>WHYT01016156.1:160997-211858 GCA_009806455.1 Tetrax tetrax
GCTAGGGCTAGACGTCTCGTAACCAGTTCTGCATTCAGGTTCTGCGAGATAATGGGAAGCCATTGTCCGGGTGGTGGTTTGATGTTTCGACAATGTTGAGACAAACATTCAACACAGTCTCTCACACCCACTCCACTCTTCTATGATTCTATCATAGAGCTGGTTAAAATGCTTGGCTTTTTTTAGCTGATTAGGTCAGGTGAAGTGGGTACATTAGAGAAAGCAAGGTTTTAAATGTTACTTAGTTCCCAAGTGGGCAGGGTAGGCATCAGATACTTATTTAGCCTCTGTATTTTCAAGTGCTTAAGTATGGGACATGGGGCTCTGCCATTTGCCTAGGATATGCCATTCAGAATATCTTCCATGTTACCATCTCAATGCCTAGATGGGACCTGTTGCCTGCAAACTCAGAGTGGATCATCCCAGCTGACTTAATCTATTGTATTGCAGATACTTCCATGGTTGCAAAGAAATCTTTGAGTTTGGGGTAGAAACTAATTTGCATATGCTTCATTTTTATTCTTACAATAGCTGTGCTCTGCCAATTATGCTACAAATAGAAGGTAATATATAGTATTTTCCTGGCTGTCCTCTATGTAGCGGGAACTGTGTAGACAGAATCATAGAATCATAGAATGGTTAGAGTTGGAAGGGACCTTCAAAGGTCATCTAGTCCAACGCCCCTACAAGAAGCAGGGACATCCCTGACTAGATCAGGTTGCTCAGAGCCTCATCCAGCCTGGCCTTGAACGTTTCCAGGGATGGGGCATCCACCACCTCTCTGGGCAACCTGTTCCAGTGCTCTACAACTCTCATTGTGAAAATTTTTTTTCTAATATCTAATCTAAATCTACCTCCCTCTAATTTAAACCCATTACCCCTTGTCCTATCACAACAGGTCCTATTGAACAGCCTCTCCCCATCCTTCCTGTAGGCCCCCTTGAGGTACTGGAAGACCGCTATCAGGTCTCCCCGGAGCCTCCTCTTCTCCAGGCTGAACAACCCCAACTCTCTCAGCCTGTCCTCATAGGAGAGGTGCTCCAGCCCTCTGATCACCTTCGTGGCCCTCCTCTGGACCTTCTCCAACTGATTCATGTCCTTCTTATGTTGGGGGCTCCAGAACTGGACACAGTACTCCAGGTGGGGTCTCACCAGGGCAGAGTAGAGGGGGAGAATCACCTCCCTCGACCTGCTGGCCACGGTCCTCTTGATGCAGCCCAGGATGCGGTTGGCCTTCTGGGCTGCCAGGGCACATTGCCGGCTCATGTTGAGCCTCTCGTCCACCAGTACTCCCAAGTCCTTCTCCTCAGGGCTGCTCTCCATCCATTCTCCGCCCAGCCTGTATTTGTGCCTGGGATTGCCACGACCCAGGTGCGGCACCTTGCACTTGGCCTGGTTGGACTTCATGATGGGCACAGGCCCACCTCTCCAGCCTGTCCAGGTCCCTCTGGATGGCATTCCTCCCTTCCAGCGTGTTGACAGCACCACACAGCTTGGTGTCATCAGCGAACTTGCTGAGGGTGCACTCTATCCCACTGTCCATGTCACCAAGAAAGATGTTGAACAAAGTCTGCCTTCCTCAAGTCCAGGCCAGAGAGCTTGCTGTGTAGTTTCCTCGCTGCCCCGTGGATCTTGAACTCCACTGCATCACGGTCGCTGCAGCCAAGGCTGTCCTTCAGTTTCACATCCCTCCCTGTTGGTGAGCACAAGGTCGAGCATGGCACCCCTCCTTGTCGGCTCCTCTATCGCCGGCAGGAGAAAGTTGTCGTCCACGCATTCCAGGAACTTCCTGGACTGCCTGTGCCCTGCCGTGTTGTCTCTCCAACAGATGTCGGGGTGGTTCAAGTCCCCCATTAGGACCAGGGCTCGTGACTGCGAGGCTGCTCCTATCTGGCTATAGAGCTCCTCGTCTGCTCTGTCCTCCTGGCCAGGCGGCCTGTAACAGACCCCCACCGTAACATCCCTGTCCGTCCCTGTCCTCTGATCTTGATCCATAAGTTCTCTGTCAGCTCCTCCCCCATCCCCAGACGGAGCTCCACGCACTCCAGCTGGTTGCTGACATAGAGAGCGACACTCCCTCCTCGTCTTCCCCTCCCGTCCTTTCTAAAAAGCCTGTACCCCTCCATGTTGACGCTCCAGTCATACGAGTTGTCCCACCACATCTCTGTGATGCCAACAAGGTCGTAGCCCTGCTCGTGTGCACGCATCTCCAGTTCTTCCTGTTTATTTCCCATGCTGTGTGCATTGGTATAGAGACACTTCAGCTGGGCCCCGAGCAAAGCCGACTTGCTGGGTGGAGCGACAGGAGTTCTTTTGTCTCGCAGTTTAGGTTCATTTGCACCTACCTGCGATCCTTCCTTGGCTTCTGGACCCTTGGTGCTGGCACTGGTGCCATGCTGACAGCCGTGGGCTGAACTGTGCTCCCCCTCCCCCAGCAACACTAGTTTAAAGCCCTCCAAGCGAGTCTGGCAAGTCTTCAACCAAGCATACTCTTCCACTTCTCGGTTAGGTGCACACCATCCGCCCCTAGCAGCCCGGGCTTTTCAAAGCATGCCCCATGGTCGAGATACCCAAAGCCCTGGCTGTAGCACGACTCCCTGAGCCACGAGTTCACCTGCCAGATACATCTGGCCCTTTCAGGCCCCTGCCCTTCAACTGGGAGGATTAGCAAGAATACCACCTGTGCCCCAGAGTCTTTGACTATTGTACCCAGGGCCCTGAAATCCCTTTTGGTGTTTCTCAGGCTGCTGCTGGCTGTGTTGCTGGCCCCCGCGTGAAACACCAGTAGCGGATAATAGTCTGTGGGCCGTATGAGGCTTGGCAACATCCCTGATACAAGCCCCTGGAGGACAGCATGCCTCCCGAGAGAGCGTATCGGGTCGGCAGATGGGTGCCTCCATACCCCTCAGGAGGGAGTCACCCACTACTACCACTCGCCTTTTTTTCTTGGAAGCACTGGTTATCACGCAAGCCGGTTGGGCTACCTCACACGGTTCCAGTGCCGCCCCCGAGGTGCTGGGTCTTACTTCCTCAGTCTGCAGAGCAGCAGAGCAGTTCTGCAGGGGCACCTCAGAGTTCTGGGGAAGCTTCTTCTTCCTCCTGCTGCGTTTTGTCCTCGCAGCTTTCCTTTCATTGGCATCTTCTGACTGCTTACTTACGTTGTGTGTCAGTGGTGGGGAGTTTTGGCTGTTTGACCGGGTGCTGTGGTTCCGGTGCAGACTGTGCCTGGAACCAAGTATCCAGCTCCCCCTCAGCCTCCCTGATGTCCCGCAGCCTCCTGACCGCCTCCTGCAGCTCCGCCACTGCCGCAGGAGCTCCTCCACCCGGGCACACCTTCTGCAGTCAGGGCTGCCGCCCGCCCCTGCCCCGGGAGTGGGGTCCGGGCTCTGCCTGCAGCCCGAGCTCTGCACCGCAGCCTCTCCCCTCGGCTGCTCCGTCTGCACGGAGGCACCGACAGCCGCGGGGGGAGCCGGTGCAGACTTCCCGGCCGGAGCTGCAGCCTTTGCTCTCAGGTGGGTGTTCGCCATGTTGCCGTGAGAGTCGGGAACAGCAAATGCCCTGAGTCAGCACCCTGCCCGTACAAACTGCCTCACCACACCCTGTTCACTACGCGCCCTAGGGCCTTCTTTATACGGGGAGCGGGGCCGGTCCGCCGGTGCCCCCTGGCTCCGCCCAGGTCTCGTCAGCCGCTCTCGCTCGAGCTGCGGGCTCTTGGCGCCTCGCTCCGCTCCCCCGTGCACGTCCCTGCTTCGGGAATCGTCTCTCTGTGCTGCGGTGTGCTGCGCCGCTGCGGATCGTGCCGACTCCGAAGCTGTTGCCTCGGCGACTGAGTCCAACAAATACTTCTAATAAGGGTCATTCCTTCCTTTTGGGGCGTGGTCCTGGACTTCATCTTTAATTCATAGAGCTTTTCTTACAACGCTATCAGTGTGACTGTAAAGAAGTATTTGCAAATATTCTGCATAATACAACATTACCTGTTCTCTTCACATCTTAGTCACTGCATCGAATCTCCTTTCAAAACTCTGAATTACCTCAAAATCTTGCAAGAACTCCTTGAAGTAGAAGTTCTCTAAAGGTGGTTTGGGTATTACTTGCAGTATAAGACAAACCTCACAGTGCAGGGCAATTGCACGAGCCTCAGGGGCTGCTACATAAACATGTCCACCAGCCTTGCTAATGGAGAGTGTGCAGCCACCACCAAAGAAAAAAGCTGGCAGAAAGAGTGCATACCAGAGCAGGACACAGCTCTGCAAACCACGCAAGTCTTTCAGAAAAGCAGCACAGTAGTTGTACCTCCCTACTGACACCCCACCACACGACTACCAGGCCAGGTCTGAGGTGGGTCAGACATTTAAAATGGCAAACATTTATAGCCTGCCAGAAGGTGCTTCATACAGAAATATGGCTTAAAAGATGCCTCTTTCCACTGAATTTCTGAAGTATCATCACTAATCTGTTAAACCTTCTCTTTATAAGCTGTTGCGTGACATAGCTTACTTTAAACCATCAACACTCCTTAAAGCATTAGAAGATGACAAACATTTTTTATAGCAGGACACCATAATAGGCATAAGGGTTGTTGTCAGTTGTGCCTGAATTTGTTTACCTGGAGAGATAGGAATAACAACCCAAGCAGGACAGAAAGGCAGAAAAAAAAAAATCTTTTCTGTTAGAAAATTTCAAGAAAACCAAAATACTTTAGTAAACAAAAGTACTTTGGTTTAATGACTTAACTTAGATGAAGCTATTGCTTCCGAACCAGCTATACTAATGATCACATCTGTGGTAAAGAAAAACAAGGGAGAAATACAATATCCTTCGGGTTTCTTCATGTCTTGGGACTTTTGAACATTTATTGCCACTGAAATGCAAAATGCTAGTGGTGACAAACCAGATCTGTTAAATTAAATGCTTTAAAATTGTACATAGTGTCTACTCTGAGATTGTCCTGGTCAAGCTACTATCTACAAAGCTTTCCAAAACCCACCAGTTGCCATTCCATATACCTATTACAGATGGTAGCGCTGTTTAATTTCTTCTCAGTCTGCATTACCTTGTGATTTCTTACAGAACCTGCATCTGAGCAAGAGGAAACAAAGTTTTTGTCTTGTTTTGGCTGCTGTAGGACCTATCCAGCAAGCAGGGATCACTTCTTTGGCCAAAAAACCCGAGACTCCCAGCTTTAAAGCAGACTGAATGGATCCAGTTGTTAAGTGCCACAGTGCCATCTCATGCTGTGAAGTCCCACATCTGACTCTGCGCTCAGCCTTCTCAGTTTGCTGAAAAAAAACCCAAATCCCACAAAGGCAAACCAAAGAAGTCCACAATTTTCTTCTGGCTCAGTAAACTGAACAAGCTGGGTGCATGGGAGGTGCCAAGAACACATGGCCAGGTGTCCCGGTTTCAGCAGGGATGGAGTTAATTTTTCTCTCAGTAGCTGGCGTGTTTTGGATTTTGTGTGTGAAGAATGTTGATAAAACCCTGATGATATGCGTTGTTGCGAATGAGACCAAGGACACTGCCGTGCTTTCCAAGTCTCGCTACTGTGTAGGTGCAGGAAGCTGGGAGAAAGACAGACAGAATAATTGACCCAAACTGGCCAAAGAGAGTATTCCATGCCATAAAAGTCATGCTCAGTATATAAGTGGGGGCTGGCCAGGGCGGGTATCTACCTTCCTGGCATCCATCTTTCCCTCTAGTTCGCTGGCATTGTTCCCTCTACCTACTGGCTCCCTTTTGCTCCCTTCCTTGCCGTTCGGTGATTGCTGCTCCAGATGGGCTGTATTGGTTACTGGGACATTGGGTGGTGAGGAAATGTACATTGTATATTGTATATTTTAATATCCTTATGTTCTGTTACTATAGTTTTCCTTTGTTATTTTAGTAAACTGTCTTCATCTCAACCCACAAGTTTTCCTTCCTTCCCAATTCTCTCCCCCAACCTGCTGGGGAGGGGCAGGGTGAGCGAGAAACTGTGTGGTAATTCGGGCTAAACCATCACACCAGGGAATAGTGGCAGAAAGAACTGGATTGCTGTGATTAGATTGATCTGGGCTACTATGGATTTCCAGCTCTGTGGACAAATCGGAGATTTACTTTCTGAAATTTAATTTACCTCATCCAACAGTCCTCAGAATTTTAGGGCCAAAGAGGGAAAAAGCAAGGAGGAGATGACTGAAGCCAAGGAGAATAAAATACTACAGAGGGGAAATGGAAGAAGCAGCTGAAAGTACAAGCCAGGAAAAAAGGCTTAATACAAAGCTTGACCAGAAGCAAGGCAAGATTCTTGATGAATCCTGTCCAGTATAGGGTGTCTTCTTTTCCCCTTTCCACTCAGTATATCCCCAAATCTGCCCCAAGGATGGGTCAGTGTGTGTGTCAGGGGCTTCTGCTACACATTCTGGTTATGAACTCCGGGAGATCATTACCTCTGCAACATGGCCGTACATCAACATGCCTGGTGTGATCACATACACCCCTGCACAATGTTGGCCAAGTTTCCCCTATTCTCACCAAATGCCCTAACAGCAGGCCATTAAAATCCAACTTTCCTAATCTGTTCAATGCCCCAAATAAACCAGCCACACATCTTCTGGTTAGTGCATTAGTGTGGGATGCAATCAGCTCAAATTTATATCCCAGGCTGAGCCAGAGCACAAATTGCACCCACATCTGCCTGTCCCTGTAAGTTCCCCAGCCTCTGAACATATGACTTTCAGAGTAAAGTCCCCCTTTTTAAGCCCTGCCAGAAAGTATCCCTCCATCTCTCCAAACCAGGAAATATTTCCTGAAAATACTTTTATCACAAAAATTACACATTTATCAAAAAAGTTTTGTCTGAGCAGAAATATTCCCAACAATATGATCTAGTCTGCCCAACCAGCAGATTTACCTTATCCTATCTTCTCATCTGCTTCATATTGCTGATTTCTGAAAGTCTCTCAATGCCAGTACTTCCTGCTTCCAGATGGTCAGTAAATGCCACAAAACCAAAATAACCCTTGAATTTTCACATTTCCATCTCCGGAAACTATTTATCCTGTGTATCAAACATATCTTTGATTACATTCTCAGTGGGACAATAAAATTATCACCTCTTATTAAAATCTGATGGTGTACACAGGGAAAAAGTGACAATTGCACAGCTTACCTGTTCAAGAACTGTGATAAACTCATCTGCGACAACTTCCAAATAGAGAAAACTATTTCTAAAGGTGGAAAACAGCTCTGTCTGGAAGTTGCTATTAAGAGCACTGTGGCTTGTACCAAGCTGCCTTTTTAAAAGTTGCAGAGTACTGCACTGAATACTGATCTTTGCCCATAGACTTTTTAAAAAATTATACTCCATCTGGAGCAATAAATTTCTCTTGCCTCAAATATGAAACCTTCTTTAATCCTACAGACTAAACAACAGGTGGTAGATTATTTTTCAGAATTAGCAATTGCTAGAGCAATTCTCAGCCCAATTACTTTGGTCTGAGATTTGAATTTCATGGCTTAGTGGCAGCCTACATTTCTTATCAGTACAAACAAACATCAGTCCCCCAAGATGTGTCCCCATTTTCCCTCTAAAGTGAAGACAACTTCATAGACCTCATATTAAAGGGAAGCACACTTTCTGACATTAAAACCCTAAATGTAGTCAGACTCCCATTGCAAAATACAGAAAAGGTTTTTCAAAAGCATTCTAAATTTTCCTAATACTTTCTCCCATCAGGCCTCAAAGAAAATCACCCTTTTACTAAAATGGGACACAGTTAGACCAGCACTCAATAGAGATAGATAGGACATTATCTTACTTGCTTAGGAGAAGATACAAAATATGAAAAAATTTCACGTGTCAAGTTGACACTAATCCTGAAGTTGCAAAACCACAAAAAGACACCCTAAACTAAATGTGCAGTGTCAGCTCAAGTCAATTTAGTAAGTTATATAAGTTGAATTGTTCTGTTCTAAATTTGATCAGTAATCAAAATTAAAATCACCAAAGTAAAAAATTAAAAAGGTAAAATTCATTTCAGCACATGTTGCCATGAAAAAAAAAAAAACAACCTTAAATCTGGACTTCTAAAAATAAAAATTTGTAATCAACTTCTTGAAAACAGACCTTTGTCCCAAACTTCATGTTTCAATAAGCTGCCATTTTTTGATTAAAAATATTTGAGAAAATCCTGACAAATTCTAATGCTAAGTGCTTCTGAAAAATTCCAGTACTGAGTGATTTAAACTATTATCCCTGAGTTGTATATGTGTATATTTTTAGAACTGGTAGTTTTCACACGAGTGGCCATTATGGGTGCTGCCATGGGAACAGGCTAGCAGCAAGCTATCATTACGTAGCTGGGAGTCAAGACAGCAGCTAAGCCATGGGCACCTCCCAAGGGCTTCCACTCACCCTTATAGATCTGATTATTAAGTGGCTGGTTTAAGGTAGTTACTTATTTGTCCCCAGTGAGAACAGGCACCTCTGGAGCACAATTAATCTCCTCTATCAACCATCAATCTCATGATGGGGCTATTCAGCCTCGGCACCACTACACAAGGATGGTATCTGCCTCATTTGAACAAAATGCAACAGCACCTCCATAGCTCACGGGAGAGAATGTGGATCACCATGTGGGTAATTGGCAGAACTATCTAATGAAGGCAAATGTGCTCTCTTGCAGACTATTTGCCCCCATGGCTAGTTAAGGGGCAGGTAATTGTTTGAAAAAGACTCATCTGACATTAAAGTGAAGATAAATGGAAGATGATTGGAAGAGCCAAGATTATCTAAGGCAAAGTTTTTCATACAATGATACATTTTCATGAGAGCCTCCCTTCAATTTCAGTCTACCTCCGCTCTACCATTGAAAATAGAGAGAACCATCTACCTTGTAAGTTTCAACTCCAGAGTTACAGATTCCTTTTAAGTATATTTAGACACAAAAATAATTAAGGCATCACTATATATTGAGTGTGTTAATTCAAAAATCAAGGACTATACACTTAACTTTAATTAGCAACTGTTCAGTATTATTTAGGAGCTTGTCATGCTAGAACTTGTTTAGCTTGCTGCCAAGAATATTTTTGCCATGCATATTTTCCATGTTGGTTTGAAATAGGGGGAGGATGTGGTGTATTGCACAAGGGTATATACATTAATGCAGCAGGCATAATTTCTGATCTAATTCTAGAGAAGAGCAACAATGAATGTACCATGATTACTTTTGCTCTGCTCAAGCATGTGACAAAATCTAAGTCTTGCTATGGCTGTCTGCCAAACATATTAAGCATCTCCTCCCTCTCCAGCCTAACGCACTCAAGCTCCTGCAATGACAAGTCCATCTTGTTATGGCAAAGCCAGTTCCAGCTCAGATCCACTCAACAATCTGCTGCTGCTCTGCCCTCCTGGCTTGCTCCACTGGCAGTTCCTAAAACACTCCACCTCTCTGTGTCCCTGCCATATGTACGCTGGTCCTGGTCTGTCACACAGGTTGTTCAGCTTCTTGTTGTACTTTTTAGGGGCTAAAAAGTAACTAACCCATTTTAGGGGCTTACTGAGCTGTTTGATCACTTGTATGCTATTTCTTCAGGTGTCTCTATGCTTTCTGCCCCATGTCTCCTGTACATAGAGATCTGTTTTATTCAGGACAAAGGCCCATCAGTCATTGATCTGATGTTTTGATTATACATGATTATACATGCAGCTCCAGAGATATCTGCTTCTTCCATTTAGTTCCATTTTCCTGCTACCTCAGTTTTCTCAATCTTTCCTCTCCCTCTTGGCATCTTGTGCTCCTGTTGCCGCCTGTCCATCACTGTTACTCACAGTTAGAGTCATAAGAGCCTCCATGCTTTTAATATTTACTTTAGCAACTCAGTGCTATATTTATCAGAGCTCTGTTTGTTCTTGTGACTACACAAGGGTCTTATTTCTCCTCTTTTTTATTCCATGAACTCCATCTGAAATGGTTTCTACCAGGATTCAGCAGATCAGGCTTGCTATGGACAGAGTAAAGCAAGCTTTGCCAGAAGGGAGACGGAGTGATTTATTCCCCATATCTGTTTTTGTTCAAGGCCTTGCCACTGACAATATCAAAGAGCTGCCAATTAGTGGTATATTGTCAGAGCTTGATACCAGTAATGCCAACAGTAACAGAGGGCCATAAAATCTCGGGTTCTATTGGTCAGCATAGGCCATAGGAATGCTTATGTGGAAAGTCAGGAAGCAGTACAGGTCACATAACACTTAAATCAAAGCTCCAGAGTTACTACCTTTCCTTTGTACAGGCCTGTAATATGTTCCGTTAGATATTGTGTGTGTATTGTTTAAAAAACAGAACTGCTACAAAGACATGTTATTCAACACCCACTTCTTTAGATCCTATGCTTTTTTTGCAATATATGTAGACAATAGTAATAAACACTTCATTTTAATTTTAACCTTAGCAAAAGACTACAAAATGCTAAAAATTAAATGCAAACACAAAAACCCACAAGCACAATTTTCAATTAAATTCAGTGCCACTTCATTTGTTTTCTTTGATTCTTGACAGCGCAAAACTCAATTTGAGGGAACTGTTCCTTGGTGAGCATTTTGAGGAGGTAAACACAATCTACTAGTTTTTTTTTTTCTATTTTGAAGCATTTCGTATAGCCAGCATTTGCAAGAATGCAATTATTAATTTTCAAAAGGTAGCCCCCATCATCTTGCCTTCTTTTTGGAGAGGACAGGATGAATGTAAAGAAAAGATGGTGCTTGCTTAAAAATAAATCATCATAAAAGAAGAATTTCTGCACCTCCGGGGAACACAAAGACGACAGGCTTCAAGGGTGCAGAAGCTGAATATGTAGCAGAAAAGGGCATGGAAGGCTTAATCTACACGAACATTCAGAACACTGTATCTCAGCAGGATTTCCTCTTCATCTCATAACTCTTGGGAAAGAAACAGGACTTTCCTGGATGAGGGGATTGAGTGCTCCCTCAGTAAGTTTGCAGATGACTCCAAATCAGGTGGGAGTGTCGATCTGCTCGAGGGTAGGAAGGATCTGCAGAGGGATCTGGATAGGCTGGACAGATTGGCTGAGGTGAACTGTATGAGGTTCAACAAGGCCAAGTGCCAGGTCCTGCACTTGGGTCACAACAACCCCATGCAACGCTACAGGCTTGAGGGAGAGTGGCTGGAAAGCTGCCTGGCAGAAAGGGACCTGGGGGTGCTGGCTGACAGCCAGTTGAACATGAGCCAGCAGCGTGCCCAGATGGCCAAGAAGGCAAACAGCATTCTGGCTTGCATCAGGAAGAGTGTGGACAGCAGGACTAGGGAAGTGATCGTACCCCTGTGCTCAGCACTGGTGAGGCCTCATCTTGAATACTGTGTGCAGTTTTGGGCCCCTCAGTACAAGAAGGATGTTGAGTTGCTGGAGTGCACCCAGAGAAGGGCAATGAAGCTGGTGAGGGGTCTGGAGAACAAGTCTGATGAGGAGTGGCTGAGGGAACTGGGATTGTTTAGTCTAGAGAAGAGGAAGCTGAGGGGAGACCTCATTGCTCTCTACAACTACCTCAAAGGAGGTTGTAGGGAGGCGGGTGTTGGTATCTTCTCTCAAGAATTTGTGATAGGACAAGAGGAAATGGCCTCAAGTTGCAGCAGGAGAGGTTTAGGTTGGATATTAGGAAGCACTTCTTTACTGAAAGAGTGATCAGGCACTGGAACAGGCTACTGAAGGAAGTGGTGGAGTCACCATCCCTGAAGGTGTTCAAAGAATGTGTAGACGTGGCCCTTCAGGACATGGTCTAGTAGTGGTGTTAGGTTGACGGTTGGTCTTGATGATCTTGGAGGTCTTTTCCAACCTTAAAGATTCTATGATTCTATGATGAACATGCACAGTACTTACTGTTAACCCTATTTGAAGAGAGAACAGTAGATTGTCAGGGGTAAGAAAATACCGTGCAATACTCAAGGTGAGTTACTCTTGCCACTCATAGGATTGCTACAGGTATGTTTTTTAGCCAGCACCTTTAGCCAACATAAGATACATCATCAAGCATCTAATGGATTTAGGCATATTCTTTCCCAAAGGGCTACTGAAAAAACTGCCATATAACCCACCTGCATATCCATGTAAAATTTTGAAGCTGAAGCCTACTTAGAGCCCAAATACCAAAAAGAGACTTGGATGCTTCCACTGCCCTCTTAGTAAACAGCCTATTTTGCTACTCACTGCTAGTGTGCCATATGCACACTTTTGGGTGAGAGTTTGTATTGCCATTACGTATCTTTATTGCCTACTAGCAGGGAAGCTATTGGACTTATAATTATCCATTACTAGTACCTGAACACATTTCCTGAGGGAAGCTTTCCACTAATTCATACTCTTGTATGAATTCATGCTTGGCAAATATTGCCACATTGTATCTAATGTCATTTTTCTAAATTAGATAAATAAAGTATTTATATTTAGTGACCTTGAAAAGAAATGTGGACCACTAGCTCAGGATGAATTCCCTTGAATTCAATGAATATTAATAGAATACAACAAGCACCACAGCAGAAAAAGAACGACTGATACACCCCTAATGAGTGTGGTGGCATTTATTATTTAAATGACCATTAGAAACACTCTTAGCCTTTTGAGGAATTCAAGCAAGTGTAGTAGACAGATGCTGCTGTATGTAGGAGATTAATCATTCTCTCTGTGCAGTGCAGGACCAATTAATTAGTTTTCTGTGTTATGGGGCTTTTTCTCTCCAGTAAAGAAAAGCAAATTAAAATTAAAATCTGAATCTTTTCTTAGGTGTCTAACTTATGTAGTAGAAGTAATGCTGAGGCTTCTGGGTAGTAGACAACACTTTCCACACAAACTGCTGTAGTCTGGTTACAACCAGTTCTGTTAATCCTGGCAAGCAAAACATGTTTCAGAGACAAGAGGACAGGCATGTTGTCATAGAATAAAAAGTGTTTTGACATGCTTGTGCCAGAAAAATCAGTTCTGGTCAGGAATGGAAACTGCTAGGTTTTAACAGATCTCACAAGCTGTATAACCAACAGGTCTGGAGGATTGTCTTTAGGACTCAAGTGACTCAAGTTTCATCGTGCTGAACATAAGTTGGTAACAAAAGTTGGTAACATAAGTTACCATCACTTGATTAAAATCAAGAGATCCTGGTGATTTACACCAATCAAGACCATGGCAGACCATTATAAAAGTTGAAATAAGAAAAAATGGTGACATATAGCACAATTCTTCCCTTTATGTCTACAGTGACTTGTCCCAGCACATGGCAAAAGAACAGCACAAACCTAGGGTGGCCCAGTCCCATCCTCTAGTCAACTGTCCTTGCCCTACCATAGATCTCTACCAGCACCAGAGGGTTAGACAAGTTGCTTACAGGGGCTATGCCTCACCTCCAGCACTCAGAAATTGCAGAACAGCATCATCTACGATACAACCCCAGGCCAGAGGAAAAGGTATCTTGTTAGCATTGGCATAAACAGACCCTGAAGTCAGACAAAAGGTTTAAGTTCCACATTGTACATTTTGCATTAGATTGAACAAGCACAGGAGATTTGTCACAATGAAGTTATAATGCTGTTTTCAATGTAATTCTGATTATTTCCACAAAAATTTTGAGATGAAAAGAGAAACAAAATAAATCATGTGAAATATCATGCTTACTGAGTACATAGGGCAAATACGAGGGGAAAAAAATAAAAACAATGTACTCCATTGATATAATCAGTACTGCTTGGCATCTCAGAAAAATAACTTTCAAAACAAGAGACTGCTATTTAACATAGAAATTTTTTAAATCTGGCTGAGTGAAAATGGAAACAAAAATTAGCATTTTTATATATGTAAAGCAACAGCATTAAAGGCTTCTTACCACTTATTCTGGCAAATCTTTGTGAAAGGTAACAGAAAGCTGAAGCTCTTAGGCATCCTCTTATTAAAGATAAATGCAGAGGAAGATGCACATTTCTTATCTCTCTTGCTACAGCATGTCCTTAGCTTCACACTTTGATTTGCTGGCTATTAAACAAGGGGAGCTCTTGCTTTACAACTGGCTTGTAATGTTTTGAAAGGTTATAAAATTTTGAGTAGCCTGAACCTGTTTAGATAAGGCTCAGAAAAAAAAAATAAGATGTTTGATGGGATAGTTACTCCACCCTTTCCTTCCCCCACAGAGTTCTGCTGATAGAAATGATCACGTGAAGGGTAGCCTGATTGTAGAGGAATAGAAGCTAGAAAGAGGATGACATTTGACTTTTAAGGCTGCTTTTATAAAGGTCAGATGTCTAGATGCCTGTACACTACATCACACTGGTTAAGGATCAAGTTATTTCACGACTGTCTAGATAAAGTCAGATGCTTACTACAAGGTATATAATGATAATCTACTTGAATATGATGTAAAAATATATTAGGTGCTGATACATCCCTTTGAAAAATAAGATTGGAGCTAAGATATTCCTTTCTTTTCTCTCCTCATCCCCCTCTAACGCTCTCTACAACAGTTTAAGTGAATTTCAGGTTAAAGACTCAAACATTCTGAGATTGAATTTTTGAGTTGATTATTAGAGCAAAGAGTATGGGTAGGAGCTGGACAGTTTATCAAGCATAACTTCTCAACAGATTCCCTGATACCACAACACAGCCACGTCGACAATCAAGAAGAATATTTTTCTTACTAATATTTAAACTTCTTGCGGCTAACAACACCAGAATCCGGCAGCTTTTACCACCATTCAATCCTATATGAGGCTACATTTAAGCACATGCCTACTATAGAACAGCAGAAGATATTAAATGGACTCTCTATTGAATACGCTAACATCAAAGAGGGAGAGAAGAAAAAAGCATTGCCTCTAAGATACATAATTATCTATGATATATACGCAAATATCCAGAATTTGATGAGGTCTTTACTTTTCACCTTTAAGCACCACATTAGTAATTCATGAAGCCACTACTAATGTTGTGTGCAAGCAGCAGTGAAAATTAAGCACTAATGATTTCAAAGGTAGGGTGCCCATAAAATGAGTAGATACCTCTGAGGTCATCCATACTATCTGAACACAAGTGATGGAAAATGGTGCCTCAGCTCAGCGTTTCCTCAGATGCACATTTCTAAAAAAGCATTCGCTAATGTCAAGGGTGTTTATACAGACAGAAGATGAGTTGCTATGAAACAAAGTTCACATCACCATTACTAAGAAGATCCCCATGCATTTCCTGGCCTTTAAAAACATCAGTTTATGAGACAGCATTTCAATAAGGCCAGAGAAGCAAAATAACACACTAGCGAGTGACTGCTGGGGAGGTAGGTTGACAAGAAAGAAAACTGTGGCCACTTTCATTTTGTAACCTTTCCTAAGGACAGGAAGATTCAAGTGAGCTGAAGAATTATGTTTACATAGTCATTGGGCTTTTCAGGGCCATTTGTAATCATTCATTATGGTTTTGGCCGAAAATGAGAAGGACAGGATAAAAGACTGCTGCCATCAGTGACACTCCCTGAATTTAACAAGGTAAAACTCTTGTTCAGCTGGAACAGTGAAATTATCGAGGTCTAGGAAGCACAGGACTGAGAAAGCATAAATGATTTATAACTGACTGAGCATGTCACTCAGAGCGATGAATTCACCTGCCTCAGACAGGAGAGGAACTCCTGACTATCAGCAGGAACATGTCTCTCCCATCTCTCCCCAGACCAACAGGACACTAAAGGTACATGACAATCTCAGGGAGGAACATGGGGCCCTTTTAAGCATGCTACCTTAGCCAATCCACTGGGCTTTTACGGAGGTATTTCCTGCATTACCAGGTGTACTTCAGACCTGCGAAGACTTGCCTGTTCTCTGCAAGACTTACTCCAGTGCTCCCAACTGCTGCAGTGCCTGGATCTTGCCTATTAACTACTGTGTCAGTTTAGCTTTCTATTCTTCCCAGAAATCATGCAAACGCTGAAGATGTGGCATGGAAAAAAGATGATGCTGCCTAGTAGCTGGGGGACTTTGCCTTTCAGCAGGGCCCTGCACTTGAAAGTGCACTGTAAACAAAGGAACAACCCCCTGGCAGCCCAGCACAGCAAGTCTTCCCATCCATGGCAACCAACACGCTCATGTTGGGTGAGAGATGCTTGCTAAGAAAATGCAGTTTCCCACACTAGGGAGTATTTTGCAATAAGTAGATCTTTCTTCAAGAGGCCTCTTTGACCTGCTGGCAGTGGGAGGAGAGGTATGCCAAGAAAGCAGCATGTCATGGCTTCACTTGGGCCTCACAGTGGCCCTAGAAGAACACTCCAGTTACACTGGAGATACTAGAACATGTGCAAGAAATGCTTTAAGATATTGGCCCCTTAGGGCCAGGACTAGCTCGACTTGCCAGACTAGACAGCTGAGTTACAACAATCAACTCCTGTTTGAGTTGTAAACTTGTATGCTGCAAGGCTGGCACTTAAACCTGAACCTGTGGAAGAAGATTACACCTGACAAAACAAGGAATCAAGGGACAATCAGACATATACAATGATACACCTGGGACAGAAATGCTAGACAACAACATTAAAATTAAAATTCTATTGAGGCTGAAAATTCTCAGACTTTGATGTATAAAAGCCAACCCTTAGTTATAGGGATTTAGGTAGGTTGAATCATAACTGCTAACCCCAGGATTTCTTTTTCTGAGGTGTAGGGATTGGCAATCAGAAGATCTCGTGATGTCATGGAAAGAGGAGGGATCGCCACTCCCCCAAGAGTGCACCACCCACAAAGGGTGGAGTTAGCCGGTATATAAGCGTGTGGTGCAGTTCAATAAACGCCATTTGCATTTCCAGCATATTGGTGTCAGAGTGCTTATTGGCCCCAGGATAGGATGGTCCCGGACTCCCAGAGGGCGCCAAGTTGGTAAGGCTGCCACCACCTATTCGGAACACAAGAACGAGGCGACAACACTGAGGCAGGCAGCTTTGCCTAACATCAGCCTCGTTGTCACTCCACTCCCAGTCAGTCTTGCTCAGCAGTCACAGGAAGATGTCTACTTAGTGGTCTAACTATGACTAGTACTATGCTCCTGCCTTTGCCTCCTCACAAAAAAAAAAAAGTGGATTTGTAACTATTTAAAATGGAAATACTACTTTCCAGTATGACAACTCCCCTTACTGTTGGGGATCTTATGCAAAAGAAAAATAATATATATTAACATATGTAAAACCGAAAGAAAAAATCCTTTGAGAAATTCATGTAGTCAGCTGGGAAACAACAGTTGTTATACAGTGGTTAGTGAACTACCTTTTCCAGAGTGGCAGCAGCCACGTAATCAATATCCAGCAAGTGGCTGTCTTGATTACAGTAAATCCTAAAGGCAATACAGCCTCTTCAATGGAAGAGCCAACCTCAGTGCTATTTGCAAAATCAAATCACTTACTTCATGTCAAGTCTTTGATTTCTGCATGTTTCTTTTGGAAAGTAGTATTATGCATTAAAACCTGAGCCCCACAAAGTTTTCTCTGCCTTGGAAAGTGAAAAGAATTTAAACTGTGATCATAAAAGGGGAATAATATGAAAATTGGTATGGGAAGACCTGCACAGTTATAGGGTGATCTTATGGACTCAGCATGGTCCTGAGTCAGCTTCAGTTTTTATTAACCCAGAAGAATGAAGCAGTGTTAAGTAGGAGAAGAAGAAACAGCCAAAAAAACCACCCAAACCCAAGAACAGAAACACATCTTTACTGTGGCCACATTTGTCTACAAAGCTACATTTAATCTGCCTCAACCATCACACATAAACTTTTACTATTTATAGGGCTGCCTTGTTCCAATCTCTCTATTGTGTTCTATTAAAACAAATTTTAAAACAGGAGATCTGAAGGCTGTGGCTGGCTCCTCATGCTTATTTTAAGGACACAACATCAGGTTTACCAATGTCAGCAGAAGCCTTCATAGGTCCCCTCTTATTCACAGCAATCTTATTTTTGTTTGATTTCTGAGAGAGACTTTGAACAAGGAAACCTGTGCAAGACAAAAAGGCTTTCTGGATTTTTTTCTGTACCACCTTTCTATTCTTTCTGACTTTCCAAAGATGCTCTTCATTTTAAAGATAGGATTTTCAGACAGATGGCAGCCCCTGGGAGACAGCACACCTCCCTAGAGAGCACATCAGGTCAGCAGATGGGTGCCTCATACCTCTCAGGAGGGAGTCACCCACTACTACCACTCGCCTCTTTTTCTTGGTAGCATTAGTTATCACGCGAGCTGGTCAGGCTACCTTGCACAGCTCCAGTGCCGCCCCCGAGGTGCTGGGTCTCACTTCTTTGGCCTGCAGAGTGGCAAAGCAGTTCTGTAGGGGCACCTCGGGGTTGGGGGCGAAGTTTCTTCCTCCTGCTGCACCTTGCCCTTGCAACTTTCCAATCATTGGCATCTTCTGCCTGCTTACTTACGTTGTGTGTAGGTAGGGGGTGGGGGGGTTGGTTGGTTGCTTGACCGGGTGCTGTGGTTCCGGTGCAGACTGTGCCTGCAACCAAGCATCCAGCTCCCTCTCAGCCTCCCTGATGTCCCGCAGCCTCCTGACCGCCTCCTGCAGCTCAGCCACTGCCGCAGGAGCTCCTCCACCTGGGCACACCGTCTGCAGCCAGGGCCGCCGCCTGTCCCTGCCCCGGGAGTGGGGTCCAGGCTCTGCCTGCAGCCCGAGCTCTGCACCGCAGCCTCTCCCCTCGGCTGCTCCGGCCGCGGGGGGAGCCGGTGCAGACTTCCCGGCCGGAGCTGCAGCCTTTGCTCTCAGGTGGGTGTTCGCCATGTTGCCGTGAGAGTCGGGAACAACAAATGCCCTGGGTCGGCGCCCTCACTGAAACGCCCTGCCCTCGCAAACTGCCGCGCCGCGCCACGCCACACCCTGGTCGCTGGCGCTCCCCAGGCCCTGCTTTATACATGGAGAGGGGCGGTCCGCCGGTGCCCCCTGGTTCCGCCCAGATCTTGTTAGCCGCTCTCTCTCGAGCTGCGGGCTCGTGGCGCCTCCTCGGCTCCCCTCTGAGCTTCCCCGGTTCGGGAATCCCCTCGCTGCCCTGCCCTGTGCTGTGCTGTGCCGCTGCGGATCGTGCCGAGTCCGAAGCTGTTGCGTCGGTGACATTCATTGACATTCAGTATTTTCTTGGTTGTGAGGAACGGCTGCAGATGCCAAGAAGTGAGGGGGAGGAGTGAAGATGGAGGGGGAGGAGTAATGCGGCTCCTGGCCAAGACTACCCTGCAGCCTGTGGTGATGACCATGGTGGAGCAGGTTGTCCCCCTGCAGCCCATGGAGATCCACGGAGGGGCAGAGCTTCACCTGCAGCCCGTGGAGGACCCCACGCTGGAGAGGTGGAGGCCTGAAGGAGGCTGTGGCCCATGGAGGGCCCATTGGGGCAGCTGTTCTGGAGGGACTGCACCCTATGGAAGAGATGACCCACGCTGGAGAAGTTTCACGAAAGACTGTGGCCCATGGGAGGGACCCCACGATGCAGCAGAGGAGGAATGTGAGTTCTTCCCCCGACAGTGAAATAGCGGTGTAAAACAACGCGTGATGAACTGACTGCAACCTTCATTCCCTCTTTCCCCCTGTGCTGCTCAGGAGGAGAAGGCAGTAGAGATAATGTTAAGCCCGGGAAGAGGGAGGGGTGGGGGGAGGTTTATCTTGTTCCTTGTCTCATTCTCCTGCCAGTTTTAGAATAAATGAATAGTTTTCCCCAAATCGAGTCTGTTTTGCCCGTGACGGTAACTTTAAGGATTTCTCCCCATCCTTATCTCAAACCTCGAGCTGTTTTTCCTTATATCATCTCCCCCTGTTCTCTTGGAGTGTGGGGGGAGTGAGAGAGCGACTGTGTAGTCTGGTCCCGATCGGAGCTGAACTACTACAGTGTAGCGCAACCCAGAACTCATTGATCTCAGCCTTCCATCTGCAAAGTGGGCTTTGGCATTAGGAAGCGGTAAGTGACCGCACACATTCCACTCCAATTTCTACTTTTGCTAGGATACCCTTTGAAATCTTGTAATTATTAAGACTGGAAAACTGAAAAAATCAACAACTTGTTTCTTAATATAGATATGCAGTGGAGAATCATCCAACACTGAATGGCTAAAAGTCAGGCATCTAGGCTAAGCCAGTTATTTTAAAGAAATCAAGTGCCTCTCACGGACAATCCACTCTATCATATCACAGGGAGCTTAAATCATTACTTAGACACTTGCCCCACAGATGGGCAAATTAATCATTCCCCAGGATTCCTTCTCTGCATAGCCTAGCCTTTGCTTTTCTGCCATAGTTGAAACCACACAGCAGTAGTTACAATCTTGTATTTACAATTGATGCATTTCAGATCCTAAGGAGAAACAGTACCAGGCTGAGTTTCAACAGAAGGGGCTTCCTTTGCTCACCCAGTGCTTCAGACTACTTGGAGCTAGTTGTTCTTTCCCCTCCAAAAACCAGGTGGTAACCCTCCAGCATGACTCCAGTAGATCTAGCAACACATGGAGGCAGTGACAGACCTCAACAGTGGTCCAGCTTTCCTGCGCAAAGGCTTAAGACATGCGTTAATAGAAAACCTGCATCACAGAACTCTCTTAAAAAAGCTAGCAGATGGCAATTTAGAGGAGGAATTCCTGGAGAAAGACAAACAATGAGAAGTAAATCACAAAAAGTTTGGCACAAGAACTCCATTCATGACCTTTATAAAGCCCTCTGTGCACACAAAGCCCAACTGTACTTTTTGGTTCAGACTGAACAGTGTTTCTTTATGGCTTTCATCCCTGCAGATGCAGATGAGTAGACAAAAGGCTAGGGACAATGGCAGCACTCATGAAGTAACCAGAGACTGGTTAAGGCCTCTGGCTATCACTTCAGTTTAAACCTCACTCGAGGTTTGTGCCTCACATGGTGGTCCCAGCTGTGTGTGTGAACCCCATTATGGAGGGCTGGAAGTCAAAAGCTGTTTGTTTCCCAAAGGTGACAGTTTGTGTGCTAGCCCAATTCCCCCCTGCTAGCTGCAGCAGCTGACAAGCCTGGACAGCTGCCTGCCACCAGTTTGCCACAGAGCCCTGTGGTGGTGGCAACAGCCAAGAGGTGCTCTAGAAGGCCAGTTCAGACCTAGTTCCTGGACATACTTCTTTTCCCTTCTACTGCGCTCGGTCCTTATTTACTGCAAAAGTCTTTTGTAAGAGACAGATGAATTCACCCTGGCTCCCTTATGTTCATGATCAAATGAGCATAAGGGAAGTATTTCTCCCCTCCATCCTTCAGAAAGAAGATGCACAATCCAAGCCACCTCTGTTCCTGGTTTGCCTGCATGCATGGAGAATTTAAGTCCTACAACACAAGTCCAAGGCACATGGGAAGGATCTGATGACCCTTTGTCACTGCAGCCAACAGAAAAGGCCCTTAAAACTCTGAACACCAAACCAGCTGGGAAATATATTAACCTCCCCGTGAAATGGCAATGTAGTCCTTCACTGACCTGAAAAACAAACCATCCCAGCCTTCTCTCCATCCAAACATACACAGGATAGCTCCAATTACCCAAATACTTCATTGGAGATCCAAAATACCAATTAGATTTGGAAACAATCCCCCAGGGTTTTAAAGACTGCCTTAGGCATCCAAGGCCCAAGCTCACAGACTTCAATGCTTCTTTGCTGTCTCTCCAGGTTTTGCAGGCAGCAAGGCTGTTCTCTGGGACCAGTAAGCCCAAAGAGCAGATCAGAGGGTTCCCTGTGGCCAGCAGGCTTTGATAACAAGCAAGTGTTCATGCAAGCAATGCAAAGACAACAGGAAGCAGATACCAGACATCAGTTTAGTAGCACAGCGTAGGGAACACAGTTGTCTCCTGCATTTGTCACGCTCTGATTTCAGATGAGAGGAAGGCCCCCTTGTGTTCTAGCTGACCTCAGATGGGTCTGGGAGGCTAGGGGCCTCTCACACACCGGAGTGTGTGTTTGCTCATATTCTCAGGAACAGAAGACGCAAAACGGAGTCAAGCGCCAGGTAACTTTATTAACCCGACAAGAAGTTCACAAATGCAAGAGAAAGGAAAGAAAGAAAGGAAAGAGGGAAAAGAGTTATAGTTGCAATAGCTACCACTGTGGAGCTGCAGCATCCCGACAGTCCAGTTGACTAGGTGGGAGAACGTTCCGTCCAATGTTGGTCGTTTCTGTCCTTTTATCACGTCACATATTCCAAGAGTGGGTTTGCTTGGTCGCACCCCTCACCTGGCGGTGATACGCATGCCCAATACCGTCTCTGGGCCCCTCTGCTTTTCTGGCCTGGGTCTGGGCGCATACGTAGGGGTGAGGCTAAATTTTGCCAAATCAGCTCTGCATTCAGGTTTGCGGGAAAATAGGAGGGAAAACCAGGAAGCTTCCAGTCCTGTGGCTTGACTGGCTTGCAAGATAAGAGAATCATCTTGCAGGAAAACAGGAAGACTCCAGTCCTAAGGTCTGACTGATGTTGCATTGTTTAGGTGGTGGTTTGACGCTTCAGCAATGTTGAGACAAGCATTCGACACAGTCTCTCACAACATTCATCTATCCAGTCTGTCCATCTAGATTCACCTACCTGGTACACATCAGCAAAGTATCTGTCTCCCTATAGCATGTGCTCTTTGCTCTCAAAAACTTACTAAGTCTCAGACAAACAATGCTGTGACTAGCACGAGGTTATCTGTAAACAGAAAAAGAACAGAATTCACAATAGACTTAGTTATTCTGCACACAAAATAACACGTAACACTGAATAATTTGCTTTGAAAACAAGCAACTAACCACAGAATAGCTCACCAAGCCCAAAAGCTCTTGTTATATCATTAATAAGGTGCTGTTTGTCTACTTCTCCCTGCTTTAACTAGCAGGTCTGTTATCATCACTACTGACAACAGCATTATTTCTTACATATAAACATACTGTCTTGCAGTCACCATATGCTAGTTTTCTTTGGGCAAATTTAGATTACAACTTCTAACACAGTAAAGCATAACTAAGTTTCATAGGAGCAGAATTCTTTTAAGACAATAACACTTCCTTTTCTAATTAAGGCCAGTTAGTATTATTTTATCTCTATATATGTGTATATAAAAAAGAAAGCATTGTTTCATTTAAACAAGCTCTCTACAGCTAGAGCTTCCATTAAGAAGAGTTTCACTGGGAGAAATTGTACAGTTTCAGGAAAGATTTCCAGTGAAATAAGTATTTTGACTACAGTGAACAATTTGCAAGACCTTTGTCCCTGCTGGAGAGCTAAATGGAGCATACTGTGTGTTACCCTAGACTTGGCTGATGGGTACAGCACCAGATTTAGGCTCCGCTCAGGCTGGCACATAGGGAATAGAGACTAGCAGCCTTACAGGATGACTTTGGGGTGACCCAGCTAATGTGACCACAGCCAGCCAGCTGGGCTGCAGTCATCCTGCTGGCAAGGAGAGAGTGGACAGAGGGTCTCAAAAAAATAAGAAGACTCAGAATCAGGCATTTGCCATTGTCAGCAATGACTGAATTAATAATTTAGCCATGTACCCTAAGGCTCAATGACTGGATAGTCAGTGAGCTATATAGCTTGGGTTGTTTAGGTCGTTCCCCCCCTCTCCCCGGAAACTACTGTTTTTCATTCAAGAATGTTTGTTGAACTTTGTTGAACATTTACTGAAGGAAAAAAAAAAAACATGAAACATCTCATCATGTGAGACAATTTCATATTTTATTAACAACAGAAAAATGCATCATGAATTTGAAGTGACCTTTTAAATGTAAAGTGCTTTTATTTTATATGTATATTTAGAGTCTGAAGTATAGGAGTATAGGAGTTAAATTCAGAAGGGAATGTCCAACAGGCACATCCGCAGTGGGACTGTCTCCTCTGAGGAGAGCTTTGGGTGCTCAAACAGCTTCAGTAGCTCATGGTATACATGTCATGGTATACATGATCAAAATTTGTGAGTGCATTCTAATTCTGACAAAGCTTTAACTTTGTCTTCCACACGTTACGTGCCTCTAAAACCCATACCTTAGCCCTGGTTATGAGGCACGAAAGATCAGAGGATGCTACAAATAGCTGTTTTTATACAAGATTTTTCTTAAGTATAGGCATACACACTTGTTTGAGCCACGCTATGAAACACAACTCCACATTCATTGCGATTGTTCTTACACCTCTGACCATGCACACATGTGCAAAGACAACCTTGGTCTTTCACTTCAAAAGCAGAAGGCATGAACAGCAGCAAACTGACATTGTTGGTTTCATTGGGTTTTGGATGGTTTTTTTTGTTTGTTTGGTTTTGTTTGTTTGTTTGTTTTTTAATCTGGGTGCTTAGGGAAGACACTTGAAGGTATCTTGTTCCTATTCAAGTAAGGTGGCAGCAGTAACTTAATAGAAAAATGCATTTCACCATCCAGTTGCGAATTCTACGTTAAGAGGAAAATCCTTCAAAGACTGAAACATTAGAACTGAAATATTTATTCAAAAAGACTGCAGCAAAACCTCACGGGAACCACAGCCATCTTAAAGGACTGTAAGTACCACTTGAATCCAGTGCTCTCTGGCAGGACTACATCTCCCACAAACCCTCAAAAGCTTTCTTCCTGTGGTGGTGAATAACGATTTTTGGCTTGTCACCTGAATACACCCTGCTGCCTAATACATTGCATACACCTTCCTAGTAGCAGAGCTGCATCCAACGATCACCTGTGTCGTACCACCTAGAGCTAGAGCCCTAGCTCTTTACATATGTTAAAACAATAACAAAGGAAGTTATTGGGCAAAGTATTATAAGCCAAAACAAAGTTCAGCTAGGCCATTGTTTATCCTTTACCTATTGCAGCGAATACCAGATGAGATATGATGTACCCTTTACAGGCAGCCTTGTGAAACCTTCAAGCGCTATGTGTAGTAAAGTCCACTGCTGAGATTGTGATCAAAAATCCTAATACAGGACAAATGTCAAAGTGAGAAAAGAGCTAGGAAATGCTGATGGCATGCCTTTAATCTCATGCTGGCTCTTCATCACAAGGGAAATGGCTTGCTAGAGCTTTAGTTTTAGTACAATAACAGTTTGCCAAAATGAATGTAGCAGCATTGTTAACGCTGAGCTACTATTATGTTCTTAAGTGTGCATGACTTACTTTTAACAGAACAATTCGGTTCACATTTCTTACACAGACAATGGCAGCACTTTGGAAGAGAGTATAAAACTTTAAAATCTCCAGAGACATGTTCAATGTCACAATAATTCACAGGGTGTTCAAAGCTCTCGCCTAATGCAAGCCCCCTCTTCCCTTTTTTAAAAACAGCTGTTCCATTGATAAGCTGAAAGTTGAAGTAATAGCAAAAATTTTACAACCACTCCTAAAAATATATGAAGAAAATCTAAAACCATCTCAAAGTTAATCCATTTTTGCTGCAAACATATCCAGAGAGCATGAATTTCAGTGATCAGGAAACAAGAAAACAGCATCATCTATTGATGCGCCACAGCCCATTGTTCACTTAAGGCAGACAGAGGGAGCTGTTGCTATTCAAACGAGAGGTGGTCTTGGAAAGACACACGTGATGATTTATAATCAAGTAGTCTGAAAGATGACTGGCACTGAAGAACTCATTTGACTAAGGTCAAAGAGAAAATGCATCTGTAATTCCCCCATTTGCTTGTACAGTTTTTA
Organism: Tetrax tetrax; assembly: GCA_009806455.1. Lineage (NCBI taxonomy): Eukaryota > Metazoa > Chordata > Aves > Otidiformes > Otididae > Tetrax > Tetrax tetrax. The sequence continues at coordinate 186,655 of WHYT01016156.1, forward strand.
TCATCTCTTGCAAAAAAAAAGCACCAACAGTAATGCAGAAGTGTTGCATAACATTAAAACAAGTTTTTCAAGCCTGCCTCAATTACAGTCCATTATCAAAGCCAAGTAGATTTGAAAGCATGTGTGCCTTATACCAGTGTAAAGGGAGCACCAACAGAGTGGGTTGCAGACTAAAAGGACCAAGGGGCACATCCCATGTTTCCTCAGGGCAGCAGGAACCCAGGTTCAAATTGACTGCTGCAGGCTTGCAACATGACCCTGGCCAAGTCACTTAGTTCCAGTCACCCTCCCTGCAATAGCCTTTTGCCTCCCAGCACTGCTGGCAGTAGTTCTAGGTAGGACCCAGCTCCAGTTTTCCAGGCTCAGGCTATCTTCTCAGTGACCCATCTGAGGCTGGCACCTAAGTTGTTGAGGAACAACAAGTTGTCCTCAAAGTCTAGCAACAGGAAACTATGAGGACCTGTTCTGGATCAGACTGAAGTCTAGCTAACTGATGGCTTTTATCTAGCAATTATTTAGAGCAAGAGTCAGTACAGATCTTGATCACACTACATCCTTCCACTTCGACAGGTAAGAGATGAGTATTCCCAAGAAAGATTTTACCTAGAGCATTAACTGCATTAATGGATATTCAACATGTTAATTAACTTGACTAAACCCCTCTAAACTTTTACTAATACCTTCCGTAACATTCTCTGGCAGTGAGGTCCACAAGTTAATTAAGCACTGCAAGGGAAAAATAGTTTAAAACTCTACACCCAACAACTTCATTTGCTGCCTTGTTTTCTTCTTGTGAGAAGTTTCTCAATGGCTCTTACTCTCCACCCCTTATGCAGAAGCAAACCCACTGTCCAATTATCAGCTATGGCACTAAACACTAGCCACCACTGCTGCCCTCCCAGGACAGGGGTTCGTCACAGAATGGAAGAGAAAGCCAACACCTCAGAGATGCATCCAGCAGACTCCAACTGAAGTCACTAAACCCCACAATTGCGTAGAGTGTTTGGCCAGCAATAGGCTAGGTGCATAATTCTGTTTCCTTTGCACTCCTTCACTTTTGCTTTCTAACAGCTTCATTCAATACATTAACAGATTCTCCTACGTAGCTCAGCAATGTCCTTGGCCTCAAAAATTGTGACAAGACTAGCAACAATTAGCTTAAACTGGATACCTGCAGACCTTTCATTAGCAGGATGCATAGCAAATAGTCTGCAATCCTCTTATAGTAGGGATCTCAACTCTGAAGAGGAAATTTTAGGAACAGAGAAAGCATGCCAAAGTATTATCCTGCTCTATTGCTTTTGCTCATATTGCCAAGTGTTGTGCTGCATGAAGTGAGCTTTAGTTCACTGAAAAAAAAATCCTTGTAAATATTAATGGCATTTTAACTAGAGTTGGGTGAAACACCCAATGAAACAAGAAAGCACAGGAAGCCAGCCTGATTTCCTGATCCATTGCCAGCACCACACCCTTGCTAGGCTTCGCTCTGTTACAAACAGCGAAGCAAGAGAGGACACTAAGAAGACAGAGATGGTTTATCATGTTTAGAAGACATACTTTGGAAGATTACCATAGAGATTATTTATTCCTTTTTGCCATGTTTCAGCTTTAGCAGAGATGGTATCTCAGTAATTAAACAAGGAATTCCATTGCATGGTCCTATGGAATTTAATGACTGATATCTAGTTAATATATCAGCATATATATATGCAAGAGCACAAACTTCTTGCCCTGTATGTCGTGCTGAAATCACAGGGATTTGATGTGGGATTCTCAAGAGTATTCAGTATACTCTATCTTATTGCAATCAGTGGCATAAAACCTCCTGACCTGTAAGAACAGAGCTCAGCAATGCAACATCTTAGCTGCTCTGTCTCCTATCTTTGAATTTGTCTCCCTACTGTGACAGACAGTTTAATTGATGCCGCTCAAGTTGCTAAACCCCATCTCGTGTAAGTACATGGAAGGCACATACATCATTGTTCTTCTGAGCAAAACCTGAAGGTTTTGTGGAGTATCCACTCCACAGCGGGGACTGAATTTCAGAATATAGTCCAAAACTGTACTTTCTATCTTGTTAAGTGCTTTGATTTATATCCTTATTAGCATGGAGGAATACCTCCTATTAAAACTATTAAAGATAATTTTTGCAATATCAAAGGAGGTGAGTAGGCATAATGATAGTACTAATTATAAAAATTAATAACCATTCATTATTTTTAATCATATGTACAGTTGAAACAAACAATCAGGAAAATAAACAAGACATTTTATATGAACCTAAAACTAAGGGGATGTGAAAACACTATAAATTACACTCTAAATTATCAGCTGTCCACTCAAAGTTTAGTATTGCACTTTTGCAAACAGGAAAGTATTCTACAGGTAGGCCAGCCAGCCAGGAACCAGTAAGTAGCCTAACATCAAGCAAATGCCTGTTCACCTCTTCCATACTTACGTCCTTTGATGGCCTACTCACTCTGACAAATCCAGGTTGATGGAGGCATTTGGCATCTTACTTCCAGGTATAGAGAGATCACTGGATTGGGATATTATTAATGCTGAAAAGCACCAATAATAACATTTCTTCCCTTAGTCTCCGTGGCTGTTTCTTTACCATCCCATTGGCCATGTCAGTTCAGCTCATTAGCTCTTTAGCATGGTGCTATTTCTCACTCACAGGGAGGACAGTGCAGCAAATGCCTCCACAACATACCTTGGGTTCAAGCTCAGTTGTCAGCACAAGTGACCAAAAGAAATACCCATGCGATTTTGCACTGCAGACACTCTTAGTCTGATCAGTGTGTTCTCAAGCTGAGCTTCTCACAGCAGCCCTCAGCAGTGCATGTAGGGAGGCTGGGCTGACTTAAAGCAAGAACTCTCCTGCCAGACTGACATACACAGCAGTTGATTCTTCCAACCATGTTCCCTTTCAGTTATGGAAGAGCTTCAAAGATTACTAACTTGCACTACTTGTTGTGGATTTGAAGTATACAAGACTAGCGCCCAGCAAATAAGATACTGTACTTCCCATCCTTGTTTCAAAGCTCTGAAAACACAGCTCATGCTAAGCACCACCTGCAAAGTGCATACTTAAATGATACTTTCACCTTTTGGTCTTAAAGGTGGAAAGATTTCTTCTTTTGAAATCAGGTCTGTCATTCAGGTTTTGTTTAAGGACAAAGGGGTAAATCAAGCAAGAAATAGACCTCTTAACTAATCAAGTTATTTTCAACAATAGAACTGCAATTTTGTTTTTCATTATAGGTCACCTTAAAGGTTTTGCAAGAAGCTTTGATAGATATTAAATTCACCAGTGAAAGTTACAACAGTCATTTGAAAGTTGAAGTGATTTTACCTTCAGAATCAAGGTCTGTGCTTGTGTCATCTAAAACACATGTCCTATCTTAATTCTGAAATAACTGATACAGCTTTCAGTTTGCAGACAGGTTGCATCTTTGAAATCTTCACTGCTCCAAAGCTTCAGTAGCTACACTATTCCACAGCCTCAGTAAAGTCACATGGGACTTTTTCAAGAAACATGCTTTTACCTTCTTCTCAGATAAGATTCTGGGATGGTGAAAAAAACAGTGCCAGCAAAAGGCTACCAGGAGTGAGCACTGCATGCTTATAAAATCCCTTCCCCAGCTGATGAATTGAAGTCCCACACACTAGTTGTGACTTCAGTGGCTAGTTGTGCCATGTAAACCTTTCCAAACTTGGCCAACGCTACCACAAGTCCCAGCTGCTCCCATAACAAGACTTTCCGCACTAGGAATTGCAGTAGTAGTTCCCAAAAGCAGAATTTGCCTCCTGGACCACTGGAAAGGACAACTTAAAGCTCATTTCCATTATCTTGTCAGCCTAACTCACCTGAGATCAGAGGAACAGTTTCACCAAAACAAGTTGACCACATCTTGCCTCCCTCCCCTCGGCAGTTTTACAGGACATGCAGAGCCCCTTGCGAACATAACATGTCCATAACAGCTTTTCATCAGCAGGAAAGAAAAAAATCCAGAGTTAAAGAGGAAAAAAAAAAAAAAAGCATCTTACCTCCTGCAGTATTCCACGTCTGCATTCCACCAGAAAGGTGATCTAGTCCTCATACACCTGTTGGTCTGGCACGTGGCAAGTTATGCAGGACAGTTGTCAGGAAGTCTGTGGCCTGTCTTTGTGGAGGGAGGTCTTCACCATCTCGAGAAAAATTAGAGGCAAGAGTAAGTCCTACTACAGCTTATCAGAAACACAAAGGGACTGTTGGTTTGGTAGGTAGAGGACCATAGAAGACACAATCCCTTTACTATGTGTACAGGGGCTTTATATTTTGTGGAGCTAATTGATTTGGAAGCTTTTTGCCTCATCTTTGCTTATCTACAAAACTTGTACTCTGACAACACTGAGTGAGTTAATGAAGATCAGCACTGCCTTGAGAGTGAATGGAGATGCTGGAGTGCCCAATTTCAGAGCACTGTATTGTTGCAGTAAGGGCACAGACTCCATGGATGGTGAACCGGAGACCTTTATTCCTCCTCAGCATAAGTCATTTATCGTTTTTCTCCTTTACACGCGAAGTGCATACACCTAAACATCTAATTGGATTGGTCGCAATATCCCGTTCACCCGCCTTAAACTTCATCTGGATTGGGTATAAACTTTTGGTTGTCTTTTCTATTTCTGCCTTTGGTATTTCGTTATCTTATCCTAGTTGCTGTTTTTTGTTATTGAGCAAGTAGTGCTCAAGGACATAACTCAAATTCCTTAATATCAGGCAGCTGTACTAAACTCTCTGTTCCCACACTGTATAGATTGTTATAAAGGACTTGCACAGACAAGATATGCAAACAAGTATATGTTAATTCAAAAAAACCCTCAAGCTCACAAGTTCATGATACACAGCTCAGTTCGTGAAACCGGCTGCTTGACTCAGTGGAGGAAACAGCCTTCAAGGCCTGTTACAGACTGGGACTAACTGAGGCTCTCAAAACTGAGACAGCCCAGGCTGACCTGCCATAGAGCACAGGGCAGCCACCCAGGCTCCCCACAGCACAGCGCACCCAAGCCTTTACCAAATCATGTCACTGTCTGGACCCATTTATTTACCCTAGAGGGGAAGCCCAGAAAGGTACCAGTCAAGACTGCTCAGGGCACTTAAGGCCTGCTAGTGCCCTCAGCCACTGTCTGCCCACCACCACAGGGAGATGTCCTGGGGAGTGGGGACTGCCAGAGATCCCTCCTGAGGTGGGCAGGAAGACAGAGAATTAACAGGATGGGATGTAAAAAACTAGCAAAGCATCTTGCCTCTTCCTGCTTCCCTGCTGTGAGCAGGGTCTGGTCCTGCGTGACCTTTGGTGTCCTCAGGAATGGAAGATCAGGCTGGTCAGAGCCAACTTGTATTCAAGGCAGCCAAGGCAGGCCCCTGCCAACTGGCAGGATGTGGCCAGCAAGTCCAAGGTCAGAGGCCCCAGCAGTCCTACCAGAGGAGCTGGATTTCTCACAAGCAATTTCTCCCTGGGGGTGCCAGAGGCAGCAGTATGGTCACAGGCAGTCCCAGGAGCCACTTAGCTGCTCCTAAGATGCTGATCCCTGAGCTATGTCAGGGCAGCAGGGCAGAGGCACCACCCGACAACCCCAGAAGACCCAGAAACCAGCACAAGGCCAGAGTGGCAGCTGGTAAGGAAGGGGTACAAGGTGCACAGGCGACCCATACTCATGTGTTCATAAGCTGCTCCTTGTGAACATCCAGTAGCCAAGGACAGCCTGAGGAAGCAGAGCCAGTACTGTCTGTAGGACCTGGAGAAAGACAGACCTCTCTCACAACAGGCATCTTTACCTGACATCCTTTTCCTTTACTAGCACTTGTTCTAAGGGTCTGCCCTATAGATGTGTGTTGCTCCAACACATGTAGCCCTATGCAAACATATGTGCAGGATAGCACCACCTTGTTATGCAAGGCTGCCTGTTGTCTGCAACAGCACTGTCTGCTCGTTGCAATCCCCAGGACAATGCAAAGTGAATAAATAAGCCATTATGATTATAGAGCAAAGATGGGTCTACTGCATATCCAAATGACATAGAATCACAGAATACCAGGTTGGAAGGGACGTCCAGGGTCATCTGATCCAACCTTTCTTGGCAAAAGCACAGTCTAGACAAGATGGCCCAGCACCCTGTGCAGCTGAATCTTAAAAGTGTCCAATGTTGGGTAATTCACCACTTCCCTGTAGAGATTATTCCAATGGTTGATTGTTCTTATTGTGAAAAATTTTGTGTTTGTGTCCAATTGGAACCTCCTCAGGAGTAATTTGTACCCATTACCCAGTCTGCTGCTGCCAGTGGGTTTTAGGCAGCCACAACTGATTACAACACGTGTTTCTTTTAGCTTTATAGACACATAGGCTGTGACTGATGAATTGAAGTCCCAGACACTAGTTGTGACACTCTAGTGTCCATAGGCTGTGGAGTGTTGTGAAGAGTTCCTTCAGTCTATGGCCAGCCTGGAGGCTGCGAGGAACGGACTTTGGGAATCAAGACGCGATCCAATATGGATTTGTCATTGTTCCGTTTATTGCACTTTACAAGCACTCTTTTATACACTAGATAGCTGTCCATACGCCTAAAGCAATAATTTCATTGGTTAAGGATATATACTGGATACAATCATGTACTTCTTACTTTGTCCATCACACCGTTACTTCTCAGCATGTACTCTTGCTTTGTCCATTGTGCTCAGATCCTGTTCACTTCGATACATTTACCCATATTCCCAGCCGCATTACTCACTTCGCTACATTCGCATACATTGATACACTTGCTCATATTCCCATCCACTACATCGATGGCCTGCTGCCTGCAGAGGCCTCTGATTCACAGATTAAACAGTCCCATTGTGTCTGGATTGTTCACTATATGTCCGTTGCTTTTCAAATATCCCACAAATCCCTCTTTTTGTTTTTGAACAATCCAGACTTTGGCCATTGCATTCTGTATCATCTTTCCTAAACAATTGGGTATGCAAGGCACAATTAGTAACAAAACCAGTTATACCAACAATACAATTCCCAGCACTGCAGAGCACGAGGATAATTATCAGCCGGGTCAGAGCAAAGAAAGGAGGCAGGCGCAGCACCTTCAGGGCATCCCCTGTTGTTAATAGAGCGTGCTCTGGGTACCTTCTCTCTCCTCTGCTCTGAGCCACCTCTGTTTTATTCCCTCAGCAGATTTCGTAAAAGAGTACTGACTAGACGTTGCTGCATGCGTGGCCAGCACATGCAACAAACGAGGCCTGACCAGACGTTGCTGCATGCGTGGCCAGCGCATGCAACAAGGCTTGTCAAATATGTGCTCTGCAGGCTAACGGCGGTTCTGTTTTGTAAAGTAGCTTAGCATATAGAATCTACATAAGTTAGCAGCGTTGATAATACCAATGCAGTTGTATGCGTTTGCTTAGCAAGCCGACAACAACGACGACAGCTTGGGTATGGTGATCATCCAGTTTGCTGGATTCTGAAAGCATCTAGCGAAAACGGTGGTACACAATTGATCACCATCCATCCAGGTCTCTGATACATCCCGGGAGACATAAGGATTCGTTTGAGGTGGTCACAGGAATGATGACAATCCTGCGTTGAAAGGTGGTGGAGGCACAGGAAAAATCGATGGCGTGTCACAGCCTTAGCTCAGGGTCATGTTGCTGCAGGCCTTGCAGGGACTTATGTCCCCTTTCTGCAAGCCACTCTCCAATAATTCCCCTGTTTTCCTTTTGCACCATCATGACTTGTGTCATTATTTTGGTCCCCAACCTATTAAAGCATGATAAGAAACAGCTAATGCAAACTAAAATTATTAACGCAACGCAAGCGAGCAATAATAATGATTGAACCAGCCCCTTCAGCCACCCAGAGAGTCCCCACCAGTCCCCTAGCTAATCGATTCCAAAGAACCTGACATCTTCTTTAATCTTTTGGGTATATCCTAACAGATCCTGGATGTGCTTGTGTATTGATTTTGAATGGTCGGCCAAATCCATGCAACACATTTCTTCAAAGTCTTGGCAGCCATGACCCTGTGCTAATAGAAGAAAGTCAATGGCAGCCCTATTTTATAAGACAGCATGTTGGACACTAGACAAATCTTCAGCTAGTTCTGACAATACCTCAGAAGTGGCATTGGCTTGTTTCACTACCCAACAGCTTAAATCCTTCAAATCCCTATGTGCTTTTGCTGCTGCTATCCCAGGAGCAAAGATGGATGATACTATGGCTTCCCAGGTATTAAACAGCTTGACCTCATTGTTACAGGTATTCTGTAATGTTTCTAAGCTTCAACGTGTTCTTCTGATTGAATGAGTGCTGTTGGGGTGACGGTGGGGCATTGCATGCTGAGCTTACCTATCGTGCAAGGACCTCCCACTGGGTGGCTGGGAATTCCTGCCCACGCTCTATTACCACATATAAGGAAATACCCAGGTGGTAAGTGCCGCGGGAACTGCGTGCCAGGTACGGGATGTGATGCGTTACAAGTGATATTATAACACCATCCTGTAAAATTTCAAATTGGAGAGATGTCTGTAATATCATTGGATTCTGCACAGCTTCGTCTGGTGCCCTCATTACAAAGACTGTGGGTGCTATTGAAAAAGAGGCAATATTGCGACTGTAATGAATCTAGTAAATCAAGCTCCTGAATTGCATCCCTTGCTATTGGTAGAGTGTCATACCACAAATCGTAATTTATTAAACAGGAATTCATTGTTCGATTATAGCCTGTCCCTAGATGCCCTGTGATTTTTGATAACTCCCTTTGGAACTGCATGGCATCCGAATCTTGAAGTGGCACTCTGACTAAGCATGTGATAAACAGAGATGCGGGAGTGGCCATAGTAGCACAGAATGAGGTTGTGTTAAGCGAGTTAGCAAGGGTGACCCACACGTTCTTTCGAGGGTCAAAACTGAGTTTGCTGTTAACGGAGGTAAGATAACCTGCAAGGAGTATACCCAGGACGAACCTCCTCCCAATATCTCCTGACATCTTTCCACTCATGGCTGGGGACTGGGTAACTTATTGGTACTTAAATTCCTTTTCCACACTGTTGTTCCTCCACTCTGGTGGTGGCACACAAGATTATTGATGCTAGGGCTTTTTGAAGCCTAAAAACAACACTGGCCCTTTCTATGGCAGCAAGGCTTTCCCAGAGCCACAAGAGCTCGATTTGGCCTGCCTCTGGTAAACCCAAGTATTCCCTCAATTTTGTTATACCGTTTAAATGGTGAATTCTCCCCTTACAATCGCTACAGCCTGCCTGTGGTTGGGTACCTATTGAGAGCCAAATCGATCTCTTGCAGCCTCCGCAATTGATTTTAACCCACTGACATTGATCTTTCCTGCATACACATTTTTTCAAGCCCTTTGATGCAACATATTGTTCAAGTGCAAGGTATATATGTCCGACAACACCGGGGTCGTTCCACAGGAATCGCTGTCGCAGACGTCGACCAATCTCCTCACACAGTGGTTGGATTGCCTGCCGATCCCTCTCCTGTAACATGCCTTGTTGGCACTGGGGTGCTCCTTTTCTCGCTGTCTTCCGAAGGGGTCGTAAGGCAGCAGCTAGAACTTGTGTCTGTTGCTGCAGTGTTTCCATCATCTGCGTATTTTGCTCTCGCACTGCCGCAGCGACTGAAGTAGAGAGGAGCGCTGCCTGTTGCTGAAAGGCACTTTGTGACAGCTTTTCAACCATATCTTGTACCGTGGCGTCCCGTGGCAGGGTGGACAGTATGATTTTGGTTTTTTGATTAGCGTGTTCAACAACCAGAAGCCAGAGCAACGTGTCCTGCATTTCCAGGGATAGATCTACTGCTTGCTCTAGCGATGCCACAAGGCGGTCAACAAACTGGTTGAAGAGTTCTCATTCCCCTTGTCGAACAGTCGTGTAAAGCGGAGCCCTTTTTTCAGGCAGAACCTTAAACAGGGCAGATTTGGCAGCCTGTGCTGCAGCATTGTGCATCTCAACCGAAAATGTGAGTTGCTGATTCGTTGACGCATATGCGCCACTGCCCATTAACATGTCAAGGGTAACGTCACAAAGAGGGTCCCCTTACCAGCCTTTGTTGTTCCACCACTGCACGACACAGGCGCTCCCATTCTGCTTTCCACATTAGGAACTGAGAGGATGTTAATAGAAGTTTGGCCATATTTCTACAGTCATTTGGGGATAAGACGTGTGAATCAAACACATAATTGATGATGTGCTTTGCTGATTCCCAATGTAGACCATACTGTGACACTGTGGCTCTCATTTGTTGTATGATTTTCCAGTCAAACAGCACAAACCTTGCACCATGTTGACCACTAGGCAAGGTGGTGAATTGAACTGGGAATGCTGTGAGAGCTTCACATGCTGACGCCATTTGCCAATCTCCTTCAAGCAAAGCGTTTCGCACCACCCCTGACCACTGGCCTGCATTGCTGGGTGTGAATGTTACCCCCTGTGCGGAGGTGACCGTCGCTTCTCCTAGATGCTGTTCTGTCATTGTAAGATCATCCAGTTTACTCATTATTTCCTGTAGCAGGTGGTCAGATGGCTTCCCCCACCCTTCCTGTTTTTTCTTCCTTACTGGGTGTGGGGGTGCAGCGCCTCTGTTGGCGCTGCCTCCAGTTTCGTCATCCGTCTCCTTCTCAGAAAGGGGCGGAGCACTCGGCTAGACTGCTCCAGCTGCACTTCTGCAATTATTTGCATTCTGTGTCTGGTTGTCGATCTTATGGGTTGCTCCTGGCGCTGGTACCAAAAGGGGAGGCGCAATGGGTACCTCTACCCCTGGAGCGCCAACAGGGTCCACGAACAAGTCCGATTGCGTCAATTCTCTCTGCGCGGCTAAGGCACAGACACAGAGTGTCATTCCAGGGATACTTTGCATTCCCTCACAGGTCAATGTTTGAGCCTCCCCACCCACCATGACCATACCCTGCATGCACAATTCTGTGTTGCTTGCTTGTGCTCTGTGGCTGAGCCCTGTCCCTCAGAGGTGATCTTACCAGTGGTACAGACCCTCACCCAGCACCTGTGCCACTCCCCTGCAAATTTGCACTGCTTCTCCTTGTAGAGCTGAGGCATCTGCTACCACTGGCTTCCAGGGCTCCCCAGGGAAAGGGCAGAACTGCTGTTGCTGCAGCCTAGCAGGATTTGGGGTCCATGAAGGAGCAGGTGGAGCTGTGGGTCTTGGGGTGCCAGGGAACAAAGCCCAGAGTCCCAGAGCCTGGTGCCCTCCATCCTTGCCTGAGCCGTCTGCAGGTACATGGGGCTGGGCCCATACCATTGTTCCCCTAGTCAGTTCCCAAGCACCACCCGGGGCTCCTGGGCTTGTTCCCAACACCACACACAGGCAGGTGGGTCAGGCACAGAGGCTAGAGATAGGGGTTGAGGGGGTTTAGGGCTCAAGACCAGGTATGTGCAGCTGGCTTGGGGGCTCAGGAGCAGAGACTGAGTCATGTTTTCAGGCTTCAAAACCAGGGTCATTTGGCTGGGTTTGGGTTTCAAATACAGACTAGGATGTGTGGTTTGGGGACTCAAAAACAAGTTCAGTTGGCTGGTTTCGAGGCTCAGAAGCAGAGGCTGAATCCTGTTTTCAGCCTTTCAGGCCCTGCAAGAAGGCTCAGGGGCTGTTCAAGGGGCTCAAAACCAGACTTGTTTGACTGGTTTTAAGGTCAGAAATATAGGCTTAAGTTCTGCATTTTCAAGTATCTGAAAACAGAGATATAAAGTCCTGGGTTTTCCACACCTTGACAGAGGCTCAGGGGGACATGTTTTAAGGGCGCAAAACTCTGGCTCATTTGACTTCAGGAAGAGAGGGTAAGTCATAGGCTTTGGGCCTCAAAAGGGAGACGTGTGCTCTTGGGCGTCAAGACCAGGCCCACGCAGCTGGTTTTGGGGCTCAGAAACAGGGACTAAGTCCTATGTTTTCTGTATGTGAAAACGGAGACAAAGTCCTGCATTTTACAGACCTGAAAACAGGCTCATGGAGCTGGTTTTGGGGCTTGAAAACGAAGTCCTGCACTTTTGGCCTGGTAAACAGGCTCCTTAAGGGAGTGCTACGGGTTTGAAGCAGAGATTGAGTCCTGTTTGGCCTCAGAAACAGAGACTAGGTTGGCTGTTTCTCTGCAGGGCGATGGGGGTCTGGTTGCATTGATTCCCAAAGTTTGGGAGGCCAGCATGCACCAAGCCAAGCTCAACATCAAAGAGAGTTTCTGAGGGGAAAAGGCGCTTTTCACACTATCTTCATGTGTCCAACTCTATTCAAGGTGTGCACAACAGCTGGAATAGTCATTAACTCATTAGTCTGTATTTAGACAATGTACAATTATGAGAGTTCATGTTCTTATGAAAGTGACTGATTTATGACCCTGTCAAAGCTCACACTGCTATAATGAGTAGAAGCTATAATCAGCCTAAGGATGGACAGGGCAGGTTGCAGCATCATCTTTGGCACAGGCAGCCCAGCTTCTTCCTCTGGGATTCAGTACACCCTGTGCAGGTCTCTCCTCATTTCCTTTCAAGGGCAGAAACAGTGCATCCCAGCACATAAGTGGTTCCTGCTTGGCAATTTGGGGGGGCTGTGCCACCAACCCAGTTGCCCCCACTCACCGAGGACTGAACCGGCTCCTCCGTCCCTTGGGAGAAAGGCACTTTTTAGCAAGGGCAAACAGCATCTTTGACTTCACATGATACACTTATACAATACTTTCTGTACTTATTATTAAGTGTTTAATAATCAGGCAATATTTGTAAACTAATAATTCATTATTATTTAAATATTTGTAAATTGATCATTCAACACATACTCAATATTAACTTTGATACTTATAATCAAGTGATGGCAGTGATTGATTCACAGCCATGTCAAGAGCCCCTCTGGCATCAAAGTGAGCAGGAGCTGCACTCCCAGTCCCACAAAGGTCGCAGGAACCAGACAGGATCAGGCAGCACCTGGCAGTCACCCAGCACAGGCCTCTCCCCTAGACATCAGGCAGGGGGTGGCCTCAGGGGAGCGGGAGCAGCTGTGGGTTCATTCCCAAGGAGTTAGGCCCCAGACACGGCTCTGGCACAGCTCCACGTCCTTCACGCTCTCACTCTTGCCAGTGGCCACAGCCCCGTGCCACGTGACAGTCCCTTTGGCTCCGCCCACAATCGCCTCGCGGAGGAGGAGCCCAGAATGGGGCAGAGTCTGGAGAGGCAGCGAGGCAATAGTGGGTCACGGTTTCACCTGCCCACGGGGCAAGGATGAAACCACTGGCGTCTCTGGGACCCACCTCAGAGATCCTCTGGGCTCAACACTGGCTCTGAGGCGGTGAGGCGGCCTTCAGCGAGCATGAAGAGGGCTTTGTAAGGGAGAGGACTGCTCCAGCTCAGCTCAGTGCTGGTTCCCTGCACGCAGCTTCAACCTGGGGAAAACTAACTTGTTCCCAATTAAAGTAAAACTGCAATCACTAATTCACACAGTATGAAACAAAGACAATGGTTAAACCAGCGCCCTTAGCCCCTCCTCCCCTGGCTTCCCTCCCCAGCCCCAGCTGCCCCCGTCTGGCATCTGGTGCCCACACGCACCAGCTCTCGGTCAGCAGGAGGGGGCTTCTCCCCGCGACTCCCTCCTCCTCCTCACAGGCTCTCACCCGGGCTTTCTGCCTCTCCTTCAGCACTTTTTCCCGGGGTGCCTCCCCGGCCCTGTCCCTTGGAGCCTCGCGGGCCGAGCAGAACCAATCGGCCAGTGGCTTCCGGAGCCAGCGATGCTGCTCCAGGCGGCCGGGGGACGCCGACCCCGAGCCCCGCATCTGCTCGGGGCCGCCGGGACCGGAACCCCCGCGGCGCCTCCCGGGGGGGGAGACGTAACGCGCGTAACCCGTGGCTTGCCCTCACTCGGGGAGCTCTTCTTCAGCGGTATGTCTTGGTGAGCGCTGGTCTGTGCTGCTTTCCCAGCCTAGCAGACGGGTGCAACAGCCACATGGGACAGGTGGAGGAGGCAGCTACTGGCTGGGGGAACGGGAGCTGCTATGGCCCGTGGAGGGAGAAGCTGAATATGCAGTTAGAATACATCAAAGCTCCTGTGCAAATACTAATTAGTAATTATGGCCTGCTGCAGAGGGTAATCACAAAAATGAGAGTCAGATAATGGCACAGGAAGCCCAGTAAAAAGTAGGAAAAGACTGCAAGTTCAAGAAACTAATAATATTATCTTTAACTGGAAAAAAAAAAAACCAAACCTATTGTAAAACAAAAGGATTGAGAGATGGGTGTCCAAATAATGAAGCAAATGAAGACACTAACAAAGAGTTCATACTTCAGGAATAAATGACCTTAAAAAAAATTATTCCAGATATCCAAATCTCCATCAGCGACTAGGAAAATGTTCCAAACCCAGCCCTGGTGGAGCTCTCTGTTGTACAAGACGACAGCTTAAAGAAGCCACTGAACCTAGTGCTGGAGCTATTGATTTCAGTCATGTTCAAGCAAGTGTGTGTAAGTATTAGGAATAATCTCAGAGGGAAGAATAATGAATAGTAAAATTTTGATTCTTCCAGAGTAGAAGTAACACTGAAGTAAAATGGTGGCTGTGGCTTAACGCTGGCCAGCAGCTCAGCCTCACACAGCTACTTGCTCACTCCCCACTGGTGGGATGGGGGAGAGAATCAGAAGGATAAAAGTGAGGAGAGTCATGGGTTGAGATGAAGGTAGTTGAATAGGTAAAGCAAAAGCTGAGCACGCAAGCAAAACTTACTTCTCATTGCCAGACAGGTGTTCAGCCATCCCCAGGAGAGCAGGGCTCCATCACATGTAACAGATACTTCGGAAGACAAATGCCAAATGTCCCCTCATCCTCCTTCTTCCCCTAGCTTTTACTGCTGAGCATGATGTCACATGGTGTGGGGCATCCCCTTGGTCAGTTGGGGTCAGCTGTCCCAACTGCGTCCTCTCTCAGCTTCTCCTGTACCCCCAGCCTGCTTCCTGGCAGGGTGGTGTGAAAAGCAGAAAAAGCCCTGATGTTGTGTAAGCACTGCTCAGCAATAGCTAAAATATCCCTGTCTTATCAACACTTTTCAGCACAAATCCAAAATACAGCCTCATACAAACTGCTATGAAGAAAATTAACTCTATCCTGGCCAAACTCAATACAAAAGTAGAGGATAATCATGCCTGTCTATAACTGAGGCTTAACTGTTGCCTTTCATGTTTCCTGAGGTTGATGCTACGGCACATGATTATAAGTCATGGGTTAAAACCTTCCCTGTGAACGAAAAGAGAGGGTAAAAATATATTCCTAAATGTAGCAGCTGCAATTTTAAAGTACAAACTGTATCTCTTTGTTATAGGCAAGAGATAGAACCAAGAAATAACAAACAATCTGGTGAACAGCAGTTTAAGAATAATAGCTAATAAACTGAATAAAAGAACAAAAAATTCTACTGACTAGTCTGTTAACATGTGATTCCTGTGGAGGAAGATGTTCTAGCCTGCGTGTTTAAGATAATAATTAACAGCAGGTTTACGTTATTTTAAAATCTCTTCCATAAGTACCACAGAAGAACAAGTAGTTTTTTCCACCCCATAGATATTGGTAAGTACTTGATGCCTACCTTTGCTTTAATTATTTTCCATTATCAATCACATATGTATATGAGGAGAAAAAGATACAACACTCAGCTCATGGCCATGACTGAAGTTATAGGGAAGAAGAAAATAAGGAAGTGGCACAAATTCAAGGGTGTCTCAGAGGCCAAGCAAGAGAAACTCTATTTCCCTCCCAGTGTTAAATATGATCAGAGTGACTGATCATGAATATATGTATGTACAAACTGTGAAGTATATATAAGTAGATATAATGATATGTATTTGCAAATTATACTTGAGTTGGAAGAAAAGTTGTTCAATTAAGTCCAAATGTTTCCTGCATGCAATCTGGTAAAATATAATTTGTTGTCATTAAACGATTTCTGCAACTTCAGAAGTGAGAACTATACTTTTATGTCTTTCAGAAAACCATTACAGAAATTAATGGTCTTTGAATTGGTAAAAAGGAGCAGGTAAAAAGTAGTATTTGGCAAAGAGAACAGCTTCCACAATTAGAGATGTCAAAAAAAAAAAAAAATCTGTAGTATGTAGGCAAGTAACTTTATGGGAAAGTGTTATCAAATGACTAACCAAGTTAATTGTAAAAATACAGTTACTATATTCCTTTTCTGAATGGTAGCTGCTATTTTTCCATTAAAATCATTTTAGCTAAAACCTACAGTGTGTCATCTTTGCAATAAGAACACAGTTTGAAGTTGCCACCCACACCATACCTGTAGTAGAAAAGACTCCACCAGTGACTGAGCCTGTGGGAATCCATGGACACAAAGGAAGCAGCCAGCACTGTGGTCTCAGAAATAAAATTGTTTCTAACAAGTTACCCTGGGTTATCCACCATGCCAAAATGTTAGTCTGTATAGTCTGTCAGGTACAAGACAGGATAACTTCCTGATAGCACAATTTGTTCAGGCCTCTCAGCTCCAGGATGGTTGGATTTGGCTTTGTACCCTGTTATAACCTGTCATTAACATTTGCTATAGTGTGAAGTGTACGTTGATGGTTGTGTTACTGCATCCTGGCCACTGCATGTGCACAGTGGGAGCTTTCATCCTAGCAGTGGGAAGGAGGAGGTTAGTGAGTGGGTTGTAATGCTGGGTGCTGTCAGAGCTGTGTCCAGAGCCAGCATGCTGTGCTACGGTCATTCCCACTGGAAAACTGTGCAGGGCTTTCATCTGTGCCATGTGCTGTGCCTCTGCCCTTGGAGTCTCATCACCTTGTGCTGGCAGGCCCTGAAGGCTGCATGCTTGCTAGCATTGTCCTTAATGTATGAATTGTCCTTTCTTCTAAGTCTAGGCTGGTATTATGAGTTTAGACCCTCGTGCTAGGGAATAAATAGAGCTTAGAAGATACACTAGGTAGCTAATAGTCACTTAGGTAGCCAATAAGTACTTCCCAGCAATACGCCTGTACGAAGCTTAAGAGCCAATTAGTGCTGCTGATCAAGGGTACTTCCTCCAGGCAGCACTGTTAGCCTTGTAGGTCAGAGAAACCAATAGGGAAATTGAGCAGGGGCTGATGAAATTAGGATGCTTTTCAAAAGCTTGAGTACTTTGCTGTCAGCTTATGAAGATCTCTTTAACAGCATATGTTCAGGTCTGTTTTCTGTGTACGTGCCCCTCTTTTGTAAGAAGTATATCATTCCGATAAGGCTGGAGGAATCTGAGTACGGCTGGCACAGGCTATGAAACATTGAATCAAAACCTTTCCCAGATAGCATGGCAAGAGTGCATCTTCTGTATTTGATAGACTGAGACCCCAGCAGCCCAGAAATTCAAATATAAAGACCTGATAAACCTGACCAAAAATTCCACATAACTCAAGCTTTCTCATGCAGCGGCCAAACTTCGAGGATTGACACATAGTACCCAACGAATATGAACTGAAGCAGGACTTGCTCCTGTCTGGGGTCTGAAGGAGTCTCCTTTTAGAGTGCGGATGAACTGTAAGGAAACTGCAACAAAAACAACAGAAACAAACCAAAAGCCTTCATCTGCATTATGCCTATTTTGGGTATAATAAAGACACTAAAAACGAGAATTTCTGTAGACTGCTTTCTCAGGAGCTCCCTCTAGCTTTCTACATAAAAAGGACAGTCTTCAAACTCTCAGGGTCAAGAAAACCTCCTAAAGATTTTGCATATAAAAATATTGTCCACGTTTTTTTTAATTCCATTTTTGTTTGGCAGCCCAGTGAGTGCTACTGTGATAGGTTTTTGTCTTGGAAAAAACAAAACCATCCACTGGAGCCCAAAGATGAACATCAGCTTCCTAGGAAGGTTAAGCAGATGGAGTGGTGAACATAGGCATAGCCTGACAGACTGCTTTGAGGACCTCAGACAATTAATACTTGAGTTTAGGGAAAATTTTGTGCGGGAGAAAAAATAATATTTTCAGGTGAAATGATCAGATATTACTTACCAAATGGACTTCTCAGTTCTCCTGTCACTTGGGCTGTCATCAGTCAGACTCTGCTGTCACGGCCCACTCGGGACTCATGATGGTTCTGTTACTGCTATCTCAAAGTGCAAAATTACGGTGAACACACCAAAGGGGTTGGTTTCAATCAAACAGCACAAACTTATTATTTTGCCCGTAAAGTGGCATGCAATAGGTGAAAGGGAGAGAAAAGTAAAGATAGGAAAAAAGAAAGGATAATAGTTACCACCATGGGTCCAAGGTGTCCCTATGGTCCCAGATCCAGGCAGCGTCCTGCTGGTCCTCATGATCGATGTCAATGTTGATCCTTGCTGGGGAGAGCTCGGGGGTCTTGTTGTTAGGGGTCGACCTTTTAAGCCAAGTAGCAAACCTTGCTCCTCCTTACTTTGGGGATCTCCACCTGTCCTCAGCCCTTAGGATAGAAGTGTGTTTTTTGTACATAAAGTTCTATTAAAGGGCACTTTTTCACCATTGTGTTTGAGACAGGAGTTGTGATTCATCCTCCTCGATAGCAGCTGCATGGTTATCTCTGCCAGTTTTGACAACAGGGATGAGCCATGGCACCAATGCGTCACTCTGTCCACCCTTTCAAGGATGTTGTACATTTTGTTGTTAGGCCAGAGTCGGCCTTGTCCATAACAGTTCTGTTCTGTTCCTGGGAAAAAAAAAAAACAACTGCATCTCAGGCAGGCTGCTTGCAGCAACTCATGTCAAGTTGTGAGCCTAACTTTTAGGCCAGATCAAGTCCATAATCCACCTGGAAGTCCTCGATGACAAGGTTGAGACAATACTGATTTTCTGACTGACCCTTACATCTGCCTTCTTTCAAACATATTTAGGATCAGTATTTCAGCTTCAAGAAACAGTTGAAATAGTAATTCCCTCAAACACATCCATCACCCTCTCTTCATAGTAGCTCTTTTTGGGCCACCTCAACTCCAGCAAGATTTTTTTTCTTATTTTTACTACCTTAAGATAATACTCCCAAAGAATAATTCAAAGAGCTTAGCCTGAGCCTTGTTTCTTAAATGTTTATTGCTATTAGGCATAGCTATCCCCCCCCCCCAGATATCCCATCTTGCCATACCAGATGTGCAAAATTACTGATGTCATTCTTCAAAACCTAGAAAACCTGAACATCTCTTCCTGCCTGCTTTGCATTTCACTGACTAGTTGATGTACTGCACATAGTTTGTGTGTGCAGAAGCAGCAGGTAGCTACTGTTTCTAGTTGGTATGTGATTCCTTCCCTTTTCACAAAGGACTTTATTGGTGCCTCTACTAGTATCTCCCTGAAACTGTGCCCTAGCGAACTACTCTAGGAAGTAACCAGGAAGGGGCTGGTGAAGAGCTGCCAATTACAGCCCAAAAAGCAGCTAGGTGCTTTCACTAGGAGCTCCCTAAGTGGACTGGAAGGTGTCACGGTCCACTCGGGACTTGATGGTTCTTTTACTGCGATCTCAAAGTGCAAAATTACAATGAACATGCCAAAGGGGTTGGTTTCAATCAAACAGCACAAACTTTATTATTTTGCCCGTAAAGCAGCACGCAACAAATAAAAAAGAGTGAAAAGGAAAGACAAGTAAAGATAGGGAAGAGGATAATAACTACCGCTGCAGGTCCAAGGCATCCCTATGGTCCCAGATCCAGTCTTCACAATCGATGTCAATGGTGGGGAGAGTTGTCTCGGGTCTCATTTTTAAGGGTCGTCCCTTTATGATAAGTAACAAACTTTGCTCCTCCTTTGCTTTAGGGATCTCCACCTTTCTCAGGTGGCACAGTTGCGCATGCCCCAAGGGGAGTGTCCAGGGTGTGGTCTACCTCGTAGGTGGATAGCCTTTAGGATGGAGGCTGTGTTTTTTGTATTATAATGACATTATAATGAGCAAAGTTCTGAGACAGCCGTTGCGATCCATCTTCCTTGATAGCAGCTATGTGTTTACCTTAGCAGCTCAGGTCCTTCCCTCGTAATGGAGAACAGACAGTCCATTCAGTCCCCGCTCCCGGAGCATTACACCTCCTGCTTCCACAGAAACCACACTCCACACATGGGAGCAGCAACCGAGGCTTACAGCAACTCATGCGTGGAAACTGCATTCCACTCATGGAAGCAGTAAATGTGTCTCAGGCAGACTGTTTGCAGCAACTCATGTCAAGTTGTGAGCCTAACTTTTAGGCCCCATCAAATCCGTAGTCCAACTGGAGGTGCCGTGTCCCTGAAGTGCCATGTCCCCAATGTGCCGTGTCCTTGGTGATAAGGTTGAGACAATGCTGATCTTCTGACCAGCTCTTACAGAAGGCCACAGAATAAGGATCTTGGCAACCAAGAGGAAAGAAGAGAGTACTTTACCTGGCTGCTGCATCTACTGCAAGCTGATTGGAGCTTCCAGGGTAATCTATGAAAAGCAATACCAACTCCTGTCTCTGGAGATTCACAAGAAGGAGAAATGGGACCTTTGTTTGCTACTGAAATGCTACTGGCAAAGGCAGCAAAAATATATAATCCACAAGCTTTTACTCACAGACTTTGGAATTAAGGACCTCCCCTGAACAGAGAAGGATGGGACAGAAAGAAGTGAAGAAGTGTCCCTAAACTCAAAAGCTGGAACATACCTATTGGAGCATCTTCCAAGGTTGGAAAGCTGTTCTGCAGTAAGGTGCCTGCCACAATGAAAAGACAATCACACCAAATCAACTAGCCAAACAAAGGGGAAATCACCCTGTGCACAACAGAAGTGAACACCTGGCTCACAGCAGAGTTAGTTAATTCATCTGTCCATATAACAAACTTACATTGCAAGTACCTAAGCCAGAAGATTCCAGACTGCAGTGTGATAGCGCCAGAAGGAGCTCACTGATCAAACCTGAGAGCCTTCATAGGGAGGGCAATGCAAAGAGAATTAAAACTGATCAAAACATCCCTGTGTGCTAAGTTAGATTAATGCTGCCATACATCATCCTGTGCCAATACTATGTGGCAGCGTCACTTCCCAGTGTTACTTTATTAAAGAAACGTATGAACACAGATCTGTAACACACTTTAGTTTTCATTCATAAAGCATCAATTTGCACCACAGCAAAAAGGCTTTTACTTGTATTACATTTAGCATTATTAAAAATCTGATACTGTCCACCAGGAATAAGCAAACCACAAGAGATGAGGTGATGTGAATGCTACAGATCTGTCAGATAAAGTCTTAGCAGTGGTTGGATCAGTAAAATCCATGACAGAGAAGAAATATTAGAGGAGTGAATAATATGACTGATAAAGAGATAAGACTTTGAAACACTGTTTAAGTGTGTATCAGTCATCACAAATACAGGTCAGGTGGGGTAGACAAAACATCGAGTTTGCAGGGATTTCAGTTCTCCACAGGCAAGTCACAGTTGTGAGATCACTGTAACCAAGAGGAAATGAGTGGCTCCTGCACTTCGGGGACCTCAGGATTGCCTCACAGATGGCTTTGGAAAGAGGGCCAATGTGGGTTCAACTTCCCCTCCTGCCTTTCATAAAAATCTGAGTAAGTCAAATTTTACACTCTTATATACCTTGATTCTTGACTGATGAACTTGGTATTTTAAGGACTCAAAATGAGGCTGTTTCATGCCTGTGCTGTGGAGCGAACTGTCTCAGGGACTCAGTAATAGGAGCAGTCTGTACTATGGAGAAGAGAATCCACTGTAAACATCAATGTTCAATAATCAGATCATACCTCCATCAGTAACTGTATGTTGTATATTACATTTATATATGTCATCCATTCATCATTATGTCTGAAAAAAGGATAAGGGAAAAAAAACAACCTAGGCAAAACACGTAATACAAATACAAAAGAAATACCATTGTTTATGCTTTCTTTTGGTATTTCTTTTCTTTCCCCTGAGGTAAATATGTGAAAGTAAATGAACATCCTCAGCTACTGGAAAAGGAATCCCAATGGAATGCATCAGTCATGTGCCACATAAGGAAAAGTAAAGATGAGACAGCACAGGTAAAGAATGGTATCATAACACTTTATGTAAATGCTGCAGTCTGGTGAGATGTGCCAGCTAACCCCCGAGGCAGACTGCAGAGGGTAGCAATGTCTGTGTTCCGTACCCAGCCAAGCAGTGGGATACCTCTCCAGAAAACCATTTGTCGTGTTTCCCGTCTGCCAGCCCTGTGACATTAGGCATCCAGGTTTAGACAAAATGAATGTCTAAACTATTTCTGGGTGCAACCTTAGTGCAGGAAATGCACAGAATTGTGAGGCAATGTGTTTGCTTTTGCCTAAGTGTGTGGTTTACCCTTCCCTTGCAAAAACCAACCGACCACGCTCTTCTGTTGAACAAAGTCAGGATCTGTATTTAACTCCTTTCCCATGTGTACAAACAAAGGCATTACCTGTTTACTGTGTAATTAGGTAAGTCATCTAAGCTATCTACGCCAGTTATTTTTGCTTGTGGTTTTGTGCAGCACTTTAAAACTCTTTCTTGATTTTGCTGTATGAGATGTGCCATAGAAGAAATTTGTCACACTTTGCTCTTTCTAGAGGGGTGCCTGTGCAGTTCTGGTTTACGTAGGCTACTGTTTTCCAGTGTGTAAGACCTGAACAATATGTTGAGCTTTGATGACAGGTTGCTGCAAAAAGCACAAGACTTGTAGGGTGTCACGGCAGTTTAATTCTTAAAGCTGAGGGGATTTTCTTGTTAGCAAAACCTGCTTTGTTGTCTGACATGTGGGTTCTATGGACTTGCTGGCAAAGACATGGAGTCTTACTCTCAAAAGGGCTTACACATTACTGGTAGGATTTTGTTCTACTAATGATTTAAGTGCCTAAATTCCATTTTTTAAAGTGACTTGCGCCAAAGTCAGGGAAGTATTTTGGAACCCAGAGTTATAAAGTACCTCAGTAGAGGCTCAGGAGTTCCTGAGTGAGGAAGGGGTTATTTGAAAATAAAGTTAATCTCAAAGCAGTGAAAAAAATGCAAACTTCCTCTGAAAGCAGCAGAATATGGTTGTGATTTCAAAAGGGGAGGGGCAAGGAGGTTTGTTTTTTACAAAATATGAAAACTTTCATGCAAAATATTAACGGATCACTTTGAAATAGATAATCAAATCTCTATTCCTCACGTCTTCCTGGGGACACTTTGGGGGAAAAAATGACTGACGCAGTTAGGCAGGGAGCAGCTGCCGACAAGGGCTGGGTACTCAAGGAGGCAGGATGGCCTTTGAAACCAGGCAGTATGCAACTATAGTGTGTTATAGCCCAGACCAGACCCACAGCAAACAACATCTCTGCAGCTTCTAGACCTGAGATACACCCTGCTTCCCCATCAGAGTGAAACAGCTCCGCCAGGCACTGACTAGGTGTCTTGGCCTGGGGTTGTGTGGTGGCATGACCCTCCTGTGCCATTTAATGTTCCCTGCACTGAGTACTTCACCAGCACCACCACATATAAACATTTGGTCTTTGCATTTGGACATGACAAGTCACAGTCTGCTCTGCTAGCGGCAACTCTTTGAATTGCTTGTGCATGCATTAATGGAAATATCTATAAGTTATGACTCAAAAAAGTGCTATGTTAAGTGGCAGAAGAGCCAGCAAAAACATGCCCACATGTTTTTAGTCACCCTGGGATTAATTCCCAAGCAGGTCTTGGTTTACAGTGCTATATTTACATGGAGCAGCCATATGGAATAGGGATATTCCTCCTGACAGCTACTCTGCTTTCCTCAAAGCAAAGGAAGGAGGGATTGCTTCAAAACAACACCTGCTGCGTTTCTGTCTCCCTCCAAACACCATCAAAAGTGCAAAGTAAACAGCTCCCCCAGTGCAACCCCTCTGCCTTTCACAGCTCACAAGGGGCAGCAAGGATCACATGGTGCCATCTCCTGCCAAGGTATGGACCCAGGTATGGGGTCCTCCCTGAGGAGGCATGGTCAAGATCTTGGCCCATCAGTCACCTCTCAGTACTACGAGGCTGACAAACAGTGTGTAAAAGATGCACGTTTGTTCCTCCATTCATCTGCGGGAAGCCCTGACAGAATTAAATTTGCCCAGGGATGTCAGGGACTACAAGAAAAGCTTTTTTTTAGGTATGTTGGAAATAAAAGGAAGACAAGGGAGAATGTGACCCCTCTCTGGAAGGAAACAGGAAACTTGGTTACCTGGGACATGGAGAAGGCTGAGGTACTCAACAAGTATTTTGCCTCAGTCTTCAGCGATAGGGGCTCTAGCCATGTCACCCAAGTTGCGGAAGGCAAAAGCAGGGACCAGAAGAACGAATAGCCACTCACTGTAGCAGAAGAGCAGGTTCAAGACAATCTAAGGAACCTGAAGGTGCACATCGGTGGGACCCTATGAGATGCATCCATGAGTCCTGGGGGAACTGGTGGATGGAGTTGCCGAGCCGCTGTTCATCATATTTGAGAAGTTGCGGCAGTCTGGTGAGGTTCACGATGACTGAAAAGGGGTAGCGTAACCCCCATTTTTAAAAAGGGGAACAAGGAAGACCCAGAGAACTACAGGCTTGTCGGTCTCACCTCTATGCCTGGCAAGGTCGTGGAGCAGATTCTCCTGGAAACCATGCTAAGGCACATGGAAAATAAGGAGGTGGCTTCACTAAGAGCAAATCATGCCTGACCAATTTGGTGGCCTTCTATGATGGGGTTACAGTATCAGTGGACAAGGGATGAGCAACTGACATCATCTACCTGGACCTGTGCAAAGCATTTGACACTGTCCCACACGACATCCTTGTCTCTAAACTGGAGAGATATGGATTTGACAGATGGACCACTTGGTGGATAAGGAATTGGCTGGATGGCCACACTCAAAGACTTGTGGTCAACAGCTCAATGTCCAAGTGGAGACCAGTGATGAGTGGCATTCCTCAGGGGTCGGTGTTGGGCCCGGCCCTGTTCAACATCTTTGTTGGCCACATGGACAGTAGGATAGAGTGCATCCTCAGCAAGTTTGCTGATGACACCAAGGTGTGTGGTGCAGTTGACATGCTGGAGGGGAGGGATGTTGTCCAGAGGGACCCTGACAAATGTGCCCATCAAATGGGCCAATACAAACCTCATGAAGTAAAACCAGGCCAAGTGCAAGGTCCTGCACCTGGGTCGTTGTAGGGTAACATTAGTGGGGCTGCACATACGCAGGAGGGGC
>WHYT01016156.1:212038-227598 GCA_009806455.1 Tetrax tetrax
CCAGAAGGCCAACCACATCCTGGGCTGCATCAAGAGGAGCGTGGCCAGCAGGTCGAGGGAGGTGATTCTCCCCCTCTACTCTGCCCTGGTGAGACCCCACCTGGAGTACTGCGTCCAGTTCTGGAGCCCCCAACATAAGAATGACATGGACCAGTTGGAGAGGGTCCAGAGGAGAGCCACGAAGATGATCAGAGGGCTGGAGCACCTCTCTTATGAGGACAAGCTGAGAGAGCTGAGGCTGTTCAGCCTGGAGAAGAGGAGGCTCCAAGGGAGTCCTTATAGTGGTCTTCTAGTACCTATAGAGCGTTTATAAGAAATGTGGGGATAAACTGTTTACCAGGGCTTGTTTTGATAGAATGAGGGGTAATGGTTTTAAAATAGAGGGAAGTAGATTCAGACTTGATATAAGAAAAAAAAATGTTTACAATGAGGGAAGTAGAACACTGGAACATGTTGCCCAGAGAGGTGGTGGATGCCCCATCACTGGAAACATTCAACGCCAGTGTGGACAGGGCTCTAAGCAACTTGTTCTAGTTGAAGATGTCCCTGCTCCTTGCAGGGGGGTTGCAGTAGATGACCTTTAAAGGTCCCTTCCAACTCAAACTATTCTATGATTCTATAAGCCACTTATTTAAAGGTGTTGTCATTGGCCTGCCCATTCTCTCTGCTACATTCATTTAGTATATTGTCATGAGAGAAGTACATGCAATTGACTAAAAGGTTGCAGGTAGTCCAGTAAGGTGGCCAGGAAGAGCAAATAAGAATATATCATAGCAGCATTATATGCCTGGCTTTCAGTAAGCCATGGACAGAAGTAAGGGCTCAGCAGTCACTTGTATATGCTGCTTACCTCCATTTCTAGGTTTCTTGCCATTCTCCAGCTGTTAAGATTCTGTGCACTACCACATTTCAGAAAAAGTATTAAGCTATTCCAAATCTAACTTTAAAATTAAAGCAAAGTAAAATGATGCAAAGAAATCATAAGTACTTTTGCTCCTAAGTGTATTTCCCACAAGCAGATTTTACTGACTTAAGTACTGTATGCATGAATTCCAGCTATGTGATTTAATAAATGCCCCACAGATTGGTTTCAGTTTGCTTGTTTTTCTCCTGAAGGACTGTGTTGCCACTGCTTTCAGTGGAAGAGGATTTCAGCAATTCCAGTGCAGAGCTAACTCTAAAGCTGGTTGTTTTTTTTTTTTGCTGCTGGCAAAAGATCTGTAGTCCTCCTTGTGCTCACCTGCAACTTCAGATGGATGTCACATACTCCCAGATAAGCATCAAGTAGAGCTGGGTTTTTTTTTTTTTTTTTTGGTATCGAAGAATGCTTTTGGGGTGAAAATGGTGATCTGGTAATACTACAGGGTTTTTTTTTTTTTGAAACAGAACCTTTCGCAGTTTACCTCCACCTTTTTTTTTTTTCATGTCAGCAAGAGGCTAGGAAGGGAATGGTACTGGATGGTAATGATGTAGACATCTCATGTTGGTATGCTGGGTATAGTTTTGCTTGGTTTTTGATTTATTTTTTTTTTTAAGCAAGTACTTCTATCATTCAATTCCAAGTGACTGTTCCTTTCCATCTGTTGTAGTTTAGCCCTGATTGGGACCAGACTACACAGTCTGTCTCTCACTCCCTGCACCCTCCAGCGGGACAGAGGGGAGAATTGGTAAACAAAAGGCAGCAAAAACTTGTGGGCTGAGGTGAAACAAAAAATAAATTTAAGAGAGATAACAGAAAAAAAAAACCAAAACAGTGGTGGAAAGTAAATACAGTACAACAGCTCACAACAAATCTCAATGCCCACTTTCTTCCCACATAGCAGGAGACTCCCCTTAACACCCTCCTCACTTATATACTGAGCATGATGTCACATGGGATGGAATAGCCCTTTGGCTAATTTGGATAAACTTACCCCAGCTGTTGGCTAATTAGTAAACTATCCCAGATGGGTGCCCCAGCTATAGGGGCCACCAGCTCCAGTTCTCCTTCTAGCTCAGGTGAATATTAACTCTATCAGAACCAGGACACCATCTTACTTTAAAATGTGTTAAAACCTCAGTCAAAACCCAAACAAATTAAAAAAAAAAAAAAAAGAAAGTTTGTTCTAAAATATTTTACTTGACTAAAACTTTGTATTTTGTGTTTATTTTGCATCAACCTGAGACAGAGTTTTTCTTACTATTTAATCCTGAGTGGCATGAAGTGGGTACATAGAGACAGATTATTCAGTCTCTCTTCCAATATGAGAGTTAAAGGAGCACTATATAAAGCTAAAAGAAAGCAGATTAAAAAAAAAACAAACCAAAGGAAATGGTTTTGGTTTAGGGAACCTCCAAGTCTTGAAGGGTACAAGTATTTGAGGAAACTATGTATGTGTTAATTCTTCCCTATGCATTGACTTTTTGGCTGGTATAAAATGAGGGATACTGGGTAAAGCAGATTACCCAAAAGAGTTACTCGTACAGCCCATTATTGCCATTTTTATAGTCTGTTCTTTTTACACTAATATATATATTCATTGTATGCACATTTCGTGAAATGAAACCCTCATTTCACTTGGTGCCTCCAGCAAGCTTGATAGAAATTTAATTTTAGTTTAAAATAACTAGTTGATAACAAGTCCTTCAAGTTACTCTTCAGCAGCTCGCTGTCTAGTCCCAGTACCAGCTGCTGTGTCTCCACCCTTTTCCAAGCATAATTGGTTAAACAATTCACAGGATTGCAACTGAATTAATAAGCTCTGTCGAAAGATTAGGAAATTCATTACCCACTGGCAATTACTTGTACATTTTTTCATCTCTTCTGTTTACTCTAAGATCGGGACAGGACATACGACACACACCCATCCAAGCTGGATCCCTCACAATAAATGACCAAAGCTGCATGCAAAAGAAAGCTGATGAACAAAACATCTTGCTTCAAGTCACTGAGAAATCTTACTGCTATTATGCTAGTTCCTTTAAGCTGAATCTGACATCTCTTTCTTGTCTAAATTACTGAGATTTTCAGATGCAAAAAATTGATGGGCAATTGAGAATAAAAATACAGAATTGCAACGTTCAGTAGGATTTCCATAATCATACAGCAAGATTGGCCCTTAAAAGGCCAAAACCTGTCAGCAGAGAATAACAAACAACTCTGAATTTTCAGGGAAACCTAATGAGAGTGAGAAAGAGTGCCCTCAGGACAACGCACATGGGCGTTCAGCAAGAAGAGGATGAGCCAGTCTCACTTGAGCAGAAAACATTTCACTGCCTGCATTTGGCACCAGCACTTTGGTAACATTTGACAGGTCATCTTAACCAGATTTCCTCAAATCAGTGTCAAACTAGTTCAATTTCTGTTTTGTGAAGACACAAGCAGAAGTGCACACAAGTGTTTCCAGTATTGTATCCAAGATGCACTTACCAAAGGTTTTTAAAAACACCTGTGGAAAACAGTGCTAAAAAGCAAAAGTATCTGCTCAGGAAACAAAGCTCTGAGAAATTTCCATGTACACTGGTGATATCAGTGTTAATGTGGGAGAGGCAATAGATTGAATTTTGGAGGGGAAGGCAAAAAAGATGATATCACCATCATCTGCATGAGTTTTCTGCTGCTCAGAGCAGATGCATGCCAAATTATTTCCTCCCAAAGATAAATTCACAAAACCCTACATCCCTGCCCTTAAACCTCAGCTCCAGAGACCAAGAAATACCTAAATCCAGACAGCAGTATTTGCTTATGTGTTATTGGTTGCCAATCCTACATTTGCTTTAAGCTCAGATCAGTTTAATCCAGATGAGCAGAAAGGAAGCACAAGGGGGGAAATTCTCAACTTCTTGTTCAGGGTAGGCAGCCCATAGTCTTCTCCCCCAGGGACCAAGGAGTGCAGTCCCACTGCTTCACAGGGAACCTCATGCTCTCAAATCTCCTGAGTGTTTTGGAAAAATTGCCTACAGAAACATTAAGTCTATGCTTTTGAAACTGCTTCCTAAGATATATGAATGCTCACTTCCTATTAATTTTCATTCTTTTCAAAGACCCTGAAAGTCAGCAAACCTAGTTCCCAAGGGATCCTCTGAGTGGGGACAACTTTCCGTAAAAAGCCACCTCTGAAAGCAATTTGCCAGCTGCCAGAGACCTGGAAGATGTACCCGTGCTGCCACGACCAGCTTGATTTTAAAGAGACCTCAGGTGCTACAGGAGCAACGGAAGTTTTTTAATATTTAATATTTCAGACTATCTCATCAATTTGTTAGTGACTAGTGGGAGACAAGCCTTTTGGCATTTTACCCCTAGTTGTGGGCACTGAATTCTTGGGAAATCGATGCTGGAATACCTTGGAAATGTGTATCCCCAACACAGTGCTGCAGCATCCTCTCAGCTAGATGTGCAGCTAGCCTCACCTTCACGCTGATGCAACAGCTACACTCTACAATGTCAGCCTTTGCAGCAGACCCTGATGTAGCCCCTAACAAGCCATCTCTAGCTCTGGCAGCAGTACAGCTGTTTTGGATGAACAAACATCCACAGCCTGTGGCGTGGGAGCTCGCCCGACATTGAGCTCCAAAGCCTTGCTGTAGATCTATGAAAATGTGCGAACCTGCTCCATATCCATCTGAGGAGCAGGGATTATTAAGGGAGGCCATAGCCATGCTCTACTGAGAGGAAAAGGCCCATTCTGCTTACCAAAAGCAGAGTGAGGCTAGACAAAACTGTCTACAAATACCTTGATAATGCGTTCAACACTATTTCCACTTTGCATGGGACTGAATTATGTGGAAAGCGCAAGTGTACTGCAGGGAGACTTATAGCAACAGTTACAGAAAATACAGAACTTAATAAAAACAAGGACAAAATTTTAGTATCTGATAGCCCAACAGCAGTCAAATTGAAGAAGGTACTTTTTGATGCTTTGTATGTATGAAGAAAATAAACAAATGTTCACTAATTATAATAGCTAACAAGCAAGGCTCAATCATTTAAACACTTGCCAAACTGTGAAATAAGTTACCCTTTAACCTTTGTCTACATCTTATACGCTTTATATCTATAATTTGTAGCAGAGATATAGTGGATGAAGCTGTACTAGTTGATACTTGAAACATAGTATTATCACTAGATAAAATACATTTGAAAGAAGTCAATTAAGATTTTTAGAAACCGTTCCCCAAGATTAAAGCTATCTAAACATCTTCTCTTACAGACCCCTCCAATTTGAGGAATTTTGTTGCCTAGGCAACCTGGTTGCAGCATATCTCAGTTCAGACCACGCTCACTGTTTGAAATAAAAATGCCATCCATTTAACATACAGCTGATTTTTGGCATAAGGTATATACGTGTAATACATATCGACAGATCATGTATTTGTCTTGTGTTAAAAAGACAGTACACCTGTGTAGTACTTGCGGAGGCTAATGTGAACTGTAAATCTAAGTACGAGTGAACAAAAATGTAATGGTGCCAAAATAGCAGTAAAGCCTGATTAGCTGGGTGGGATTGGCAGCTGCATACAGAGCCCCACATGAATGAAATGGTCCTGCTGATCTTATCACAGAGATGTAAGAAATAATGAAGGAGTGGTAAAGGAGGTGTATACAGCTATTTTGCATTGCTTAATTATATCCAACTATAAACTGGCCAAGCAAGTGAATCAAATGACTTTACATTGCCACTTGAAGAACTACTGGCTAAAAAGAGAACCATGGAGATGTGTGAAAAGATTTCCCCATTGAAAATGCTTGTGCAATTCTAGACCTAATGTTTTCTTCAGGAGTCAGATGTGCTAGCAAATGGTGTGGGATTACACATTGCTGGATCCCTTGGCAAAGTCATCACTGGAAATCATCCTGGCACTGGCCAAGCACAGAAAAACTAGGAGGTGTTCAGTGCAAGGTTCAGTACCTTCTGTATAGATGGGTATGGGAAGTGAGTATTTCTGTGAAGATATTAAAATTTCTTGGGTAAAGCTGCCCAAAAGATGTAGAGAATCTACACTGTCCTGCTATTGGATTGTGGGAAGGTATACAACATTCAGTTCTAGCTAAACATTTCAAATCTTGGCCTGAAACAAGAGGCTCTCCTGCCTGATCCATAATGGCCTTGTCAGAAAATGGAACAAAGCTCAGCAAAAGATATACATGCCTTGTATTGGTCAGTCATCTGGATGGTGTATTTAGTGTTGCATTACCAGACAAAAATCCCCCAGTCACTACTTGGTTGCAGTCTTGTCATCACTAAATATCACCAAGTTCACCTTTTGGAGAAAATGGAGCAGAGAAACTACAAGACCTCCAAGAAGAGGTTGGGCCATAAGTAACCACATTGATTAGTAGGAATTGTATTGATGGGCACAGCCTACTTCGGAAAAAAGGGCACTCAAACAGTCGAGCTGACAAGGGAGAATCAACTTTTGTGTGAGTTTCTACTTATCAAAGTAGACATATGATCTTTATAAATGTATCACTTAGCCAAGTGATGCCAAGCTAAATGCTTCTCAGAAGACATGTACCCGTTTAGCCCTTTGAATCACTACTAAATCCTATGTACTACCTTTGCTAGCGAAGGCTTTTCACATGAAGACAGGAACAAATAGATAGTACCTGTTGTGGTTTTGCTTAGTGAGGGGGGCCTAAGGTGGTAGCTTCTGTAGGAAATTGCTAGAAGTCACTCCCCTTTGTTCAGTGGACTCGACCGGGCCTAGGGCGGACCCACTGCTGGCCAAGGGCAAGCCGATTGGGAGCAGAATGTCCTGTGATAGCGCCTCTGCGATAACGTATTTAAGAAGGGGAAAACAGAAAAAAAAAAAAGAGAAGAGAAGATGTGACGAAGCTGAGCAAGGGCAGAGGCCCAGAGGGGGAGGCGCAGGCCTCCGGGGCCTTGCAGGCCTCACCCTCTGGCCTCTCGCCAGGCGGCCGACTGGGCCCAACTCAGCCCAGTCTGGCTGCAAGAGGTGGAGAGGAGATGAGATGGGATGAATAACGTGACGCTTGGGGGGAAGATAGATAATGTTAAGCTCGGGAAGTGGGAGGGGTGGAGGAGGTTATCTTGTTTCTCTGTCTCATTATCCTGCTAGTTGTAGTAATAAATGAATAGTTTTCCCCAAGTCGAGTCTGTTTTTGCCCGTGACGGTAAGGATTTCTCCCTATCCTTTTCTCAACCCTCGAGTCGTTTTTCTTAAATTATCTCTCTTTTCTTACATTATCTCTCCCTATTCTCTTAGAGGGTGGGGGGAGTGAGAGAGAGACTGCGTAGTCTGGTCCGGATCAGGGCTGAACTACGACAGTACCGAGGCAGGAGAAAATCCTTAACCTAACTCTGCCTGACCTGTTTTTTAAATGGCAAACTCTGCTTTTGTTCAGCCTAAGTTAGTTGTGGGAAGCCTTGTGTATCTTAAAAGATGTTAAGAGACACAAGGCTGTTGTAGGCAGAATGAGGGAGAAACTTTAGAGATTGTACCTCTGTGGGAGCATCAGTTAAATGCAGTGTAAGACCTCACAAGAGTGGTGAAATACTTATATTATTTTCCAGTTACTTTTATATGCTGTTACATATTTTATGTCTGATACTTGGATAATGTACAGTAATCATGCAAGTGGCTGGGCTTAGCTGCAAGCATCATTCCAGCAATTAACCCATTTCCCCAAATCTGTAAGTTCTACTTCAGAGTTGTTTGGGTGACAGGGCACCATTGATTCTCCCTTCCACAGAAAGCTTGCAAAGCTTTGGCAAAGCTACATTTGGAGGTGCCTGACACACACACACACAAAAAAAAATCACCTGCCATAAATACTACCATGCTAAGATAAAAGTTTACTTTGGAACAAGATTATGCTAAGACATTGAATTAATTGAACTGATTTATTACCACTTGAAAAAAGTAGTAAATGGTGTTGACCTCAGCTTTTGTGCCCACAAATACAATTATCTAATCATCTTTATCTTCCTACTTGTAATTTTTAATTTGGTTAAAAGCCTTATTTGCTAATAAAACTCATACATTTGCAATAATTCTCCCATCTTGCACTTCAAATAAGAAGCACAGACATAAGGAATATTGAGAAATTTAGTAGAGGTAAGTGACTAATTAGATTATGATAAACACATTGGTTAAATAATTTATGAACCTTAGAGTTCATAGAGAGAAATGCAAACTGTGCATTTCAAATAAAGAAAATTTAACTTTAATTCCTCCTTTGATCTGAACCGAATCCTTCCACAGATTATTTTTCAGTTGATTGAATCTTGTAGGGAGATGGGGGTTCTGACCTCTGCTTATTTATTCCATTTTGCTATTTAACTTCAGTTTGCTAGAAGAAAAAAGGACAAGGCTGTGACAGTTCACAGAGATGCGATTTTTTCTGCTGAACTTAGCTTGGCATCTGGTAGACATACAAAGAAACAAAAGAAACAGCATAAATATTAATCAGCAAAGAAGTCAACCATGATCCTGGATTTGAGGCATTATATGTAATTTTTGTAATGATAATAGTGATTCATCAGCCCTAATGATATCTCAGTACATTGCCTGACTGATCTTTTACTCATGTGAGTATAATTTATTTTTTCATTTTATGTCCTGCCTATCATTTGTTCCCAAAATATGGAAGTAGATTTACATAATAGAATTCTGCTCAGTGGTACTGGACAGGCTGGAGGTTTTTCTTTCAGGTAATGACAGCGGTATCACCTCATTCTTCCCTTTCTATCTCATTAGAATAAAGCCTATAATGTGAGAAGCAGAAGATGGCAGTGCCATCTTCCCCACTAATTGGGGAACTAATTATGGTGTAGGCATTAGGTAGCATGGCCTCAGCTTTGAAACGTATCATCACCTCTTGAGAAAAAATACTTTTTCAGGCTAGTTTCAAAAGCCAGCTTTATTTGTCAACTCTGTTTATTCTTATAAATGAATCTTTTAATGACTTGTTTTTCTGGATTGTAAATGTCAGAACAGAGAGAAAAAATATCCTGTCTTACAGAAAGGCACAGTTCAACTTAATGCCTTATCACTACAGCAAACCCAGATGGGATTTTTAAGACATTGAAGAAAGTTACATTCTTAAAAGCACAATAGGGTCCTCTGCCCGACTGGCACTCAGTAGGTACCTAACTCACTCAGGGTCTTTTGCATGTATGCCTGAAATGCCCTGAAAGCTGAAAGGGGAAGGATATCTAATTCTTTCAGATACAAGGAAAATTCCAACCTGGGCTCATAAACCTGCAAATATTCCACAATACATAACAAAAATGCCTACAAATCATCTGGGTGCCATTCAAAACGTGAACTGAGGGCTTACTTGATTTGTTGGAGGAAGGCAAAGGGAGGAACACACAAGTGCTTTGTTATAGCTTCCCTCTAGTCAAAGCATTGCAAAAAGACTGGGAAAGATTTTACTCAAAAGAAAGGTGCCCTTCCTTCTCTGTCCAAAAGTAAGTGGAGATATTACTTGAAACCACCGAATATGCAGGAAAAGTCTCCTTAAGACAAGCTGCAAGGGGCGAGTGAAGATGACAAGTGGAGCATCAAAAAGTCTGTAAAGAGCTGAGCTACAGCTACGGTCTCACCCTACTGGGCTCAGCAAACCTCTGGCAACTCCAGTCCTGAGAGCAGCTCAGGATCTGCCCGACTCAAGGCTGGCCTTTTACAATTCCCCTGCTTTTAGGATTGAATTCCACTCACTGTGAGGACAGCCAAGCACAGGAACAAGGGCTCAGAGCAGCTGCGGGATCTCATATCTGAGGAGTTTTCAAGTCCTGACTGGATAAAGCCCCAAGAAAATCACCTGGATGCAGGACTGGCCTTGCTTTGAGTGGGAGCTCGAGCTCTGCCTCCAGCATCACTCTTTCTAAAAGATCACAGAACACAAGTCAGCAACAGAGAAATCCAGTAAGTTTCTGCCATTGTGATTCAAATCCCCAATATTTACAGTATGGATTGAGTGATTTTGGTATCACTGTAAAATGGCACTTCTTCTTCCTGAAAATAAATGAGATTTTCATGAGCTGTGTTGGCAAGGTCTGTTCGTTTTAGCCTCCAGGCTCTTGGGAGATGCTTTCCCCAGCAGTCTTCTCCTGCTCAAACTCACTCCCTCAAAACCCATCCTTTACAGTCTCATGGTTCATCCTTAAGGTACATCCAGCAACACCAAACGTCGCAGGGATCCCGAGCAAACACCAACCAGCAAGGCTCATCTGCCCTCTGCTGAACTCTGACCAGTGCCAGTTACAGTGCTTCGAACTGGATGGAGCATCTTGCATAATTAATACACATCCCTTTCCCTCTGCTCATTTCAGAGAACATTTTTTCTTAACACTTGCTTGGTTAGGAACCATGAAACCAAACAAAGTAGGTCTGGAAGGGACTCCATGGGATCATCTCATCCACTACCCCTTCCCTAAGGCCTACAGAGTTAATAATGGAATGACAAGCCTGCAAACTCCAGCTGCCAAGCTTTGAAAGTTTGGCTTCTCCTAAAGAAATGTTGCTCTTTTCAACATGGGAGTCTGCATGTGCTTGCTGATCTGTGCAGAGATTAATTTTAAAGAATAAATTGTGCTCAGATGGCCCACTGCTACCAGTACGCACCAGTAAGTTTCATATTATGCAACTACCAGCACTTATGTTAAAAAAAGCACTTTTTTCTCATGACAAAAGGTAGTTGCTATGCTCTCATTAAAAGACAAAAGCAATGAAAGATTGGCCCTTGTGCAGCATCATCTTCTGGTTATTCTATTTAAAAATATTTATTATATTGAGGAATACATTGTTAATTTTCTGCATCTCTCTCTCATGTAGCACAGCTGATTTCTAATGCATGTCTTCATTAGGTCTGACTGCTCAGTGAGTTTTAGCCATTATCAAATACTCCTTTCACTACACAGTTTCTCTACAGGTCATTCCTCTGAAGACATATCTGTACATGAAAAATGCTATTGTCTTTTCTCTCTTCTTTATTTCTTTTAGTATTAATCTTCTGGTCATTACCACGTCTGTAAAGCTGAATTTAGAGACATTATGTAATGAGGAGCTCAGATACCTGAGCATAAACTGGATCTGTTCCTTCCCAAGAAAGTTATGCATATTAAGTCCAGTTCCAAGACAGTCAGAGCAGTCACAAAACTGTTCTAAACTGGAATGTGGACACTGAAGTCCTACAGTATATCAGCAGCTAAAGCAGCCCTACAAAAATGACAGGCAATCTGCAATACCACAGAGACCCTCAGGTAGCTAATTTGGATGCATCTACACAGAGTCATGTGTCAGCTCCGAGACAGATTAGCAATGTAGCCTCAGGCTTTAGCCAATACAGCCTTAAATGGGACTGGAGTAGATGTGAGCTGTGTGAGACCTGAGGAATGGTTGCCTGTTCCTTGTAGCTCACTGTGTCCCAAAACTTATAGGAGTAGTACTTGACACTGAGGAAGGCAAAAGCATAGTTATCATTTCAGCTACGTTGAGAGCACTGCCAGTGATCAAGGAAGCACTGGGCACAACAGCATTTCTGTATCCAGAGTGCCAGCTGCAATGTCCTTTGGGACCTTTCCAGCCATATCTGCTTCAAAAAAGCTAAGATTTCTTGCAGGTAAAAGCAACAGTGAATTTTGTGTGATTAGGAGTGAAACCCTTATGAGGGCCCTGCAATAATGGGAACCTGGGAAATGCCCCTGAAATCCTCCAATTGCAACTTCTGCTCTTGTCTAGTCAGCTGCAGCATCAATGTATAGCATCAACCTATACAGAACAATGTTTACACACTGGTGTGAATGCACAGACACTCCCCACTACCTACCTATACACAGACACTTCAAAGAGACAGCACAGAAAATCTGAACCACAGACCAAAATGCTTTGTCTTCAGCAGCAAAACCCACCAACTTGTAGCGCTTTCTGGAACTCCAGCAAATATCCTACAAATGACTGAGTTGTGAATGTGGTGTGGAAACACCTTTCATGGCTGGGGTCTCTATTCAAGCAGCAGGGAAGGACATAGGACAGGCTGTTGGGGTGGCTGATTGATCTTCTGTCCCTCTCATTTCCAGCACATATTATTGATTAATTCTTCCATGCTTTTTAAAGCATGTGACATTCTTGTTCTGAATCCTGGCAAAAACAGTGGCTTCTCTTTTTTTTTTTGTTTATGGTGTTTTGCTGCCTCATAACATGCTGAAAACATTTTACTGGAGATGAAAGTTTGCTTTGAAAGCATCCATCCAAATAAAAATCTCAGCACTTAAAACACACTACACTATTCCACAATTTTAAATGATCAGTTTTGGGTCCTGATTTCTAGAGTAATTAAGAATCACTAGTAAAATTCTTGCAGGAGTCTTTTACAAAAATAGAGGGGCAGGGGAAAGTATGGATAAATACGCAGGGTATAAGAAGAAAGCCACTGATAATATGGTATACGCTGTATATATTGTATACATAAAGGCAACATTAGTTTCCATTGCAAATGAAGGATATTCCTAATTTACTAGTGAGTGCTAGCCTCACATCTTTTCCTTTTTTCCTTCAGATTACAATGCAAAATTATCCTTTATGGTTATGTATCCTCAACCCTGGCCTAACATGTAAGCAAGACTAAGATCTAGATTTAATAACAGAGCTGTACTATGCCAAAATGTGATCAGGATCAGCAGAGGTTCTTTACAGAAACCTTCCTCAAACAAGAAATCATGATTTCCAGCAGGTAAAATCTTTCACATAGGTACAACTTGAAAAGAAGAGTAAAGGATACACAGAAATAGCCCAAGTAGCAGAATCCTTGTAATTTCCATGGAAATACTGGCAATTGAAAAATCCTGCATTTTACTGAACCTTATCTGCTTATTTGTATGAGCTGATAAGTATGATTTTAGGAGGTGAGTAATTCTGCAGGGGAAGGGTTGCTGAGAGCCTTTCATTGCCACAGCTGTCTACTCCTGTGTCTGTATATTGTAAGCCACATGTCTTCTTTCACAGAGGTGGATGTTATGAGTTCAAAGAATATTTTGTTTTCAATTAGTTAAAATTTTAAATGACAAACAAAGAAAAGTTAGCGAGACCACTCATATTTGCAGTAGGTTTCTGTCATGGATACTTAAGGTCTAAAGCCTATAAGCTAGGCTTAGACCGCAGGTCCAAGCATATGATGGAGAAGGACTGAGAAAAAATAACTTCTGCCAGTATCCATCGTCATTACACTACCAGCCTTGAAAGCAATGAGGAAGCCCCACAGACTACAAAGCAAAGATCAGCATTTTGATGAAACAGTTCTTACACATTCCTTCCACAGATTTCATATATAAGATGTAGACTGAAAGCTACTCTGTGAACCTGCAAAGAAAACCTACACTGCTCTATTTGGAAGCAAAGATTTATTTTGACCCTGATAGTGTTGTCATAGTTCCTAGCTGTAAGAAAACAGCATTTTCCTTGCCCTTTGCATGGGCAAGTAACTGCATGTTGTGTACACAGACTTCATTTTGCTTAGATGAACAGGGTACATACAGCATTGTCTCCCTTCCTTTCTTACCCCACTGCCCTCATCACAAGGTGATGTAAATTCAGTCACACCCTTGATTACTGCGGATGGAATACTGCAAACACGGAGATGTGAGACAACATAAAATGAAGCTGTGAGTGACATAGTAATAAGCGAAAGACAGGGCATTGCAGAAGCACAATTTCTCAGGAAAAAGATTAAAAGAGGAACAGAAGCTGCCTTCCCTTGCAGTCTTCCACAGCAAGAATACTTAAATAGTCAGTTGGTTGTCAACAATGTTGTAATTTGGAAATGCAATACCTAACGGAAACAGAGGCTGCAGAGAAGCAATGTGGATAGTAAAGCAGCACTGAGCAAGTTACAGAGTCCCCCTCATCTCATGACTGGTCAGTGAAGCTGTGAACAAGAACCTGCTGTTGTTACTCTGTTATTTTAACCCAGGGAAACTTGTTGCTACGTTAGCAGCATGTGTTTTAGGACTAGAACAGCCTTGCTCCACTTAGATCATAAAGGCAAGTTTTTTCAGGAGCTCCAAAATCTAATTTCCAGCAAAAGTCAATAGGAATGTGGATCTGGTTCTTGTAAAACACCTTGGGAAATTTCCCTTAGTAAAACTGCAATCCAATCCAATCCTCAGTAGCAACAAGAAATTCCATGCTCATTATGGTTTTTGATTTCTAAGGGCCTGAGCTGAAGGTGTGACAACAAGAATCTTTCCATTGATTTGACTTCCTCCATCCCTGAGATCATCTCCCAGAGGACCATCTAGAACAAACAATATTTGCTGCTCTAACAAATACATGAATCACTGTTTAGATGACAAATTCCATCAGGTTCTTGTGGTGACCTCTGTGACTTATGAGCAGTGCTCAAATAAAGGTTTACAAGCTTTGATGAGGAAAGGGAGTAGGGAATTATCTAGGCATTAGCTGGAACGTGAAACATTTGCAATGTACATTATGCCAGAATCATCTACAAGGATGAGATCCTGCAAAATGGTTAAATTGTTGCATCTAAATCACTTAGATGGCTCTGAAACAAGTGTCATTCATCATGCATAAATAACAATTGGAAGCTCCAGGGAGTCCCTGTAAAGAAGTAGCTATAGTGTGTTCTCACATTAACATAATGTGTTGATTCAAAGCAGAGGGTCACTCGCTGCACAGTAATTAACCTAGCAGGTTATCAGCAGTGATTTCTTCTGATACACTATCATGCAGAATTGCATGCTGCTCCACAGAACAGTACCGAAGCATTCATTATCCACTACCAAATAGGTTTAACACCAGCTAAAAAATCCCAAATTTATTTTCCACAGCAGGGGAAAACCTAATCCCATACATTTTCTTTTCCTGAGGAGTCAGGTTTAAAAGAATATTACCAGCACTGGACAAGAAAATTAACTACCAGGCAGAAAGGTAGTTGTAACTGGACCGAAAAAGGATTTTTTTTTACACAGACTGGAAGACAGACCAAGACTTGCCAACTGGAAACAAAGAGAAGAGAGAACTATACTTGGCTCAACCTTGCTGTTCACAATTCAATAGTTATTCTGCATGACCATATGGAAATTCCTCTGTGGTAATTCCTTTTAAACAGTTCTATAATTACATCTTAATTTGTAATTTCTTAGAAGGATTAAAAGAAAGCTCCATCTGTGCCTGTGCACATGCAGACCATGTACCAGCAAGGCACATGCAAAGGCTGGGGACAGTCACACCAGCCTGCAAAAGCCAGTGTTGTCTGAGGGAAACTCTCCTTGAGAGCCTGCTTGCTGCACCTGCAGTCTCTTACCAGACTGTTTCCATATCAATAGTGCTTTATCTTTAAGATAACAGCCCTCACAACATCAGAGAATCCCGAGGCTTGGAGACACCCCAGAGATCATCCAGCCTTCAGGCAGGAGAAGTCTCTTCTGTTACCCTGAGGCTGCTTGTCCTCAAGAACGGGTTTAAGATATCTTGGTGGAGATCTCCAGTCAGGCAGTCTTCTTCAAGAGCTATAGTCTTACCAGTTTTACTAATGTTTAGCTTGATCTTTTTTTTTTTTTTTTTTTTTTTTTTTTTTTTTTTTTTTTTTTTTTTTT
>WHYT01016156.1:249315-260176 GCA_009806455.1 Tetrax tetrax
TTTTTTTTTTTTTTTTTTTTGTCTATACATTTTGGCCTTCCCAAGCTAGGGCTGAGCAGAGGAAATAAACAAATTCTTACATATTTCTTAGCTGAGTCTGATGTGAATTTTACAGATGACTCAAGGGACATCCATCACCCCAAAGCTGAATATGTGGACAAAAAATAATTAAATCTTTTCTCCTCCCCATTGATGTGGTTCCATCAATGTAGCATTTTCCCCTCCTCTTTTCTTCAGATATAATGTAGGACACCAGCAAACCCACCTTCTACTCAGATACAGCTCAGCAAGAGTAATCCTTTTCTCTTGGGAAGGTTTGCAGCAAAGCAATAGAGAATTTCAGGAGAAGTCTAAGGTAAATTGACACAAGCTACCTCAGAGACACTTAGCTAAATCACCCTTCTTGTAGTTCAGGCACAACTATCCTTCATCTTCACAAGCACTAAAAATAAAACAGAACCATTTAATTCATTTCTTCCCAAATAAAGAGATGTCAGAAAGAAAACTCAAGTTAACCACTTGAAAAATATTTTCCTAGTGCTGTAATTCAAAATAACAAGGAAAGAAGGGAAAAGAAAAGAGAAAGGGAATTTTATATTGTTGCATTAGCCAATAATCTGATAACCAGTCAATCTAATTTCTTTATGACTAATCCCTGCTATACAATGGCAGCCCACATACATTACTTTCATACTTTGTAGTAACTGGGTCTTTGCCCTCATTGTAAAATAAAACATAAGGTATTTAAATGTAAAGGATAATGTCAAGTTTGGTAACGTGAGGCAGTTAGAAGTTCATAGCTACATTGTAATACTGCAACAGCACAATTCAGGTTTCCTGTCTTAATTAAAAGTAAATTCTTTTTCTCATATAAGGAAATATTTGTTTTTTCAAGACTTCTGTGAGAAAAATGGTACAGACATCTTCGGAGGCATGAAAGATTATTCATGTTCAATTTTGAAATCAGGCATATCCAAAATTTTTGCTTTCAATTTGCATTTATTTTGATCCAGTAGATTTCAGCTAAGACAAGAGAGGAAATTAAGTCAAAGGCAGATTCCCTTCGAATTAAAATCTAGTAGATATAGGAGGATTAATCCTCTCCTCTGTTCTGTCCAGGCTGTGTGCCCTGCCACTCCCAGGGGAAACATTGCAGGGTGGTGAATCATACCTGCAGGCTTACAGGGAGATGGTCTCCCTGATGGCTGTGGCTCCAATTGTGCCTGCTGAACGCAGGTCATCAGTGATTAATTCCTCCAGAGAGCATAGGATGCTCCTTGCCCTAACATACAGCCTGCTATTGCTCAAAATGCCGACCACATACAGCAGTAGGGCAGTTATGCCAGAGCTCAGCTATTGTGGGCTTCATCCTGAGCTTTGGTGAAGGGAGCATCAGGGAGGCCAAAAGAAGCCTCTGCAACCACGTTCCTTTGAATGGGAGCTTTTGGTGCATCTGTCAGTGCCAGCAGGCAGTAGGATAAGAAGCTCTGAGCCTTCCCTTGATACCCTCTCCAGCAACCAGGCTTGGTGTATCCTTTATTAGCTGAATTAACTGATTTCAGGGGATAGGACTTGAGGACGGGGACAGTTTGTTGATGGAGACCTCTGTGTAGTGTGTGACAAAATGCGTACTATGATATTCTTTTCCAAAAAACCTATGGACTCCTGCTGAAGAAAGAAGGGGTTAAGCTATCTATGCAGCTGATACATGGTA
This sequence comes from Tetrax tetrax, assembly GCA_009806455.1. Classification (NCBI taxonomy): domain Eukaryota; kingdom Metazoa; phylum Chordata; class Aves; order Otidiformes; family Otididae; genus Tetrax; species Tetrax tetrax. Next base: position 251,030 of record WHYT01016156.1, read on the forward strand.
GGATTTAAAACTGTCAGCAGCAAACCTCACATCATTCGTATGTGTATGTGCATTAGGATTTAAATATGGATGCCAAAAAATGAAAATGCAGCTTACTGAAGAAAGGAAGAACACTTTTCCTAATATAGATTAATCTTCCCATTTCTGGAAGAAATTGGGAGAATTAGCAGCACCTGCAAAGGCAGAAAACAAGAAAAGTAAAAGAATCATGGCTAACTAATACTCCGAAAGCAATGACATCTTTCATGGAAAAACATAATGGGCCAGAAATTCAACTGCTGTACATTAGCTGATTTACATCAGCTGAGGAATGTGTTTCAGTATGTTTTAACATTTTTCTTATGTTACCTTAGAGATAAACAATTCAAAATATACAGAGAACTTAATATGCATTATCTGTCATCTTTTTTTTTATTAATAATTTCACATGTTGTTACTACTATTTAATATAGACAGCCAATACACAGTAAATTAAAATACAACAAAACATTAAATGCAGCAAAGAATTACTTAAGCATACTCTCTTAAAACCCAAGCAAACGAAGCAAATCAATTATAAAGGTCTTTAAGAGGGGCTGAAGTTGTAAGAATGAAATTACCAATTATCTCAGGTTCCAGGCTGCTCCTAGGACAGCTATTGGACAGGGCAGAGATAGAGGCAGCATTTCCAATCTTACCAATAACGTATAATCCCTCTGTAAAGGAATCCTCCTGATATGAAATATATAGGTGCCAAAAGGATTCATCTTGGTAAAAGGAATAGGGTTTTTTTATTTACAAAAATTGCAAAAATAAAGGATATGTGTGCTCTCTCCTCAAGCACAGATGCAGAAGACCATGAGCTATTGAACAAGGGCCATGTTCTGCCCTGTAATGCGGAAGCTTGACATAGCTTCTTAAAGGAGAGATTACTGTAGATTTAAAAGGCACATCTTGCCAGTTTGTTTTGCAAGCAAACTTTGCCCTACTGACTGCTGGTCCTACAAGAAGCCAGCAAGGACTCTTTAGCCATTCTTTAGAAGCCCATCTTTATAGCAACTTCATTAAGAGATTCCATAACCCGAAATTTTCCCATCACACTCAGGACCAAGCCCTTTTCTCTTTTCTTCTTTCATGGAAGACTCTCCTTCAAAAAAAAAAAGGAGAAAACACACTTGAGGTGTGTAGCCCAATCTATTGAGGGGGACACTGCCAAACACAATTCCACTGAATGCTGCAGGATCAGGAATGTATTTGGCTGAGCTTTCAATATAAATCCCTTTCATTTCTCATGCTGGCTTGGTGGCTGGGAGAGAGCTATGATAAATAAAAAGTTCTGCTTTAGTTCAGTAAAATCAAGGACTAAAATCCTAATTTAACTGCTAGGACTGCAAACCAAATGTGTGGCTAAGACCTGCTGGCTCCTGCCTGTGCACTCTGTTGGCATCTGGCAGTTGTTCATCAGGCTATTCTGGCATCTTAAAGTCACCACTAATGCGATGCCCCCATACATGTACCTCTCACCTTGATGAAGGAGGCCTAAAGCAATGAACCTCCTCAGACTAAGGCACATCTTTGTGTACACTGCAGTGATGGGTTCAGAAATATAATATCGTGTATACTTCGTCGTGGTGAGAATCAATAAATCCAAAAAAGATATGATAGGCTGAAAATGCACAGGAGAAGACAGAATTGTGTCTTCGTGTGTAACAGGTCATGTAGCTCTCTGTAGAAGTCCAGCTTTCCACGTGGCAATTTCCATGTCCATCAGATCCTTTTGGGTTGTGGTAGAAAAAGATCATGTTCTTTGATTTAAAGCTAAGATTAAAACACGGGCCGTTATTGGACAGAAGACCTTTGCTAATGCCTGGATCACATATGAAATTCTGCAGTGACACTTTCTTCTAGTACAGTAAGATCAGGATACACTTTTTTTTTGTTTGTTTTCTGGGCTAATACAGACACTTCCCGATGCAGATCAGAGTGGGTTACTTCTTTCTGCTGGGACCTAACAGCCAGCATCTTTAATAGCTGAAAATTTCTTCAAAGGGAGGAGAGAAAAAAACTTTGTGTGTACCCAAAAAAGGAAACCTCCTACAGGTGCTAAGCCCATTACCCATCCAAGTGAGGCTCATATATGCAACAGATTGCAATACACACGCAATGCATGTGCATATATCAATATGTATAAAATGTTTACTAAATGTTTACTAAAATCAATGTAACCAAACAATCACATTTCCCTGCTTTCTGAGATGAACTCTGAAGTTCCAGTTGAATCTAGCAAGGAGAGATGGAGATCTGGTCACAGGAAGAAGCCGTGAACTTTTACTTACCCAAAAGAGTAGTGTCAAAGTTTTTTTGGGAATGCTAAACAGTTGCCACTCTTTCTCCTTCCCCATTAAGTGTACTAGACAGTGATACAAACAGTGTCTGATTCCAGTGCAGATATTTAGTGTGGATTACAGCAGATATGAAAACCCAGGAGCTACCTGGGATCTAACTCCCCCCCAAAAAACAGTGCCTGCTTTAGCCAGCAATAAAAGCTGAATGCAAAAATAATTAGAGATAACATAAAATGGCTTCTCCCTGTGAATAGCAGGAAAACATGCACTGCAAGTACAGCGGCATGACTAATTGATTTGAGGGGTTTGTTGGCAGTCTGAAAACCAAACACACCGAACAGGTATGTTTTTGAGTTGAAGAGCTAATGTATCTTGTTGCCCAACAGGCTCCATGTGTGGCTTCCCCAAAGTCCAGTAAAGCATGAATTTGGAAGCCCTTCCCTCAACAGGGTATTTCTTTTCCATCTGGACACCTGCTTTGAAAAAATTCACAGGAGCACCTGTGAGACTTTTGGGTTGCACTCAGACAGTGGGTATAATTGCAATTAAGAAGGGACAGACACAGGCATATATGTGCACAAATGTGTGACAAGGTGGGACAAAAAATGCCGCTTCATCTCTGGATTCAGACTGTATTTTTTATAGTCATCACTGGCACCAGGAGACAAAACTGAACCACTGTGTTGCCAGACAGTCAGAGGTTTTAAGCTTGCATGCCCCAGACAACTGAACAGTATCTGGGCAAGAAAACTCTTCTCATCCACCCATATGAAGATATATCTCTTGCAGTAGGAGTTGAATTACCTTGAGAAAACGCTTATCCCGACTCTAGCCCATTGGATCCCCTTCATATCTCCCAAACAGGATTGCTTTTTCCTCAGAGGCATAAAAGAAGGAGTTAGGTGAAGGGAAAAATCATGGTATCCTTGCCTCTAAACCGCGACAAACCATCACTGGATAACAACCAGATCCTCTTCCTTTCCTAGCACAGCAGCTGTGGACACTGGCAGACAACAGCTGATTGTGCCAACACATTTTGGGAAAATTTCCCAAATAGTGTGCTGCTCTGGTGGCCTAGTGGTCAGAAAAAAAAAAAAACAAAACAAAAAACTAGAAGGAAAAAAAAAGACAACCTTTTTCATAAATAGAGACAATGAGCAGAAACAGAACTTCTTTATTCTCCCCCTGAAAGCACTATGAAACTGCCCTTCTGTTTATTTATGAGGATACAAGTGGAGCTCCTTTGTAAACTAGCTGATCTCTGTGGTTATTAGACCATTTGTCGTGACAGCATGTTTTCCTGGTGAGACCATGTTACAAGAACTGTTGAGCCAGAGCAAGATACATAAGCACAAAAATACAAAATGTTCTAACTTGCTCATTACAGGAGTAAGCTGTTGCACAGGCAGTTGTCAGACAGTGATCGGTGTTCAGCTGCTCTCCTTCAAGATGCAAGCTTGCAAGAAAAAGGACTCAAGCACTCCCTTTTGGAACAGTTCTTGCTCAGAGCTGATGAGATGTCACCAGTTATGTAGCTACAACAGTGATTTTTTCCAGACAGGATGTAGACTTATATGAAATTCTTATATGACAGAACTTTGGTCAAAAATCAATAATCTCTCTGCACCTCTGCTTTTAAGAATAATGTAACTTCTAACTCAATAAGACATAAACACATGGAAGTATTTTCTACTTTGTTTTCTTAAAGGTAATGATCTTTGCAGAGAGACAGAAGGAGGTGTACTTCACTTCCTAGAGACACATGACATATTTATTCCTCATTTCCAGGCTGGAGAAATAATCAGAGTATCTAATTCACAGAATTGAACTATTACAGCCCTGTCAACTCAGTCCAAAACCATAGAAAAGCACAACCCCCAGCCATGTCTGAGGGCACAGCATAAAGGTACATGTAAGAGGCAAGGTTTTTAACAAAAGCAGCATAAAATTAACAGTTAGCTATTAGCCTTTAAGCATAGATTCATAGAATCATAGAATGGTTAGGGTTGGAAGGGACCTTCAAAGGTCATCTAGACCAACACCCCTGCAAAGAGCAGGGACATCCCGGACTAGATCAGGTTGCTCAGAGCCTCACCCAACCTGGCCTTGAACGTTTCCAGGGGTGCACACAGCCTCTCTGAGCAATCTGTTCCAGTGTTCTACAACGCTCAGTGTAAAAAAAAAAATGTCCTAATATCTAATCTGAATCTACCTCCCTCTATTTTGAAACCGTTACCCTTTGTCCTGTCTCAACAGGCCCTACTGAACAGTCTCCCCCCATCTTTCCTGTAGGCCCCCTTGAGGTACTGGAAGACTGCTATAAGGTCTCCCCGGAGCCGCGTCTTCTTCAGGCTCAACAGCCCCAACTCTCTCAGCCTGTCATCATAGGAGAGGTGCTCCTCTGGACCTTCTCCAACTGGTCCATGTCTTTCTTACGCTGGGGGCTCCAGAACTGGATGCAGTACTCCAGGTGGGGTCTCACCAGGGCAGAGTAGAGGGGCACAATCACCTCCTTCGAATTGTTGGCCACACTCCTCTTGATGCAGCCCAGGATGCGGTTGGCCTTCTGGGCTGCAAAGGTGCATTGCCTACTCATGTTGAGCTTCTCGTCCACCAGCACTCCCAAGTCCTTTGCCTCAGGGGCTGCCCTGCAGTTCTCTCAAGCCCAATCAAAGCCATGCAAATGCCAAAATAAGATAACATTTTGTATTCTGGGATAATAAAAGACAGTGGATTGAAGACAAAATAAGCCACTTACCAAATTTGCCTTCCTAAGATGGGTCATCTTGCAGTGAGGAACGAAGTCTGCAGGTTCCCTTTTTCTTTTCCTAGTGCTGCATCGGTTCATTTCCCTTTTTAAGTAGTTCCTGCTGTTTGTCTTCATGGACACACATATGTATTTCTCACCTCTCTGAAAGGAAGGGCTACAAAAGGTGAAGGATTGCAGTCATTAAAATACCACCTGCAAAGAATGCAACACCAGTACCATCCTGTACAAGCCCAGCAGGTAGAAATGAGCCTGTCTTTCATGAAATAATGAAGTTTGAGCCCTGTTCCCTTCAGACTGCTGATAAAAGCCAACCCAGGTGGGATCAGGCTGTCAAAGAAAAAGGCCATTATTTTAACTCAGTTATTTAAATCAGGTTGAATATAACCCCCCAGCCTGGCTGAATGCTTTCAGAAGACTGACAAAGGTAAGAAAATGAGTTACTGCTATGTTCTGTCTTTACCTGGCATTAAACTGTTTGACACAGGGCATATTCAGAGGCCTAAGCAGATTTGCAACCTGGAGCAGGATGGATCCAGAAGCACCAGGATGTTTTGGGACTGAATTCCCTTTACAATTCCAGTCTCCTTGATCAGAAACAAAAGGAGGTGGGCACTCTATGTCGTACAGTTCAAGTAAAGTGGCTTTTCTGTGCTTCATTCTGCAGCCAGGGATCAAGCAGTCAGATGGGATCTGCTAAGGAGCTGTGTATTAAGGATCAGGTGCCAGAGGCTCTGAAAACCTCCACACTGAGAATGTTGGCTTCTCTGCAGATAGAAGTGCTGAATATCATGTGACAAAAAGCTAAGCAATACTGAAGCTATTAAATGAGCTGCCCAAATGAGAAGCCTTTCAAAGAGGCATTCCCCAAGTCACTCTGAGACTTATCCTGTCTCTTGCCATTCCTAAGAACTGGGACTGCCTTTATGCTCCACCACTGCCCTTTCTGTTGCAGCCAAAACTCGTTGGCCAGGCAGATGGCAAAAGAAAGTTACCATCCCATTGGTATACAGGCAGATCAAGAGTGTCTTCCCCCGTAAAAAAACAGAATGACCTCAAAGCAAATGAGAAGTTTCTTACTACCTGCCTTAAACATCACTAGAATGTGGAATGAAACCAACTTATTGCAAGACAGCTGAGTGTTTCAAGTCCAGACCTGACACTGTTGAACGCTATCTGAACAACCAGCAACACTCAGACTAGTCAATAAAAAGCATTACTAACAGTTGCTCTTCTCTAAGACAAGTGGAAAAAAAATGGTGCTACATTATTGCTGAGGATATATTTTGCAGCTAGCATCATCTCCATAAAACATATGCATTTCCCAGTTAAGAAATCTGGTCCCCAGAGAGGTTTAGCACAGATCTCATGGAGCTGCACTCTGCATTGGTATCAGCTCAGCGCTAGTCAGGTCTAATATAAAGCCAATTGCTACACTCAGCAGTGTCTCAGTGCCTCCAAACCAAAACTTGAGCATTAAACTAATTATCCTGCAACCAGCAGGATAAAAGATAAATAAGTTGTTAGCCTCTCCTAAAGGCTTTCAGACTATTTATTTATAGTCTCATTTATAGGTGCCCTTTACAGAATCATCTGACCTTTTCATAATGATTACTGAACCTCTCCCATAAAGTCTGTGCGTAATGAGACAGCATTATAGTGCCCATTTTAAAGAGATGAGAACATGGACTGAAAATAAGTAAATGAAATAATCTGGTTGCAGAAGCAATCTGTTCTGCAGACACATGCCAAACAAAGACACTGTTAGTCTATCACATCTCCTTTAAAAACCACTCAGATTGCTCTGGTACTGCTGGAAGACCTTTGCAAGACTCTAGAAGATACAGATCAGCATTGGGCTGAGCCATGGCAGGAATAAGATGCTTGAGTCCAAGTCATCCCATTCAACACCAGCAGCACCTTCTGATTACTGTTCCTCTTCGCAGAATGGATGTATGAGCAAAAACCCCACAATTTTAAGGATGCCTTTCTTTCCAGTCTCCTAAGTTGCTCTTGATGCACGTCTCAAGGTGGGCAAAGGTTTCCCCTGCCTGGAAATTAAGGCATGTTGGAAAGTCAGAGCAAAGCTTAATTTCAGCCCTTCAAACAACCCCATCACTCACAATATTTGCATTTAATTTGCAGTGAGACATAGGTTGCTGTACTGACACTTGTTCATAATTGCCAACCATGAATTTGATTTCTTTCTGCATTATCATGCTGGAAAGTTTCCAGATTGTTTTTCACAGCAAAGATGCCATCTTGTCACCAAAGCAAATGCAAAAAAGATATTGCTAGAGCTGCATCTGGGGGATAAATGGAACCTCTCTATTGCCAGAAGATTACTGGTTTGAAGCCTGCATCCCAAAAACACTGAGAATCACTCAATGAAACCACGGACATGTGAAAACTCACGGACTTTCATTATCAGAAAAGAAAGAGACCTAAGATCAGATGCAAACCAAGCACATCTATGTCCTAACGTTCTGCTTTTTTTTTTTTTTTTGCCACAGAAGCAGCTGATATCTCTGCTAAAAAATTGAGTGGGGAAATCTAAGAAACATAAGGGACCACCCCTAAAACTCCTTCCAGGTTGACTTGCCAGTCTACTTTTTGTCCAAATTCAGATTAAAAAAAAAAATCAAGCCTCAAAGTTTCTCCACTGGTCAGGAACAGCAGCATGGGCATAACATGTCTCTTCTCTGAAGGTACGTTGTTAGAAAGTCCCTGGAAATGTCCTTAATTCTACTCTTGCCCAATGTTGAAGGGCTGCACTACCATATTGAGGAACATATTTTATTCTTAACCTGTGTGATCAACAGCCTTTTTTTCCTATATACAGAATCATAAAATAGTGGAGATGGGTAAATCTGGCCTATTTCTTTTCACATCAAAACATCTTCCAGTAGAGTGAAATATGCCCTCACCTCTCATATCCCAGAGCACCATGTCTGAGGTGCACAGGGATTCAACAAAAATGGCACTACAGAAGCTCACCCAGACAGCAAAGAATAATTCCAGCAAAGCGCATCAGGCAGCTTGGAGGCAATCTCTTTTATTAAGGACTTCATGATGTTGTGGAAAGCTATTGCTCTGTTCCTTGTACACAGTGTGTACAAGTTATTAATGGATATTTATTTTCCAAAGGAAAAAACAAGAAGAGTAAGTGTACAGTTTAAGAAACTGAGTTAAAGTATGACCAGGTGATCACAAGCACTTTTGAAAAGGTATCTTCTGAGATATGGCCCTCTCAGGTGCTCCATACAGCCAATATGACTCATTACTACACTGACAGAAACAAGAGGCAGGGGGAGGAAAAGAGGAATGAGTGCCCTGTTTGTTTAAGTATATTTGAAAAGAGTCAGGACATTGTTTTCTACTCAATGCTTCTTGTTACTGCAAATAGAATTTAAATTTCAAGATAAATGTTATCTTTAAAACTCAAAATTTCAGTGATTTAGGTCAAATAAAATTATTTCAACACAGTAGGGTTTACTTTTCTTTCAGTCAGAACAACCAGTGGTTTTAATTGCCTTTGTTTCTTTTTTTTTTGCCTGTGAACAAAAAAACCCCATAGTTTTTGTACAGTTCTGTTATACGATAAGGTTTTGTACTAATGAACTATTTTGGAGAGGGGATTTTCATCCCAAACTGTTAACGATTTGACTTTATACTTTAGTATTTTAATTGAAACAACCCCTAAGGACATCGCCCTAGAAGTAACTCCAGACATCTCTACCACATTAACTAAACCAAATTTCCATGTTATCAACTCAAAAGCTACATATAGAACACAGCCCTCACTGCACATTTCAGCCTGGCATCAGTGAGGGAAAAAGCACCATCATATTATGCTAGATTATATGGCTACTCATTTAAAAAAGTGCAGTTCAGATTTTACCATGCCATAAAGTATTTGTTTTTATTGCCTTCCTCTTTTGATACTTTGAAGAAAGAAAAGGGTAAGAGAGGGACACATATAAAGCAATTTTGTTGTCTTTGGACTCACAGAAAGATTCAGTGCTCGCTTTCAGCTGTTTTTTTTTTTTTTTTAAT
>WHYT01016156.1:272216-298670 GCA_009806455.1 Tetrax tetrax
TTTTTTTTTTTTTTTAATAAGACACACCTTGCAGGAGACACAGAAACTGTTATGATTATTTGTTCAATTGACGTAATGCCTCTTAGGTTAGTTTCTAGTTTTAAACTATTATTTTGGCAAATAAAGATTACATTATTTTCAGGCGAGGTAGATTCTGAGAAGACTCTGCAATTATAAGAGATTGTGCTGTAACAAGTAATATTTTAACTAAAAGCTCAAAAATATTTCTGGTGGGTCTTAAAGGCAATTTATTCTGCAAAGACTTTCTTGTACTTCTAATCTTGCTCTTCATTTTAGTGAGCTTTTTTTTTTTTTCCCTTAAAGATGTACTGTTTTGCTCCAACTGAGAAAAGAGCTTGCCTGTGGAAAGTAGTGGGGAAAAGGGAAAAAGCAAAGCAAGTCCAACCTTTTTCCTACCTACAGGATTTCCGGTGAAAACCATTGAACAGCAATGCTGTTTAATGTTAAATCTGCTGGTCTCCTGAGCCAAGTAAGTCTGCTCGAGGGTAGGAAGAATCTGCAGAGGGATCTGGATAAGCTGGACTGATGGGCTGAGGTGAACTGTATGAGGTTCAACAAGGCCAAGTGCCAGGTCCTGCACTTGGGTCACAACAACCCCATGCAACGCTACAGCCCTGGGGGAGAGTGGCTGGAAAGCTGCCTGGCAGAAAGGGACCTGGGGGTGCTGGTTAACAGCCAGTTGAACATGAGCCAGCAGTGTGCCCAGGAGGCCAACAGCATCCCGGCTTGCATCAGGAACAGTGTGGCCAACAGGAGTGGGGAAGTGATTGTGCCCCTGTACTCGGCACTGGTGAGGCCACACCTTGAATACTGTGTGCAGTTTTGGGCCCCCTCAGTACAAGAAGGATGTTGAGTTGCTGGAGCGTGTCCAGACAAGGGCAACAAAGCTGGTGAGGGGTTCTGGAGAACAAGTCTTATGAAGAGTGACTGAGGGAACTGGGAGGATTGTTTAGTCTGGAGAAGAGGAAGCTGAGGGGAGACCTCATTGCTCTCTACAACTACTTCAAAGGAGGTTGTAGGTTGGCGGGTGTTGATCTCTTCTCCCAAGTAACGTGTGATAGAACAAGAGGAAATGGCCTCAAGTTGTGGCAGGGGAGATTTAGGCTGGATATTAGGAAACACTTCTTCACTGAAAGAGTGATCAGGCACTGGAACAGGTTGCCGAAGGAAGTGGTGGAGTCACCACTCCTGGAACTGTTCAAAGAATGTGTAGATGTGGCCCTTCAGGACACGGCATGGTGGTGTTAGGTTGATGGTTGGACTTGATGATCTTGGAGGTCTTTGCCAACCTTAATAATTCTAAGTCCAGACTAAATCTTTACTGAAGGAGATAACCTGAGCTGCTGCCACACAGCAGCACATCTGGAGGAGGCCATATATATGATCTGAATTCACTACACATTGCTAAATTATTCTATGACCATACCATTGCCTTTGAGAGATGTGCTCCTGTTCTTCGTTCTTGGAGGTGCACCCCCTGCAAGAGCTGGGCATGCCTTGGCTCAGCTTGGGAAATATGGACCTGTGCTGCACAAAAACACAGACTCAAGACATGGTGATAGCACAGTGTAAGACACATACTTCTTGTGTTCAACACACACGACTTAAAAGGGGTGAGAGAAACTTCAGTTTGGGTCCCACAGCACAGCATCAGACCCACCTCTCCCACCCAGGCTTGATAACCTTCAGTTCTGGTTACCCTTCCTAAAAGCCTAGGTGGAAAGTCCCAGACTCCACTGAAGTGCTACCAAACATAATCTTAAGTTCTCAGTGGCATTTAAGGGATCAACAAGGTTTGTTCTAGATCCTGTATTTCACCTGTGCCAGAGCAGTACAGTATTTCTTCCTTATATGAACATTTCAATGTGATTGACTTTGGGTAACAGAGAGCTGAAGTGAGGCCAGAACAGTTTCATTCTGACATTTATTTGTGCAATGAAATCCAAGAATCTTTTCTTTTATCTTTTTTTTTACTATGTGCTTCACTCGGTACTCTCTCTGTCACATTAAAATCCATCACACTGCTGGCCCTGGTGCACCCATTACATTGTACGTGCCAACAATGCTAGAGCTCCATGATGGGGGAAAGACAGCAGAAAGAAGACAAATTTATGTGGCCTGAGGAAGTAAATTTTAATTTCTTCCTCAGCTTTCTCTGATTTAGGGCAAGATTCTGTTGCCCTTAATCATGCTGTGATACACTAACCTCCCTCTCAAGGAGGAGGCAATGAATAAATACCATGCAGCCAGAGGCACTTCTCCCATTTATTCGAGTGCTGCACAAGATGCCTGAAGCAGCCTTTGGTAGAGTTAACCTGCCCAACAGAGAGAACTGTCCACAAAAAGAGCCATTTCCTCCATTAAAGGAAATCAGAGGGACAATTAGAGAGAAGCGGCTCTTTCCTGCTCCCGATTACTGACAGACACACAAAACCACACATCTCCAGGGTCTGGAACAGAAGCCATCTAGTCCTCTAATGTTTCCTGTACAAACTCCTGCATTTCTTTTTACTGTCCTTTCCCCCTCCTCACATCCAGAAATTGGCTGAAGTGGAGTCCCTGTGGCCGATACCTGTAATTTCAGAGTTCTTCTGCATTGCACAGGCCAGTGGAACAAGCCTTCCTCCTGTGCGAAGGAGAAAGGTCACCTGAAAGACAATGCAGAAGAGCCTCCCAATCGCTACCTGTGTGCCATTGGAGAGAGAACAAACATCAGTCACAACTGTCACAAGTCCTATTAGCCTTCAGCAGTCACTTGGCCTGCTCACAAAATGCCATACAGGAAGGCAATCCATATGACCAACATTTGAGTGTACGGTAGCAATCAGGCACTGCCAAGGCTTGAAGAGGCAGGAAGAGCAGTATTGACATTTAGGGGCAGATATGCAATGATGGCTCACTTAAGCTGCATAAGGCTAGTGGCTCTACTGCTAATTTTATCTAAGACCTTTTACATGTAGTTCTAGGTGATTCATGTTCAATTTGGCTTGCACTTCATTCATAGCCAATGGTCCAAAGTAATAGCAAACTGAAACAGCTAAGAGTAAGTGCTCATTTTCATTGTGTCTCTTGGATGTGAGTGCTATTAGTGTTCCTGGATTCACGGTACTGGAAATACAACATGCATGTGTCAAATGAAACTGGGTAGCCGTAGTTCTGCTCTGACAGAGTTCAGCTCTGTTATTTCATGTTAAAGACCACTGTTCCTAAGAGCACACAATTTTCTACAGCCCCTGAGGGCTGCAGAAATGTCAGGCCATGATCAGGGAAAGATTTGTCATTGTTTTAGTTAGAATAGAGATGCTCAAGCTTGGTCTTTAGTCAGTTCCCACCAAATTAACTCTGCTGTCCACCTGAGTCATGGCGTTTGAATTCAGGCAGTATCATCAGAGAAAAAGGTGACAAAATACAGAGACAGGAAAAAAAGAGAAGGAAGGAAGGAGAGAAACGGAGTAGGAAGCTCAAAGCAGATAAATGAGATTTACCCAGAAAGACAAAGAAATGAGGAGAAAGAGAGAGGAGAAAAAATATAAAATGAGCAGCAAAGGAGTTCACAGAAAAAGAGAGAAATTGAGAATGGTTGGGAGACGTTGAGAAAGCTGAGACACATGCAGAAAGGAACAAAAGAAGAGAAAATTTAGAAGAAGTTGTAAAACAAGCCATATCTCTGACTACTGCCTTCTCCCTTCCAGAAACCTATTGGAGGTTTTGCATATAGGCTCTTATTCTAAATAAAACATTAAAAGTCGCAGAAATGACAGGGCACATTCAAAGATGGTGTCTTAAAAATCTCCCATTCTGGGCAAAACATACCAGTTTGTTCATGTCTGTTACCATTGTGAACAAGTTGCAGCATGCACAGTTTTCTGAGCACACAGTATTTTGCAGGACCAGGCAGCTGGATCCCTTTGCAGCTTGCTGTGTCGAACAGGGCTACCTCTAGATAGCAAAGCTTTATGATACCACTATCGTTTTCTAGTAACTCTAGCAACTTTGATCTACCAAGGCAGAATTGCAAACCCAGCCTTCATTTTCCTAAGCAGTTTTTATTTACTTTGTCCCATTCGCAAAATGTTTCCTCTGGAAAAAAAGTTGGAGGTGTGATGAAGAGTATCCAAAAGGCATTTTTGAGCCCTGCTTTCTTAGAGATCTCTCTTGATGCAGGAGAAAACTCAGGGTGAATCTCTTTCTTCAGTTGTTATGTTTATAGAAGTGCTCTTTCTTGTGCAATCTCTGCTTGTCTTTTGCTGAGCTTAAACACCATCCTTCCTCACTAAGGACACTGCCAGAGACTCTCTCCTGTCTAGTCAAAACTTGTAAGAATTTACATACTTGTCAGATTTATTCAGATTTGGTCAGAGTAAGAATTACTGGAAAGGAAAAAAACTGAAGAACATTACTACATATGCCCTGTGTCCTTTGGAAACCAAGCTAAAAGGAGGTTATAGATACGCTTAGAAAATAGTTACATCCATCAATCTTTGATTGACCTTCCTGATGCTATCAAAACTAAGATCAGTGAACCATGTGTTTTCTATTTGATTTGCTGTGTTCTTGTTCAATAGGTTAAAATCTAAGACATATCTTGAGAGACAACTGTCTGACTGGGGCAACCAGAAACTGTCTGTTTGATGATGCTCTGCCACAATATCTGTAAGTTTTCGTAAAGCCCTTGCCCTCTCCCGATGGCAAAGGAGCTGACAGCTCTGAAAGGTCACAGCACAGTGATACAAGCCTGGCTCACAAAACAGGAGTTCTCTCTATTGCAAACTGACTTCCTGGCTCCATTGCCATCTCATGTCATTAAGAGGGCTAATGTGGATTTGCCTAAATCAGGTTCAGAAAGTCAGGGAAGAGTTTAGGGTTCTTTCAAACGCTAAATGCTTCTCACACCACACCAAATTTCTGCATATATGATAATTCTGAATTCTGAAATAATAGACTGGTAAATACAAGTATTCAGAGGCAGACAGGCAGGCTGAAGCTGCACAAGTCAAAAACACAGTGCCAGAAATCACTTCTGGTCACAGGAGTCTGATGGTCAGCTACGCTACATCTGCAGATTGGCTCCAGTATGCTTCAGCCTGGGCCAGCAAGGCACTTCCCAAATTCTGTCATTAGCACAGCCCAGGAACTATGGCCAACAGGCAGTTTGCATGTGGGCATGCAGCTCAGCTGAAGAAGTTTAACAGTATGGACAAGGTCAAGTCCTGCCAGCTGGCCTGAGAACCAAAACCCACTCTCTCCTACTGTTTAATCTATTAGTGCAGATGTAGCCCACAGCTCATGAGAATTCTGACAGAGCTTGCTTCCTCACATGCCACCCACCCTACTTTCTCCAACCTGAGTATCCCATTTAAGGATCACCATCCTATAGTGTCTTATGCTTCCAATATATATAAAAAACCACCTCAAAACACAACTCTAACTGAAAAATTGATATCTCTAGATAGTAGTACCAATCCTTTCCCACTTCTGCCCTTTCCAAACAAGGTGGGTAATACTCTACAGAGATGCTGCTGTTTTGTCTGTTATTGTGCTCATCTAGATGCCTCTATATTGCTGTATGTTAATCTGATTAGCACATATAAGAGGAAAGTTTGCTGGTTTGTAGTTCCAAGGAGTAACTGCACAATCTGATATAGCCAAATACCACAGGCTAATGATTACAGAGGACTCTAAGCAGTCAGTAATTCTAAAAACCAAAAAGGAAAATATTTTGGTCTGTTTAACCTCCATTTCACAAGTCACACAGCTGCATTTCAGAGAGTGATATAGATGAGAAAGAGGAAGTTGAGATCAGATTTCGGATTGGACTATGCATGACAACAATTTAGAAGTACATGGATAAGATGTATCATTCCACTGAGCTCATGCTATTCATTACAATTCCTATGGATCCACAAGCACATGCTAATTACATTTCAGGTATGTGGCAGTCAGTACGGTGTATATAGGATGACCATCAGAAAAAAAAAAAACCATTAAAAATTTAAGGAATAGAAAAATCAAGACAATTATAAGTCAATTTTAGCACCTTTCAGCTACCTGTACATCTCATATCCATTAAATGTTCCAGTTAGGTCCACTGGCAAATAGGACATTATTATCATAGAATCATAGAATAGTTTGAGTTGGAATGGACCTTTAAAGGTCATATTGATCAACCTCCCTGCAAAGAGCAGCGACATCCCTGACTAGATCAGGTTGCTCAGAGCCCCGTCCAATCTGGCCTTGAATGTTTCCAGGGATGGGGCATCTACCATCTCTCTGGGAAACCTGTCCAGTGTTTCACCACCCTCATTGTAAAAAAATTATTCTTATAAATCTACCCTTCTTTTAGTTCAAAACCATTACCCCTTGTCCTATCACAACAGGCCCTGCTAGAAAAGTTTGTCCCTGTCTTTCTTACAAGCCCCTTTTGTATATTAAAAGGCCACAATAAAGTCTCCCTGGAGCCTCCTCTTAAAATTGACTAGGAAAGGAGAGAGGGACCAAACAGGTGAGATATGCACTAGTCATGAGGATGAGGTTACTTCTACTTTTCTTGTGATACCAGTGAAATTAAAAAGCCTCAAAGATGCCTGATGTTGTAGCATTACTCAAATCACTGATCTGACTTGGTATGGCATGTTTCCCTTTCTTTGATTTTAGAAACTGAAGAAAGCTTCATTCCCCTGGGCGTTTGGTTTTTTTCAGCATGACATTGCTGGGCTGGACAGTAATAGCCTGGATAGGACAGAAACGGGGACCATTAAATCAGATGTTTCGCTGGCCGGTGGAAGGGTCCCAGGCAATAAGCAAAACACTTCCACGCTTCAGCTGGATTTCAGGATTTGTATTCTCTGGACCTGTTTTTTGTTTGATCTCTGTATGGCTTAGAAATAGTGTGAGAATCCCATCCTACCCTCTTCTCTATCTGTTTCTTCTGTGTACCCCCTACCCTGCTGCTGTAGTAGTCAAATGCTTCACAGCTTACATAGAATAATAGAATCATAGAATAGTTAGGGCTAGAAGGGACCTTCTAAGGTGATCTAGTTCAACCCCCCTGCAAGGAGCAGGGACATTCCTGACTAGATCAGGTTGCTCAGAGCCTCATCCAGCCTGGCCTTGAATGTTTCCAGGGATGGGGCATCAACCACCTCTCTGGGCAACCTGTTCCAGTGTTCTACAACTTGCATTGTAAAAAATTTTTTCCTGATATCCAATCTAAATCTACCTCCCTCTAGTTTAAACCCATTACCCCTTGTCCTATCACAACAGGCCCTACTGAACAGCCTCTCCCCATCTTTCCTGTAGGCCCCCTTGAGGTACTGGAAGACTGCTATCAGGTCTCCCCGGAGCCTCCTCTTCTCCAGGCTGAACAGCCCCAACTCTCTCAGCCTGTCCTCATAGGAAAGGTGCTCTAGCCCTCTTATCATCTTCGTGGCTCTCCTCTGGACCCTCTCCAACTGGTCCATGTCCTTCTTATGCTGGGGGCTCCAGAGCTGGACACAGCACTCCAGGTGGGGTCTCACCAGGGCAGAGTAGAGGGGCAGAATCACCTCCCTCGACCTGCTGGCCACGCTCCTCTTGATGCAGCCCAGGATGCAGTCGGCCTTCTGGGCCGCAAGGGCGCATTGCTGGCTCATGGTGAGCTTCTTGTCCACCAGCACTTCCAAGTTCTCCTCAGGGCTGGTCTTGATCCATTCTCTGCCCAGCCTGTATTTGTGCCTGTGATTGCCACAACCCAGGTGCAGGACCTTGCACTTGGCCTGGTTGAACTTCATGATGTTGGCACAGACCCACCTCTCCAGCCTGTCAAGGTCCCTCTGGATGGCATCCCTCCCTTCCAGCGTGTCAACAGTACCACACAGCTTGGTGTCATCGGCGAACTTGCTGAGGGTGCACTCTATCCCACCGTCCATGTCACTGACAAAGATGTTGAACAGGGCCGGGCCCAACATGGACACCTGAGGAACACCACCAGAGTCTGGCCCTACACTCACATAAGGAACCACAGAGCAATAATTTTGCAGTCTCCATCAATAAATACCAGGAGGCAACATGCTGGATACTGATAAGTATTGTTGCAGTTCATGTCTGGTTGAGCATGATACAGATGCTTCAGGCTTCCTTCTCCTCTTTCATGCCTCCTCCAAAACCAGAGAGCAACTCATCGTCAGCGCTATTTAAGGTGGTGGGGATCAGCTCCCTTAGCAAGCAACTGATCTGATTTTCTGTCTCCTCCTGTATTTTTTTTCTAAAAGGCCAGGTAATTTACTCAGGACTGAAAAATCTATGTGAAAGCAATCAGTAGTGTTACTTCATTGACTTCAGGGAAATTGCAGCAGGAATTAATCTGACTTCACAATTCTTCCTTTCCCTGCAACAAATGGAATAACCTCTTTAGATCCTGCCTGTAGGCAGCACCAAGCAAAAGGCTACTCCAGCCACATCCGTGAGGCTTGATCCCTCTGAAATACCATTTTTCTCATTGAATTCTCCCATATCTGGCAGCTAACGTTAGCAGTTAGACTGAAGCAGCAAGGCACTGATACGTCCCTTGTCTCAGCCAAGGGATGTGAGGGGAGAGCTGATGGGGTCCCTGCTCATTCTCTTCCTTCCTTGTCCATAGGCTGAGATGGGCATCAAGGATCACTGCTGGAATTAGAGTCAGAAGAGAAAAAATACAAACACAAGAAAAGTTCTGTTTCTGAACTTGCGGAAATACACATCATTCACTTTGCTGTCTAGCCTAGGTACAGAAGAGTGGAGAGAGATTTTAGCAGAGAGCTTTGAAAGACAGGTAAATAGATCTTTATCCTTGCTCTAAATGTGACTTCATTTTCACACTTTCTTTTCCCCAGAGCTCCTTATAGTCTAACCAAAACCAGTCAGTTGAAAGAAAGGGAAAAACAGAAAAGGAATTGTAGCGGTAGATGTTAGTTTGCCGAACAAGCTGCCAACTGTGTGAAGAAAAAGATTTTCTCCTGGAGCAGAGGCTTGTTCATCATTTACCTCATGTGTTTACCCTTGCGCTATCATTATATTAGTGACATTTTCCAACTGAGCTGGAGCACCTGGTAACTATAGTAACCACGTTTTCATATCTGTCCATAAATTCCCTCGGTTCTAATTAGGGCACTAATTTATAACAGCAATATCAACACGGGAGAAATAATGACAGATTTAGCTTAGATGCAGTCACCTCTCTTTGCCTCATGCCACAGAAATGACCTATATCTGAGCAATTCTTATACAGTAAGATGTTGTTTATGGCACAAAGCCTAGCTTACCACCATGTTGACTGCTTTGTATCCATCTGCTATGCTGTCCATACCTTCTCACTTTCTAAAAAGTCTGTTCCTCAGCCTTCCAGTTCAAACAAAGGCTTGACTCATCTTCTTGCCAGCAAGCTTCACACTAGGCTGCATAAACTTGTTTTTCTTGATGGAAGGAAGAATTCACACCTAGTCTACAATGAAATCGCATACACAGCACTATCGCAAATTTTGCAGACAGTAGGTGGATGCTATTACAAGCAGAAAGGCTAAGCAGTTCAACTTACAAATTTACCTATGCAATCTAGATAGCTATGAAGAGAAGGTAAACCACATCATCCAAAACAAATGACAGGTAAATGACGAAGTAGCAATGTGCAAGAAATCAAAACCAAGTAATAAACAATCACAAAGTTCAATGGCTCAGTGTATTTCACCACTAATTATTTCTTTCTCTATGAAACAATAAAGACTTGGTGAACAATTTAAAGTCTGCTGACATGATTTAAAAAGATGGATAGGCTGGTAGGTATTTGAGAGTGTTTGCTTTATTGTTAAAAAGTCACTGCTCAGAAGTACATTTGTTTTGGAGTCTATGTGAATTATTGTCAAAAAAGTGACAAAACTCTTTCCCACTTTAGGCTACACTGTGCCTAAAGTGGGCAAGAATTACTTTTGCTAGAAGAAAAAAGACATCAAGTGTGTGTATTGGCATAAATAAAGCCCATCTCTGCAGAGATCAAGAGAGCAGGGCTGCTCTGGCTTTGGGTTTTCGGGGACTTGTTGCCATGAGAAATTTTTCTCTTGATAGAAAAGCATGTCAATTAGTATAACTTAACTATGACTGTAAAAAAGAATATATTCTCTTGAACCTTTATCTACTTTTCCTCCACATCCCCTGGAGGCTGAAGGAACTGAGTAACAAAACATAATGGAGTTTTTGCTGGTGCTGTTGGTGATTTCCACTTTGGAAAATCAAATACCCCAGCTACTCTGCTAGCCTTTCCAGAGTAGCCAGTCCTTACGACAGGGAACAAGACAACAAGCCCAGTGGTGATTTCATGTAGATAGATATTAGTCAAAGCTACAAAGGCTTGATGGCTGACCTCAGCCAGGATTTTGGGGACCAGATGATCCGCAGTAGACTGAAAGGGTGCCACCTTGCATGAGAAAGCTATCCACATTCCTACTATGAGCATGAAAATTCAGGGGCACATTCAGGCTCACTTTGATCACGAAGAATGGAAGATATTTCACTGCATTTTTAACTTTAGGATCCACTATCATAAGAAGGGATGCTGTGGCCACGGTCCACAATTTGAAAGCAGAGCATTTTAAACCAAGTACCAAGTACCAAGTACCAACAGAAACAGCACCTTCTTGGCCTAGTGAAGTGATACCTGCCACTAGTGAAAGCCAGTGTGTGTACCTTTCCCTGACTCCCCAGTGCATTTACATCAAGGCTGGATAGACTTGGGTGAGACATTCTCAAACTGTGCTTGTAAAAAACAGGTAGGGTTTGTTCACTGCAAGCTACTTTATCAAGTCTTTGCACCAAATAATAAGAGCCAATTTAGTCACCAAGCACCATTTAGAAGCATGAATAGAAAATATGCTGATGATCAAATTCTAACATAATCACAAAAATTTATTTCAGATGCTGCCAAACGTGAAGTACAGTAAGACTCAATACCACATATATGTTTTTTTATTAAATAAGTGAAAAGTAATTTCAGTCACTGACAGACTGGATTAATTTTGAAGCTTCCATTAGTTCATGTGATACTGTTTGGGACTTGGGAGGAGAGTAGCCTGTTGAGAGTTGGCAAATAACTTGAACCTTTCTTTCACAATTCACTAACGTTTACATTTTCTTATCACAGCACTGTTCACTCACTATCTGAACATTTAAATCTATTAACTTTAGACATGTTTTTTCTCTCTAAAGATGCAAGTTATGAAATCATACCACTAGTGTTGGCAGCAAATAGATTCCAACTTACATCATGAGTATACACAGAAATGAAATTGAGATTATTACTATTATTCTTCTGTCCAATTATTGTTGAGCAGGAAACAATTGTTTTGGTTTTGGAGAGTTTTTGAGGTTTTCACAGTTTTTCCTTCCTTTTTTGTACCATGTAAAACTCAGTGCTTTCTAAAAAGGTCCTCTGAAAAGTAGGAGAAATCTTTCAAAGCTGCTGCTTGGAAAATGAGCAAGAAGAGCAGAAATCCACCCAAGCCCAGCTACTGTAGTGGGAATTTGGAAAGTCCTTCCAGGAAAGGAGAGCCCACAAGTTTAAACCTTTTTTCACGGTTTGTTGAAACCACACTGCTGCACTGGGCACAGATCAGTGATGCCTGCACTCACCTGGGGACACACTTTAGGTCTTCCAGCTCATGGCTACCTGGTCCCGGCTGTGATGCCCCAAGCCTTACAACACATGCTTTCACCCTGTAAGATTCAGGTACTGAATGTATTAATGTTCCAACTGAATTCCTCTGAATTCCTCTGAACCAAATTCAAAAACAATCTGCACAAATTTCACTGTTTCCATTGTCCGTGGGGGCACTACATCTACTTTAACTTTGACAGTTAACAAAGCTGTGGCCCCAAACTGGCTCCCTCTACTTTCCATTGAGAGTTTCCAGGTGAAGCTGTGGTCAGCTGTGGGAAGCACAGACAAACCAAAGCACCTTCTTTGCAGAAGTCAATGACAGCATGAAGCATCATGGCTGCAATTAGAAGAGCTTTAACTAGTTCAAACTGCTGGCAAATTAAAAGGAAACCAGCACATTTAGGATTAGGAGAAGGGGACCTATTCTTACAGTATTCCAGCCAAATATTTCCTTGTGGGGATGGGGAGGTGCAGAGGTGGACATATTTGTGACAAGCGCAACAGCTAGCAATCCTGCATACTCATTTCACATTTTATCTGCAGCTTGCCTGTTACACTGGATTTGCTTTAGATCCATGTAATCAATTTTGAATTGATTTGATGGAGAAGACGACTGCAGTGTTACAAGTAGTACACATCTTATTGTGTCCAGTCAGGAAATGTCTGTTTCCATCAAGAGATCCACAGACTTTCACTGGAAGGTGTCAGTATATTTAGCATCTATACTAAATTTAACACTGTATTTAGCAAAGTCCATTCCATCACATGAAATTTTCTTCCTTTTTTTTTTTTTTTGCAAGAGATACACAACAGATTGGGAGGACCAATTGAGCAAGAATAAGAAGGAGAAAAAGCAGGTGGATACTGTCCTGGTTTTGGCAGGGATGGAGTTAATTTTCTTCGCAGTAGCTGGTGTGTTTTGGATTTCATATGTGAAGAATGTTGATAAAACACCCTGATGATATGAGTTGTTGTTAGTTAGACCAAGGACACTGTCTGGCTTTCCAAGTCTCACTAACGTGCAGATGCAGGAAGCTGAGAGAAAGACAGACAGAATAGTTGACCCAAACTGGCCAAAGAGAGCATTCTATGCCATAAACATCACGCTCAGTATAGAAGTGGAGGTTACCCCCGGGAGGGGGCATCCATCCTTGGCATCCATCTTTCCATCTCGCTTGCTTGCTGGCATCATTCCCTTTACCTTGCTGGCTCACTTCTGCTCCTTTGCTTGCTGCTTGATTTTCGTTTCTATGATCGCTGCTCGGGATGGGCTGTGCCGGTCATTAGGATATCAGGTGGTGAGAAATCGTACATTGTTCATTTTGTATATATTAGTGTCCTTATATTATGTTCTTACTGTAGTTTTCCTTTGCTATTTTAGTTAACTGTCTTAATCTCAACCCACAAGTTTTCCTTTCTTCCCAGTTTCTCTCCCCCATCCCACCGGGTAGGTGGAGGGTGAGTGAGAGGGCTAAACCACCACACAGAGAAATAGTAAGAAATGGATAAACAACATGTTCCCATGACAGTAACCCCTCCTTATCAAGGGAGTACTTCTATTCTTCCCATTGCAACAGTATGTTTTCTATTATAAATTCTAGCCTCATGCAAAGACTAGGTGCAAAGTCCCACTAGGATTTGTATTTGCATCGTCTCATGCTAGCTGCCTGCCAAAAGGGAAATCTTTACTGTGGCAAGTAAAAAGCAGTCCCACGTATAGGCAAAACAAACTGTAATTGAACTGCAATAAGAATGTGCAAATGCCATTTTGTACCATTTGACCCCCTCCAGCGAGAATACCCCAGTGCCTCGTTCAAGACAAATAGACCAATCTGCTTGAAGGTGTTTTTTTTTTCCAATTTAAAAGGTGTTCTAGTTATAAACTAAAATTGTAGGATTGAGTGAGAAAATTGAAAAAGAAATGTCCATGATTCCATTATAGCCATTTTACAGCCTAGTCTTAACTCTGGTTCCTTCTGCCCCGGGACAAGTGTGTCTACAGCATTGGGCTTAATCTGGCCACCAATGACTGTTTTTAGCCCTATGTGTCACCACCACCTGCAATTGTCTTCTTTACACACATTAAAAGCAGACTTTTACATAGAGTAACTAACGCACAGCACCTTTCTCAGATACAAAGTCATAAGGTAGATGGATGAACATATGTACAACTGCAGCTAACTGCTAGTGTAGCCATTAATACTCAACAACATGACACAAGAAAAATTTATTTTTATAAATAAAACCTTGGCATCCTGAGAGTCATACAAACCTGCTTTCATGCAACTGTGTGAGATATTTAAAGGGACACTGATCTCATTCTCCTTTTGCTGAAGTTTCCATTCCCTCTGCTGAAGTTTCAACAATACCCTTTCCTCTCATCATGAAAACACTGTATTGACATGAAAATTCACTATATGACTCCAAACTTCAAAGCCCACTTTCCTTTAACTTCCATTTTTTTTAATACAGGGGGATCAATTCCTGACGGAGGTATTTAGATTTTACTCAAAAAAAATCCTACACTGGGTGAAATTAAATTAAAATGGAACAGGAGTGAATGAGAAAGTACACAACAGCAGTCTACGACAGCAGAAATCTTCTTCCAAAATATGTGTCTCCATATCAGGAATGGACATGAGTCCATATTCATCTACATATTTATTTGAGATCCATCACTATGGATGTTCAACGACTATAAATTCAGAGCTTCAGTAACAGCAACTGAGTCTTCATTATGTAATGAAAGACACTTTGGTCCTGGAGTCCTTCCACAACTAAAGTAGGCAGGTGGCAAAGTGGTGCTGCAAGAAAACAGAGTACTCTCCAATTTAGACATTCAATTGGCAGCTGGTTTCTGATTTTAGGTAACCCCAAAGGGTTACCTCTAATAAAGCAGCTAGGTTAAGGCTGTCAATGTATTACCAGACTTCCGAGGAACTGTCTTTGCCTTTTGCATGCAAACCTTCCCTTTAATGAGATAGTTCTATCATTGCATGCTCTTCATTTGCACGCACATACACACATTCAAAAGGACTAAGAGCTCTTCTCCAGGATCCCTCCTCACTTAGAGCCAGATTGTTCCTGAAGAAAGAACAAAAAAGTTTATTTTTAAAAACTGCTTGTTCATAATTTTTTGTTGGGTTTTTTTCAACATTTACCTAGCACTATTAATAAATAAGTAAAATGGCTTTCCCCCACAAAATCAGCTGATTTACAAAATGTACAATAGAGCTTTAGCTTATTTTTTCCATCCTTGGATTTTTAACAGATTGTTTATTTCTCCCAAGAGAAGTCAATACATAGTGTCGTAGTTCAGCCCCAATCCGGACCAGACTACGCAGTCTCTCTCTCACTCCCCCCACCCTCCAAGAGAATAGGGAGAGATAATATAAGAAAAATGGCTCAAGGTTTGAGATAAGGACAGGGAGAAATCCTTAAATTTACCGTCATGGGCAAAACCAGACTCGACTGGGGGAAAACTATTCATTTATTACTAAAACCAAAGCAGTATAATGAGACAGAGAAACAAGATAACCTCCTCCACCCCTTCCTCTCCCCAAGGTTAACATTATCTACCTTCCCCCTGCCGAGCGGCACAGGGGGGAAGAGGGAATGGGGGTCGCAGTCAGTTCATTAAGCGTTGTTTTACGCTGCTGCTTCACAGCTGGGGGAAGAACTCCTCACATCCCTCCCCTGCTCCACTGTGGGGTCCCACCCATACGCCACAGTCCTTCATTAAACTGCTCCGGCGTAGGTCATCTCTTCCACGGAGTACAGTCTCTCCAGAATGGCTGTCCCAGCGGGCCATCCATGGGCCACAGCCACATTCAGGCATCCACCTCCCCCAGTGCGAGGTCCTCCTCCATGGACCTCCAATGGCTGCAGGGGGACAACCTGCTCCACCATGGCCATCACCACAGACTGCAAGGGAATCTTGGCCAGGAGCCACATTACTCCTCCCCCTCCTTCTTCACTGACCTTGGTGTTTGCAGCTGTTTCTCTCACAAGAAAAGTTCGTTCTTCACAACAGGCTGGCAGAAGCCTCTCAGGATCTCTTCACATCAGCCATCTCATCTCCTCTCCACTTCTTGCAGCCAGGCCGGGCTGAGTTGGGCCCAGTCAGCTGCCTGGCGAGAGGCCAGAGGGTGAGGCCTGCAAGGCCCCGGAGGCCTGCGCCTCCCCCTCTGGGCTTCTGCCCCCGCTCAGCTTCGTCACATCTTGTCTTCTCCTTTTTTTTTCTGTTTTCCTGTTCTTAAATACATTATCGCAGAGGCGCTATCGTGGGACATTCTGCTCCCAATCGGCTCGGCCTTGGCCAGCAGCGGGTCCGCCCTAGGCCCGGTCGAGTCCACTGAACAAAGGGGAGCGACTTCTAGCAATTTCCTACAGAAGCTACCACCTTAGGCCCCCCTCACTAAACAAAACCACAACACATAGCTATATGGGAAACCCAAAGTACACAAAGAAAAGACTCTTTCAGCCATTAGGTCTTTTTCATTTACAAGTCTCCTTGCATTTTCATCTGTGAACTTTCTAAGCTAATGGCCAATCTCAAACCATGTGCTGAAGTAATAATTTCATGATAAAACTAATCTTTCCAATAAAGAGCTTTCTGAAACACTCTACTTTTCATTTTCAAAGAGCCAGAAGGATTATGGTAGTGATTTGGATATCTATTTTTCCAAAATTGCCCTCCAAGCCTTCCTTATTCTAATGTAATGCTCAGAATCCTTAGCAAATAGGAATTGCATCTAGAAGAGGAGAAAAAAACATATAGCAAAAACAAATGTAACCTTAGAAAATCACCAATCTAAGTAGTTTTATTTCTTGTACTAAAAACCGTTTGAAAACTAATCTACTGCATATTCTTTCCTTTCAGAAAATGTAAATTGATCTTTCAGTTTGAATACCTGTCAAAGTACAACTGCTATAACACTGACAAGTAATTTTGCTTGTCAGTTGATAATGTCTGATACACTGCAAACTTACGTGTAGCTCCACAAGAACTGCTGGACCATATTACACTCAAACCAGGGTGGGAAATGTTACTCTCGGTTCATTTGGAAACTGCATGAGTAGTGTCTTTCTCCCACCAGCACCTCCCAAAGAGGTAAGAGAACACATCACAAATAAAGACAACTAAATCAGATTGTGATAGTTCCCAGCACAGTGCTAGTTCATTAGTCTTCCACAAACTGCCACCATGCCCCTTCTGTACAGTGAACGGGGACGATATTACCAGCTATCAGGTAAATTTGCTAAGAAAGAGGTAAAAAAGTGGCAGCCAGTGTTACTGGACATTCTGGACAAGCTCACAATGGTGTTGCTACGCAGAGGCCCACTTCAAATACCATAATATTTAATACCCACTGTGGCAAAAACTGGATGACACTATGGCTTACTTTTACTTTACAAAAAAGCACTATTAAAAAAAAAATTCCTAGATACCCTTTGATTTCAACCACTTCACTTAAAAAGCCTCTTCTAGGTGATGGATTATGCCAGTTTCAAGAACACCGCCTACTATGGGAAAAAAAAAAAAAAAAAGAGGCTTTTGGGAAGGCACAGAAATGTTGGCTATCTGCTGCCCTTTTTGCTTGTTTCTGAACTTAAGGTTTAGCACTCAACCTACCCTATCGTTTTGTACATTTACTGCAAATTTCTAGGGGATATTGCTTCCTAAATTGAAAGACTCTTGTTCAGAAAATACTGAACAAAGGCAAAACTGCCTTTGATTGTAACAGATCTGGGAATTCTCTCTGTGAGCAGCACTTTTCCCCTGACTTTACCTGGTTTGAAGTAAGATGTCTTGAATAACCCTGGGGTGTGTGCTTCTTCCGGGAGCAATGGGAAAGGACAGCATCTCCAAAGTCAAAGGCAACTAATTTAATAAGTGTAGAGACCTCTCTACTGACTACATGAGAGTGCCTACAGGTCTAGTTAGACTTCTAGACCAACACAGCAAGATGAGAAAAGTCTCAAAAAAATCATTAGATTTGACACCTTATTTCTGGTTTGCACACTATTCATGAGCTACCTCTTTCTCTCACAAGTGCATATATTTTTCACAAGCACTCACTAGTCATAAAAAATGACTTTTAGCCTATGAACTGTGCCTAAACACTTTGTCTCAATTATTTGTTATTTGTGGAGTACAATTGGTCTGCTTAATTACTTGCTTCTGTCTTTTTGTGCCCTCAACAGGTGGCTGAGGGCACCATAAATCAAGAGAATAAACAAGCTGAAAAAGAACCCTCTTGGTTTTTTTATCTGAAGAAAGACTGATAACACACTTTGCAGGATTTTCACAAATCACCACTATTTAAATATTTGTGAGCAGGTTATACACTCACATGGCCACAGTTTTGCATGTGCTCATGTCAGTCATGAAAGCATTTGCTCTGCATGCAAATCCTTTCTGTTTAGCCAAGTTTTTTTCCTGCTTCCAAATACTAGCTGTTAAGTCATGAACAGAAAGAGATGCCCAGCAGGAAGAATAGGGCAAGTTTTGAGGTGCTGGACCATGGGTGGCATTTCTCAGAGGGGACTAGGAAAGCATACAAAGCTACAGATGGTATTTTTAGCCTTGGGGATGACAAATGGAATGAAGGAGCTTGTTACAGCCTTGAAGATTTGTCTTTCAACTCTAAAAAAAAACCCTCACAGGTGTTGTTTGGGCCTGAGCAGATGCTTCAGCTCCAGCCATAGCTCAGGAATGACCAGCTCTGCAGGCACAGCCTTGTGATACCACATAGACACTGTTCAGTGCAGCAGAGCTGATTGAAAGGCAGCAAATTACCAATTTCTAACAAAAAAAAGAAACCCAATTTTTCCGTCTCTTTCTATGAAACATTCCTTGAGAAGTATTTAGGTGTCTGAAAATTAACTGAAAACTGTGGGAACAGAGAGTGCAGTACAGCTGCCTGATATTAAAGAATTTGAACTATGTCCTTGAACACCACTTGCCCAATAACAAAAAACAGCACTGAGAACAACATAAGTAAATACCAAAGGCAAAAATAGTAAAGACAACCAGAATGGACGGAAGGCAAAAGTATGGCTAAAATCATTACAGACAGCAATGGGAAGGCCATACAAGCTATTAACATGGGGGAGAGGGTATGCTTGTGTCTCCACAGGTAGTGGTACCAGGTGGCTTCCAGCACGATGCATCCGGCCTGACCTGAGCCATCATGAGAAGGATTCAGATGATAAAGTCGTTCATGAGGAGGACTTGGACAATAACATAGAGACCATTACAGAGAAATGTGACAAATGCCAGTAATCTCTTGATTTGAAGCAGGTGTTCATAAGACAACACTTGACTTTGGGAGAGCCAATAACAGTGCACACAAAAAACAGTGCCTATTTTAGAAAGTCTATGCTCTTCAGCTGGAATTTTAACTATTCTGGAGCTAAGGTTATTAGAGAGGTAATGATTGTAAATGCTTTAAGATCATGTGAGCACCAACTCATCAAAATCCAGACAGCATAAAGGATCTAAATGAAGTACACATAGCTTTGAATCTGATTGCCAAGATAATATAGAGTTTTGGAAACTAAGTGAAATTATAGCTGTTTCAATCTTTGCACCTGGTGTAGCAAGTGTCTAGGCATTAGCTACGCTAAATAAATTGGGCTGTTGGTTTGTTAAGCAAACGCAATTGCATCAGCACTATCAGTGTTGCTGACTGATGTAGATTCTATATGCTACGCTAGTGTACGAAACAGAACCGCCGTTAGCCTGCAGAGCACATATTTGACAGGCCTCATTGCATGCACTGGCCACACGTGCAGCAACGTCTAGTCAGGCCTTGTTGTATGTGTTGGCCATGCATGCTGCAACATCTAGTCAGTACTCTTTCACTGAATCTGCTGAGGGTATAAAAGGAGGTGGCTTGGAGCGGAGGAGAGAGGGAGGACCCAGAGCACACTCTATTAACAACAGGGGACGCCCTGAAGGTGCTGCGCCTGCGTCCTCTCTCTGCTCTGACCCGGCTGATCATCATCCTCTTGCTCGGTGGTGTCTTTGGCGTAGTTGGGTTGGTAACAGAATAGGTCAGCAATAGGTTTTTTTTTTTTTGTTATTAGCACAAAATTACGGTTGTCAGGATTTTGATGGGCTTTGCTGCATGAATCTGTCTGATCATTTGGAATCTATTCACAAAAGTATTCAAAACTTGCAAAAAGGAGTACAAAAACTGCAACAAAGGGATGATTTGATATATTCAGAAATCTTTTTGGTGAATTAATGTAAGCTTATTACAAATAGCTGTAGGATGCTTATTCATTCTTTTTATATATGTATTTTGATCTGTGTTCTGTCTGTTAAAATGTGTGCAAACTTTAATAGATAAGCGTTGAAACAAGCCTCTTCTCATAAACAAAGAAGGGGGAGATGTGGGTATTTCACTAGGCCAGTACAGTGTCGGTGAAAGCAAACAGACCTTGCGGGAGGAATGAGCAAGCCATGGAATGAGAAGGGAAGCTTTAAGATACAAGACATTGTTAGTAGGACTTATGGCTTGTTTCAACAGAGGCGTGAAAAAAAAAAAAAATTAGTCACTGGCTTTGTAGATAAGAAAGACAATAGAGTTGCTATATCTATAATGGTAGAAGAATGCTATAGTAGAAAATTATTAGAAGGTTGTAAAATTTAGTTTCACTTAAGTAATTATGAATATGTATAATGCGTGGTCAGTAATTATCTTGACTAAGCTTTTGTGTGGCAGAACTGGATGGTTGCTATCCTTGGCTAAAATCGGAATAGAGAAATTTGGTATCTTAGTAAGCATAATCATTAACATTTTGTGTTTGATTCACCTGCCTACAAAAATACTACAGAAAATACTACATCAGATATTGATAGTAGAAAAACAAAAAGGGGGAAATGTGGGAACAGAGAGTGAAGTACAGCTGCCTGATATTAAGGAATTTGAGCTATGTCCTTGAACAGCACTTGCTCAATAACAAAAAACAGCAATGAGAACAAGATAAGGCAAAAATAGTAAAGACAACTAAAAATCTATACCCAATCCAAATGAAGTTTAAGACGCGTGAACAGTATATTGCTACCAATTGAATTAGGTGATCAGGCGCGTGCACTTCGCGTGGAACTTAGAAAAAATACAAAAGAGTGATGCTGACGGACAATAGAGGTCCCTGGTACACCATCCACAAAGGTCCTGTCGTTATTGCAACAGAAAACCAAATCCCTTCCCCTCTGCTAAGAGAAAAGAGGAGAGCTTCATAACAAAAGCAGCTTTTCCCTTTCCTAGAATCACAAAATCCTCCTAAAAGCTATGCACAGCTTTGCCTCAGACTGACAAAAATCCCACCCTACAGGAAAAGTCAACATGAAAATTTTATTCTGGCTTTTAAAAACAAACAAGCAAACAAATAAAAAAACACACAAAACCCCTTCCGAACCCAGGAGACAAAACCAGTGCCATAAATGTCTGTGCTACTCTACTGAAATGCATGTGCATGGACAAAGTCCCACTGCCATGCAAAGCAGTTTTGGTAACTAAACTTTCAATTTTCAGTTGAGTGATGTCCTGCCTCAAGTCAGTACTGAATTTGACTGCTCAGTCAGTCAGTTATTTGATGACGGTTTTGTTCAGTTGGTGGGACTTTGCTCCTGCTGCTCATGTAGCTCTGATCTCACTCCCAGTCCTCATGTACTCACTCATATACAGGATGCAAAGTGGATGTCATTCAGTGCCATGCTGGTGGCTTTAGCTGAGCTCCACCAAGACAGCCATGCTCTGTTTAATGATATGCAGTTACTTTTCGTTATTTAGTACAAATTATTTAGCTTTCAGTCTGGTTTTCTTCAGGTGCCCTCAGGTTCCCACTTCCTTTTCCAAATGCAGACCCAATTCATTTAAGGAACCTCTTTTTTTTCCCCCCCGTCTTTCTTCTCAGTCACACTGAAACTAAGGCTGTCTCTAAGCTTCTCTCTGCTTTCAAACACAGTTTCACACTTTCTGTCTCAATTCTATTACATGCTTGTCAATCCCATTTGCTCCTCAGCACGGATAAGACCAGACGGGCTCTGCTTAGAAACAACAGGCTTTTCTGGGAGTTATAGTATTTCCTGAATATTGTTCAGATTTCCTGCAGAGTGAGTTGAGGGCAGAAGGCACACAGCTATTTTTAAATTCTCTTCTTTTTTTTTCCCATTCTCATCTGCCACAGATTAAAACTCAACAGGATTTAGAATAGATGCTCCCAGCTCATCACAGTCTCTCATACATCACTATCAGAAGCTTGAAATGTTCCATATTACGTGGTAGAAGTTTAACTCCAGTTTTTCTTCTCCTGAATTTCTAAATATATTACCCCGTTTCTCCTTGTAAATCTAAAAATTTCTCAGTTGCAGAGCCCAAAACATAAAATCATAAAATAATTAGGGTTGGAAGGGACCTTTAAAGACTATCTAGTTCAACCCCCCTGCAAGGAGCAGAGACATATTCAACTAGATCAGGTTGCTCAGAGCCCCGCACAACCTGACCTTGAATGTTTCCAGGGATGTGGCATCAACCACCTCTCTGAGCAACCTGCTCCAGTGTTTCACTACCCTCATAAATTTTTTTTTCCTAATATCTAATCTGAATCTACCTCCTTCTGTTTTAAAACCATTTCCCCTTGTCATATCACAACAGACCATGCTTTTCATCTTTTTTTATAAGCCCCCTTTAGGTACTGGAAGGCCACAGTAAGATCTCCCTGGAACCTTCTCCAGGCTGGGGTCTCACGAGAGCAGAGTAAAGGGACAGAATCACCTCCCTCGACCTGCTGGCCACATCCTGCTGGGAACAGAGCTCCAAAAATTTCCTGAAAGAAACCAGGTTCTTTGAGAGTGGGATTCATCAAGCAGATAATTAGTAAGTAAGTCTGTAGGGTATTTGGTTCCTCCAGCTTTGTGAGAGTATGGGTGCAATACAGGACTGGATGACACGGTTAGCATCCCTTTTAGTGAAGAAAATGTACTTTAACAGGCTCTAAGTCACACCTAGAGATAAATCTCTGAAGAACCCCAAAGTCCAGAAAAACACCTTCAACATGACATTTACACCTGGTGTGTACATGAGACAGTATGTGCATACAAGCAAGTGTGGATGTACACACAATACACATGAGAATGGCTGTATATGACATAGCTGTATGCATGTAACCGTGCACAGGACCACATGGAGGAGTGAGAGTGCAGCCAAGTGAGTGAATGTAGCTGTTCTTCCAGCCAAGCAAGATGTACTGAAGGGGGTAAAGGAGTGGAAGGAAACATCCTTGCAGTGAGAAGAAAGACCTAGGAACTGACTTCTCTATACTTTTCCTATATCTAAGTACTCAAAAAAGGTGCTGGCATCCACCAGTGCTAATGTGGGATGCTGGGGAGCCAGAGGGCTTTGATACAAACAGGCAGAAGTGTTAATATACTAACTCAGGAGAAAGGTGTCTTAAACTCCCTCCCACAGAGAGGAATAGAGAAGCAAACACTAGAATTTCTCACTCATACCTGCAGGAAAGATGAGAAAGAGAAGACCACAAGGAATGAAACACCACAGATTAGTATGTGAAATTAGATGCCACGCAGACTAACTGACTCCACAACAGGGCTATAGCCTCAGAGAAACAGCTGGAGCAGCAAGAGGCAATGTCTCTTAACTGAAAGAGGCCAAGGTAAAGGAGGCATGAAAAGGCTGGTACCTGGCCTAGATGAAGACCAAGCTGGGACAGGGCACAATGTCAGTGGGATAAGCTACTGAGGAAAATGCAGTGCTTGAAGTATTTAACCTGGAGCTTTACTCTGCCTGCTCTGCACTCTGGCTTACGGTAACAGTTAAATGAACCTAAACTCACGTACTGTACTGGTGACAGATCAAGGCAACTCCAGAGAAGGGGGCCTGGGGCTGACTACATGGAAAGAGGAAGAGTCTGATGGAGATAGAGCACTTGACTTTTCTCAAGCTAAAGTGTGGCCAGGGATGATGCTGCAAGAATTTCCTCAAGCAGTATGATGCCAGAAGTCTAGTTTTATGCAACTGAAACTGTCTGGGTCAAACAGGGCAGGTAGTTATGGACAAAAAACAGTATGGAGAGGAGGAGAGAGAAGGTATGAATTCTACATGTAAAATATCGTCTTACCCTTTTTTTTTTTTAGAGAAAGGTGTTCAACTTCTCTTTAGGAGCAAAATTTCTTTTAAAAATAGAAATAATTACAAAACAAAAGCATTAAAAATAGAATAAATGAAAACGCTTAGGTCAATATAAAATTATCCAATTGTCTAGGACAACCATTTTGACTGCTGGACTAAACATCCATTTTCCCAACAGCTAGATGTCGGTCCATAAACACTTCTCAGGGCCAGGTATTATAAGAGCTAACATAACCTGGTTAGTGCTGATTAGAGGGACCAGAGTGATGGTCTTAAACACTGCTAGCTCTCATTTGTCTTTACGCTAAGCACAGTTAACTAGAGTCTGGCCTTATAAGCAGCTCTTAAACCATATGTTTCTTCAATTTATTTGCTTGTAATAGTTTTTTACACTGCCAGCTAGCAGAAATGATGAAATTATGAAAGTCAGGTCTCTTACCCTTTTTCATTCCAGGTTAGCATTTTCAGGGAGAATTCCAGAAATTAAATACTCCTGAATGAATAACCCTGAAATACCCGTGGGGAACATCCTTTAGGGAAGATCTGGACACTGTCTTATATTTTAGAGATGATCAGTATTTTACCCAAGTATGAAACATTTCTTAGTATATGTAGCATAGTATGCTACATTTCTTGCTTGGTGCAAATTACTCAGCCACTCTGTTACTAAGTGCTGTGCATTCAGGAATTGCAGGTGCTCTTGTGCCTGGCATCAAACATAACACCTGGACAATACTTGGCAGAAGGTGAAAAAGGCTCTCTGGCTCTACTTCTTATTTATGTCACTGTAGCATAAGTACCTTTCTAAGAGTTTAGTGCCTGGACACCACTGCCTACCTATCTTAAATCTCCGGTATGTTGAATATTTAGCTACAAATTGTGATAGTGCAGTCTATCCAGTGTGTGAACTCTGCCTTTTCAACTCTGGAAGATTTTCCTATGGTACCTTAGGCAAATCATCCAATCTCTCCATAATTTAGTTTCTTATATGTAGAACGGAGGAATCTTTTACTTTGGTCTCCCTCTATTTTGTCGTATCATTAAGAGATGCTTGAGGGCAAGGACTGTCCTTACTATATCTTTATGCCTCCCCTCATATAGAACTGAGTCATAAACATGAGCACCTGGGTCTAAATAAAAGACAAATACAACACACTACACAAAGAACAACTGAATGCAAATAAAGATTAAAGACTATTGATGTAAGGAGGCATGCCAGTGTGGGGCTACATAGTGCAAAGGTAGAATTGAGTTTCTTTTTTTCTCCTCCACTCCTAAATAGAATTTAATTCATCTCTGACACAAGCATTTATGCAACCCTTTTTTTTTAGAGAGTATTTTTCTCCTGAATGCTGTCACACACATCAGTCTTTCTTCAAGGTCAGGATTTTGTCTGATGTCTTTGTCGTAAGCAAACAAATGTAAATGGGAAAGAGAAAACACACACTAAACTAGAAACTGGTGAACCTTCTGTACAAATATTTCAATTTGCGTCCTGATTTGGCTATTGTCGTAGTTCAGCCCCGATCGGGACCAGACTACACAGTCTCTCTCTCTCACTTCCCCCACCCTCCAAGAGAATAGGGGGAGATAATATTAGAAAAATGTCTCGAGGTTTGAGATAAGGATGGGGAGAAATCCTTAAAGTTACTGTTACAGGCAAAACAGACTCGACTTGGGGAAAACTATTCATTTATTACTAAAACCAAAGCAGGCTAATGAGAAAGAGTACGAGATAACCTCCCCCAACCCCTCCCTCTGCCTGGGCTTAACATTATCTCTACTACCTTCCCCCTGCTCCAAGCAGCACAGTGAGGAAGAGGGAATGGGGGTTTTGGTCAGTTCATCATGTGTTTTTTCACACCGCTGCTTCATTGTCAGAGGAAGAACTCCTCACATTCCTCCTCTGCTCCTTCATAGGGTCCCTCCCATGGGCCACAGTCCTTCATGAAACTGCTCCAGCGCGGGTCATCTCTTCCACGGGGTGCAGTCCCTCTAGAACAGCTGTCCCAGCAGGCCCTCCATGGGCCACAGCCTCCTTCAGGCCTCCACATGCTCCAGCGTGGGGTCCTCCACGGGCTGCAGGCGGATCTCTGCTCCTCCGTGGACCTCCGTGGGCTGCAGGGGGACAGCCTGCTCCACCATGGTCATCACCACAGGCTGCAGGGAAATCTTGGCCAGGAGCTGCATTACTCCTCCCCCTCCTTCTTCACTGACCTTGGCACCTGCAGCTGTTCCTCTCACAAGAAAAATTCTTCACCACAGACAGGCAGACGCCTCTCAGGATCTTTTTACATCTCATTCACATCTCATCTCCTCCCCACTTCTTGCAGCCAGGCCGGGCTGAGTCAGGCCCAGTTGGCTGCCCGGCGGGAGGCCAGAGGGTGAGGCCTGCAAGTCCCACAAGGCTCGTGCCTCCCCCTCTCTGCCCTGCTCAGCTGCTTCACATCTCTACTTTTTTTCCTGTTTTCCCCTACTTAAATACGGTATCACAGAGGCGTTATCAGGGAACATTCTGCTACCGATTGGCTCGGCCTTGGCCAGCAGCGGGTCTGCCCTAGGCCCGGCCAAGTCTACTGAACAAAGGGGAGCAAGTTTCCTACAGAA
>WHYT01016156.1:298690-349829 GCA_009806455.1 Tetrax tetrax
TCCTCTATTTAATCTTTTATAAATATACAAATAGATCAATGAATCCAACCGTATCACATTTTTAAATGAAAAAGAGAAAGCCAAATTACAGTAGACACCATAGTGTCAAGTTGGTGTCAGTTTTGGGAGACTGAATCTTACATGAAGCCTGTAAATTATGAAATGAATAAATGAAATGCCAATACAGAATATTTTTTTCCCAGATGAGAGTCACAGTTTTAAGATCTTCAGCTCCTTTCCACTAAGTGCTGTATCAACACAGAGTGGTAAACAATCAGTCCCATTGGACTAGAAAAGACTGATAAACGGTTATGGAAATGAAAAATTAATGGTTTACACAATGGGAACAAAGGCTATCAGACTATCTAACCTACCCAAGACTAGAGAAGTAGTTTGTGCCAGAGCTAGAACTTGAACTCAGGCCTTCAATATCTTAATGTAGGTATTTGGCCCTTCTTTCTAAAATAAACTGTGGATTTTATAACAACTGAACTTCATGACCATTAGGAAATGGAGTAAGTGGAAATCTAAAAAATGCCAAGCTGAAAAGAATGGGCTTCTAGTGAATTCTTGAACACAGACTATTCTTTTTGATATTGAAGAAAAAAAAATAAACTAATGAGCATAGGAAAAGGTAAAGGGATTCTGAGCAAGGTGTACTTGCAGCACCTTGTGTAAAAGTCAAGGAGAAAAGGCACAGCTGGCAGAGAAAAGGAGATGTGCAGCTTCTTCGCTCAAAAAAAGACTAGAGAAGTTGGTGGGTTAGCCCCTTTCCTGTATGACTTTTTCCCTCTCACTAACAGGAGCATCAAGGTCACCCTGCAATTGGTGATTACTGCCCTGCAAAGGCAACGGTCCCCTCTTGACCCTTCCCAGTTGTCCAGCAGCAGCTGGCAGCCCTACAGAAGTGTCCTGGTGTTACCTGCTCTCCCTGAGGAATAAGAGCTTACTTGATAGCATCTCACTAGGCAGCAAATTAAAAGTGGCCTCAATGATGGCCTATAATAGCAGGGAAGTGACATTTGCTGCCCTTTTTCCTGCATATATAAAGAAGATATTAAAAAAAACCCAGGGGCTGGTATAATGCAGCACAGTTCCACTAAAATTAGTGAAATGAAGCCAAATAGAATGGACTCAGGATCTGGCCCATTTCCAGTGACTTTTTCTTTGTTCATTTGCTTGTGAAACAACTGCAACAAAAGTAAAATACAACTTGAATATAGGTCAGCTGCTAAGCTAATACAGACTTCCCATAAATGACTGGAAGGCTTTACAGACATAATCCATGCACAGCAGAACTCGGCATTGTCACGGAAACAATACATTCAAAGAACAAAATGCAATTGATATCAAGCCATTTGGAAGGCATTTATAACTTGTTATCCACTTAAAGTACAAGGAAATTAGTTTGCTAACTAACACACTGTTTCTAGCCATTGTGATTTTTTTCTTTAATGGTGAGAATGGTATTTGCTGCTTTGCTTTTACTCCTAATGGTCCCTCCAACAGCACACTTAGCTTAAATACAATATTTCAGCATTTGTTTCAAGCCACGTAATAAAAGCTCAAACTACAACTAGTCTTTATCCCTTCTTTTTCAGCCAATGTCTCCAACAGATCCTTTCTAATCTCCCCTAATGTCTCTAACATAATGAATCCCATATATAATGACATTATAATGGTTAGAAAGTGCTTAGGCAAGCCTTCCAAAAGGAAATAGACTTCAGAGTCTTTAAACAAAAAGCCAAAACAACAATAACGAACCTCCCTCCAATAAAAACACTGTTTAATTAACTTCAGTGCTCAGGGCACTGCTTAACTATGAATTATGATTTCTAATATCTCAGCCCTAGTTTTGCATGAGGTCAGTCACAATTTTCCCCAAGTCTGGAGGAGAAGAGCAGTCTAATGACCCCAAATGACACCTAGCACTTGGAAATGCAACACTGGTTGCATGTTAATAGAAAAAAAAAAAATCTTCTTTATGAAGATTTTAGCATTAAGCCTCCAGGAGCAACAGGATACTAGGAGAGATTAACCATGTGGATGGCACTCTCTCTGGGTGCCTCCAAGAAAAGGGTCCTTTGCACATTACACTTGCAGAATTCCTGCATAGCCAGTGAAAATATTTCAAATGGTGTAAATTCGGTAACATCTGTAGCTCTCAAGATCTTGATTTATTCCATTCAATTATTCCTGCAGGTATTTAATCAAGATGCCTAAAAGAGATATGCAGTTGTCTTAACTGTCTTCTCTAGTGTGGCAGTAAAAACACGGACTCCATGGATGGTGTTCCAGAGACCTTTATTGTTAGTCACCGTTAGTCTTTTATAGTCTATCTAAGTTACATGCGAAATGCACACACTTAATTATCTAATTTGATTGGTAGCAATATACTGTTCACGCGCCTTATGCTTCATTTGGATTGGTTATAGTTTTTTGGTTGTCTTTACTATTTTTGCCTTTGGTATTTCCTTATCTTGTTCTAGTCACTGTTTTTTGTTATTGAGCAAGTGGTGTTCAAGGACAGAGCCCAAATTCGTCAATGTCAAACAGCTGTGCTGCACTCTTTGCCTCCACACTCTAGCCACTGGACAGAGATCAAACTCCAGAGAGCAATTCAGATCTCAGCTGCGCTCATTTGCTCTCTGGAGGTCTTCTGTCTCTATTACCCACAGACAGACTGCCACATGATTAACTCGTATGTTATGAGGGGTACATCTAACCCCAAAGACCACATTAATGCAATAAATAGTATTGTCTCCCCTTTGTTTTATGAGAAACCGAGGCACAGAGAGATGCTGTGACCTGGCTCTTGTTATTAAGCAAAGCAAAAGAAGCATGCATTTCCAAATCTCTCATCCCAATGCCTTCTGCAGGAATATAAGACCTGCTATCGCTCATTCACATCCAGATACTGATTTTGTCACCAGCTGAAATGAAACCAAGTCCGAAATGATTTTTATTTCTGCTTTTTCAGACTGCCACATCCTGTCTTGAGCAGAACAGTCTGCAGCAGCTTTTTCATCTCTGTGCAAAGCATCTGCATGTTTCCTTTCTTTCCTTCTCATCTCAAAAGTCCTGTCTGAGTGGACATAAACCACTTCCAAGCTCGTCTTATTCATTCACTGGGAGCTGGAGACAGCTGCATTAGCAGCACTGCCAATAAATAGCACAGTCAGGGAGAAAAATGCCCTTAAATCCTAAATACTGTAGACAGCTTGTAAGAATAACATACCTTCTAGCCAAACTTGTGTCCCAGTCCCCATCTTTAGGGAAAGAAAACAGGGCCCAGTGTTGCCATGCATAGCTAAATACATTGCTTCTAGGTGTGCTACTCACCCCAAAATGTGGCTGAAGTTGAATAAAACCCTCAGGGGATCCCAAAAGTCCATTTGGCATGAAGGAAACTGAAGCACATGTTCAAAGTAAAACCTATGCCTAAGAGTTTTGCTGGATTGAGATTTTGGTGCTTTGCACTAAAGCACTCTTTTGTCAATTCCTAAACTAATTTGGGCTAGTAGCTTCTAGAAAATGAGCCAAATGAAAAACCAAAGCAATGGCCAACCTAAAAAAAAAAAAACCCAAAAAACCCACTTGCTGCGCTTTGCTGTACCCCAAGGCCATAATCATCAAGGCAGTTTTCAGGGTTATACTAAAAGATAGAAAAGCAAATCAAGTGCCTGACTTGCGCAAAATCCCATTTTGAGAACTGTTTGCAGAATCAGGACTCAAGGCAGAAAAAAATCATCTATTCAGTCTTAAAATTGTGAATCTCAGAATAACAAATGGAGGCACAAGCAATCCTGCTATGGGTAATCATGAGATTAAAGTTTGGAAGCTCAGCACTGTACACATGATTCCGCCTTAATGAGCCAGAAAAGATATATACGAAATAGTTAATAGCTTTTCTCCTTTTACCCCTGTCAGACTGCAGGACAAGACAAGGATGATCTCCACATATAATTTTCACAGAACACAGGAAAACATATAAACCCCTTAATAAAACCCTCATTACCTGATTAATTTTGAACCTTCCTGTGTCACAGAAAATTAAGCTGTCCTCACAGAGGGATTTACTGCTGGCCATACGTGGTTAATGACCATAGCCTGGCTGACAGTTCTTGACTATGTCTTGGCCATGCAGGGTGGTGCCCAACTGTAGTTTTCCACCCATCGTGTCTCTTAAAAAAAAAAAAAAAAAAAAAAGCCCAAAACAAACCACTCCCTCTGAATCCCCTAAACTAGCACAATAATTGTATTTCCTGCCATATTGCCTCTGCTCCTGCTGAGATCTTGTGAGATCCTGTTCGTTGAAAAACAAACTTTGATCTAATCATAACTTATGAACTATGATCCTTATATCTCTACCCCAACATCAAAAACCTTTAAGTAAACTAGACCATATTTAGAATATACTGTTTCTCTCTTTGGGAGCCAAATGCTTCTCAGAGGTAACTTAATCACTGATTACACATAAACTTGGTGTCAAGTGTTGACACCCAATTTAATTTGCTTCCTGACAAAAAAAAATTGCCTTCCTAGGGATATCAATATGCAGTGTAGAAAACAGTCTGTGAAACCAGAGGGAAAAAAAAAGACAGAATGAGGGTACATTAAGGTATTTAACCTGCTTTTGGTGTATACACATTGTAACTGCACAAGGAAGGCACAAACTCCAAATAAGGACACAGAGCAAAAAAAGAAAATCGCTAATACAGGAAAAGGAGGGGTGCACTTAATGCCTCAGTAACTTGACTTTTATAGTACAATAATCAGAAAGCACAATATCTAGCCTGAGGGAAGACTGAATATGAGCTCTAAGTACAACCCAATACTCTAACCAGAAGTCTGATGATTCTTACATGCTAGAAGGCAGAAAAGGACATTACAGGTTATCCAAAAGTCATGGAAATGTTTCTGTTTGATCTTGTCCTCGGGTTTACTTGGAGCCACAGAGCTTGAATATTTATTTCAGTGTATTCTGTAGCCTAGACAAAAAAAAAACCCCAAAACCAAAACCAACCCTTATTTCCATCAGTTTTATAATTGGCTGTAGCATTTCCTAGAAAGGCCATGTTATGGCCTGCTTGCTCTACACATCACTGCAAGTGGTGGCTGCACAGACAGCCCCAGACACCATTTCTCACACAAAGAGGACAACATATTTCTTCATGGTGACAACATTACAGGCTTGCCTTGAAATAAACACTGTGGAAAATGGGCAAGTTTCTGTTGAAATGGGTGACTGTTTCTTCCTCAAAATACACTGCTCAGGGACAAAAAGGGCAGGCTGGCCAAAAATAGCCTTTATTCAGTTGGAGAAGGCCAACCAGAAAGCACCTGCAGGATGTAAAGTAGAAACATGGTCACTGAACATTGGGAAATTAAGGTGATGTTTAGGAGAGCAAAGGCTGAGTACAAATGACAGCTCAGAGGGAAGCAGAGCCATTCAAACCAAGTGCCCCAGCCAAGGAATTTGTGACGACTGTGTGGACCTCAGTAATATATTTGTATCATAGGACAGAGGCAGGGAAGGGATTCAGGAGCAGAGGTTTTTCATTATTTCTTCCCTTCCAAGGCAGAATTACTAGACTTATATCAGGGTCAGTTCCAACTAGTAAGACCTAAGTCTGTAAGGGTTATTCCTGTGTGAAGACTAAATTCATGTCAGCATGCCAAGCCTGTAGCAGTTGTTATTAAAAAGCTTCAAATCAAGCAGTCCTAGATTTCAAGGACAGAGAGATTATCAGTAGCACTAAGAGCAGCTCACTCAGTCAGTTCAACTACGCCTTTCCAGTTGCAATATGATGCAAAACATGCACATGTCATGCTTCTTAGTAGTCTAAGGAAGAAGAATTTTCTGTTCTACCATATTTGGTATGATAACGCCAAATTATCATCAAGTCAATGGGAACAGGAGAGCTGAGTCCCACCATCTTGCAGCAGTCATGAAGCCTGGCCAAAAGACCTGGGTGTGCCTGCTGCATCCAGGGTGTTGAGTGGAAAAGCTAGAAAGAAGTTGAAGCACAATGCTAAAAACACGTAACCTGCCACCAGCAGGTTTGGAGATAGGACTCTCTTTGATGAATGGTGAGTATTCTGCTCCCTTTTCAGCAATTTAGAAGAGTAGAGCTTCCAATTAAAAAATAAACACAGTCAATGGCTGGGAAAGGTGTCTTTTACTCACTCCTAAGAGGTGAAGTGATTGAGTTGGCACCGAGGGGAGAGCACATTCACACCTTTGCAGCTTTCCTGAGCTGTTTTGGGTCAGTCCGCCCAATGCCTAGTTTTCAGCAGTGCCACTGGACATGCAGAAGATTTTTCAAAATTATCCAGGTTCTTATGGATATTAGGCCTCAGACATCTGCCTAGGCTCCCTCTAAAATCAATGAAGAGATAAGACAGGTGCATCCCACATCCTCAGATTGTTGCTACACTTCTATTATGATGGATCAGCACAATTTTCAAGGCACCAAATTGACTTACAAGCCTCACTGGCACAGGAAGGTGTAAGATCCCACATCTTACAAGGCACTTCAGAAAACAGGTCTCAAATCAACAATTTTTGTCCTAGTTGGAGTCTGGTAAGCTTGATGTTCTGTGTATGGCAGCAAGTCCAAGGGCAGAGTGTCCTCTCCCAGCTAGCTGGTGAATGCATGTGCTTCGCAGAGAGAAAAGTGGCATTTATTTCCTGAGGTATACTGGGCTTTCATTGCATTCCCATAACCCCAGCATTCATACAATCATAGAGCTTCACACAAAAATGAGAACAGTGGATTGAACAAAGGGTCTATCACCTGAATGTTTTACTTGTCTCCTATTACTGCTTTCTCTTTTGTTGAAGAAAGAAGGCATCTTTACAACAAAACATCTGGAATAAGTATGCGACCATGGGGCATGCTTTGAGAAGTCTGGTCTACTAGGGGCGGATGGCATGCACCTAACCGAGAAGGGGAAGAGTGTGCTTGGTCAAAGGCTTGCCAGACTCGTCCAGAGGGCTTTAAACTAGTGTTGCTGGGAGAGGGGGAGCACAGTTCAGCCCACGGCTGTCAGCATGGTGCCAGTGCTAGCATCAAGTGCCCAGATGTCGGGGATGGATCGCAGGTAAGTGCAAATGAACCTAAAGTGGGATACAAAAGAACACCTGTCACTCCAGCCAGCAAATTGGTTTTGTCGGGGACCCTGCGGAAGTGTCTCTATACCAACACACGCAGCATGGGAAATAAACAGGAAGAACTGGAGATGCGTGCACACGAGCAGGGCTACGACCTTGCTGGCATCACGGAGACGTGGTGGGACGACTCGTATGACTGCAGCGTCAACATGGAGGGGTATAGGCTTTTTAGAAAGGACAGGTAGGGGAGACGAGGAGGCGGTGTCGCTCTCTATGTCAGCAGCTGGCTGGAGTGCGTGGAGCTCCGCCTGGGGATGGGGGAGGAGCTGACAGAGAGCTTATGGGTCGAGATCAGAGGACAGGGACGGACGGGGGATGTTACGGTGGGGTTCTGTTACAGGCTGCCTGGCCAGGAGGACAGAGTGGATGAGGCGCTCTATAGCCAGATAGGAGCAGCCTCGCGGTCACAAGCCCTGGTCCTCATGGGGGACTTGAACCACCCCGACATCTGTTGGAGAGACAACATGGCAGGGCACAGGCAGTCCAGGAGGTTTCTGGAATGCGTGGAAAACAACTTCCTCCCGCAGGCAATATAGGAGCCGACCATGAGGGGTGCCATGCTCGAC
Organism: Tetrax tetrax; assembly: GCA_009806455.1. Classification (NCBI taxonomy): domain Eukaryota; kingdom Metazoa; phylum Chordata; class Aves; order Otidiformes; family Otididae; genus Tetrax; species Tetrax tetrax. Next base: position 306,434 of record WHYT01016156.1, read on the forward strand.
TTTGTGCTCACCAACAGGGAGAGGCTGGTGGGGGATGTGAAATTGAAGGACAGTCTTGGCTGCAGTGACAATGACGCGGTGGAGTTCAAGATCCATGGGACAGCAAGGAAACTACACAGCAAGCTCTCTGTCCTAGATTTCAGGAAGGTGGACTTCAGCCTCTTCAGGAACATCATGGCCAACGTGACATGGGAGGCAGCCCTGGACGGAAGAGGGGCCCAGGAAAGTTGGTCCACATTTAAGGAGCACCACCTCCAAGCTCAGCAGAGATGCATCCCGATGAAGAAGAAGTTGGGCAAAAAGGCCAGGAGGCCAGCGTGGATGTGCAAGGAGCTCCTGGGTGAACTGAAAGTGAAGAAGAAAGCCTATAGAGGGTGGAAGTGGAGACAGGAAGCCTGGGAGGACTACCAAGAAGCTGTCCGAGCGGCCAGGGATCGGGTGAGGAAGGCTAAAGCCCTGATGGAATAGAATCTGCCAGGGTTATAAAAAGTAACAAGAAAAGCTTCTACAGGTATGTAGGGGACAAAAGAAAATCCAAGGAAAATGTAGGCCCCCTCCAGAAGGAAATGGGTGTCATGGTTACCCAGGACATGGAGAAGGCTGAGGTGCTTAATGACTTGTTTGCCTCAGTCTTCACTGATAAGGGCTCTTGTCTCTCCACCCAAGATGTAGAAGGCACAGGAAGGGACTGCAAAGATGAAGAACCTGTGCTCGAAGAGCAGGTTTGGCATCATCTAAGGAACTTGAAGGTGCACAAGTCCATGGGACCTGATGAGATCCATCCGCGTGTCCTGAGGGAAGTGGCGGATGAAGTTGCCAAGCCACTGGCCATCATATTTGAGAAATCGTGGCGGTCTGGTGAGGTCTGAGGACTGAAAGAGAGGGAACATAACCCACATTTTCAAAAAGAGGAGCAAGGAAGACCCGGGCAACTACAGGCCGGTCAGCCTCAGCTCTGTGCCTGGCAAGGTCATGGAGCGGATTCTCCTGAAAACCATGCTAAGGCACATGGAGAGCAAGGAGGTGGTTGGTGACAGCCAACATGGCTTCACCGAGGGCAGATTGTGCCTGACCAATTTGGTGGCCTTCTATGACGGGGTGACAGCATCGGTGGACAAGGGACGGGCAACGGATATCACCTACCTGGACTTGTGCAAAGCATTTGACACTGTGCCGCACGACATCCTTCTCTCCAAACTAGAGAGGCATGGGTTTGCTGGATGGACCACTCGGTGGATAAGGAGTTGGCTGGATGGCCGCACTCAGAGAGTGGTGGTCAATGGCTCAATGTCCAAGTGGAGACCGGTCACAAGTGGAGTCCCTCAGGGGTCTGTGTTGGGCCCCGCCCCGTTCAACATCTTTGTCGGCGATATGGACAGTGGCATAGAGTGCACCCTCAGCAAGTTCACTGATGACACCAAGCTGTGTGGTGCCATCGACATGCTGGAAGGGAGGGATGCCATCCAGAGGGATCTGGACAGGTTGGAGAGGTGGGTCTGTGCCAACATCATGAAGTTCAACCAGGCCAAGTACAAGGTGCTGCACCTCAGTCGTGGCAATCCCAGGCACAAATACAGGCTGGGCAGAGAATGGATTGAGACCAGCCCTGAGGAGAAGGACTTGGGAGTGCTGGTGGACGAGAGGCTCAACATGAGCCAGCAATGCACCCTTGCGGCTCAGAAGGCCGACTGCATCCTGGGCTGCATCCAGAGGAGTGTGGCCAGAAGGTCGAGTGAGGTGATTGTGCCCCTCTACTCTGCTCTGGTGAGACCACACCTGGAGTACTGTGCCGAGTTCTGGAGCCCCCAACATAAGAAGGACATGGACCAGTTGGAGAGGGTCCAGAGGAGGGCCACGAAGATGATCAGAGGGCTGGAGCACCTCTCCAGGCTGAGAGAGTTGGGGCTGTTGAGCCTGGAGAAGAGGAGGCTCCGGGGAGACCTGATAGCGGTCTTCCAGTACCTCAAGGGGGCCTACAGGAAAGATGGCGAGAGGCTGTTCAGTAGGGCCTGTTGTGATAGGACAAGGGGTAATGGGTTTAAACTAGAGGGAGGTAGATTTAGATTGGATATTAGGAAAAAATTTTTTACAATGCGAGTTGTAGAGCACTGGAACAGGTTGCCCAGAGAGGTGGTGGATGCCCCACCCCTGGAAACATTCAAGGCCAGGCTGGATGAGGCTCTGAGCAACCTGATCTAGTCGGGCATGTCCCTGCTCCTTGCAGGGGGGTTGGACTAGACGACCTTTGAAGGTCCCTTCCAACCCTAACCATTCTAATATTCTATGATTCTAAGTAGAAAAGTGTCACCCTAATATTTTTATTAACAGCTTCAAGATGTAATAGGAGTAAGATTTCTTCACCATTATAGATGCAGAATACTTCATCCAAGAGGAGGCTGAATGGCAGGTAACAGATGATGAGATACAAAGTCCCAGGCTATTTAAAGTTAGAAGGTATCTTATCACAATTATCAAGTTGGGAGATGGCAGGATGGAAATGGACAGCTCAGTTTAACTGGACACCATCTGTTACCACCCACATTCTATGAGTAAAAAGGCAACCTAAACTGTCAGGGTATTGCTAAATTAATGCACATTTGGTTCTTGAATAGCCAGAGGCAGTATTTGAAAATAACAATCTGGAATATTATCAGCTATCAATTGCTCCTTTCCAGAAAGCAGTTTGGTAACTGAAGGCACACACCTGCTGAATAAATATTTTAACTTGGCTAAATGCAATTACAGTCCCTTTATTTGGTGGAAAGACACTTTCCTGGCCCTGTATACCAAGCACATGAAAGCCTTCTATGCACAAAATTTCAACAAGGTGCACTCAGCCACAGTGTCCTCCTCATTATTTCTTTAAGCTGAACCAGCACCATCTCAGCAAACAAGTATCACCATTTCATTGTAGGACTCACAATATTTATTCTATGAACCCTTAACTTTCATGATTATCAGATAACTTCAGTTTTCTTTTTAAATCTTTTTTTATGACTAACTCAGAGAGCTGCAATTAAAAACTGAAACACACAAAACAAGCCACTGCTAAAGGATTAGAAGCTATCAAATATACAAAACCAAAAAGGAAAACTTAGGATTCAAGTGTCACTCCTACTCCTTAAGAGATTGCATTTGGCAATATAAATTGCTCTTTCCTTCCTGCAGTATTTCTTTTTCTTCTATCGGAAGTAGAATACAACAAAATATCATGACAGCCCCTCTACATTGCCAGATGTAGAGATCTGGCCTTTGTTTAGGACCGTCATAGGTTGTATCCCTTGTCTGACTTACTTGAATGTTCCTGAAACTCCTGCACTGACTTCTCTCTCTTCTTCCATGTGATGCAATTTGACCATGAACACAGTCCACTGATATTTAAGTATCTTTCTCCCTCTCATCATTTATTACTTGCAATACATTATGTGCTCTGCAAAGTAATGAATCCTTCACACTCCTGTAACAATAAGACAAGTGCTTCAGTAATACTCTTGACTGTTCCCTACATTTCATGGCACCAGAATCAATCTGTATTCCTCTTCACATTAATGGCCCAGATAATGACTGAACACATTCTGTAGAACAACCACCAGTTGTGTGTCACTGTCACCTCTCTGCAAGCTGCCGGCTGCTTGGATCAGCCCTCAATGTTAGCTCACAAGTAAATTCTGATAAAAGAAAATCAAGATCTACTGCCACGTTTAGCCATAGAAGTGATACAAGCAGCTCTTCAGTGCCCTTATCTTCATCATGGCAAACTTCAGCTATCAAAGCAATGCCAGGATACCTTGGTTCAACACTCACTACTCCAAACTATTCAAAATATTACAGGACCCTCACAATCTATATATAAAGATGTCTCTCTCAAAATCCCTGACTCTGGTTCAACAAGCCTTGTAAAGAGTAGTCTGTCTCTGTGTCTGTTCTGTGTCTTGGGGTGAGCTCTGGTGGGATCAGCTCTGCGTGGGCACATAAGTGCCCTTGGTCCGTGTTGTACTGAAGTCCACTCCCAAAGCAGTCCTTTGCTAGTGCTTTAGGATAAAGAGCCCACTGGCTGCTACACAAGGAAAAGCAAATATTTTAACAGTGCTTTTATTTAATTGGCTCAGAATAGCATCAGCATTCTGTGGGAATATATTTAAGGGTAAAGTTAGCAAAGCCTTTAGGCATACTATACCCACCAAAGGAGGAGCACAGCCCAGTACTTTTGAATTGAGGGGGATAAAGCACTAGGCTAGTGCTAGAAATTTTGCACTTCAGCTCTGTCCTCTTCAAGACAGGGTGTGGGGAATAATGTTTGTCCCCTGCTAATCCATGCTGCTGGGGCCTGCTAAGCCAACTCTGCCTTTGTGCATCTCTGCTCTGTTCCAACGTCAACAGGGGTTGTTAGGGGACTGAGAGAAAGAGGGGGCAGATTCCTACCTCAAGACAGACAAGGGTGATTATCACACCAAAGGGAATATAATGGAATATAATCAATTTCTCCTCTGATACTTGGGGACAAAGGAGGCAGAAACAATGATGGAAAGAAGATACCACCCCCATTAATGCACACCTCAAAATTACCTGTAAGCTGCATGTCCGTCTACAGAGGATAAAGTAAACCTGCAATATCTTCCAAGCAGTAGCAAGTCCCTGGGGAGCAATTTCTTTTATACTATAAGTAGATATCAATGCAGGGGGAATCATTCGTTCATGCCTAAATGTTTTGTAGTATTATTTTGCAATAGTATTGCCAGGGCAGCATTATTATTGTTCCTGAATTCTTCCTTTCCCCTCCTGGAATATTCCTCTGGGCAAGCTGTGGCTTACAAAGCTTTTACAGAAGACAGGCAGAGGCAAAGCAGATAAAAATCCAGTTAACTTAACAGGCAGTAAAGTGTAGCACTGAAAAACAAGCCTTAAGGAATGCAATAGTTAAGCCAGAAAAAAAAAAAAATTGTTCTCTGTAGCAATTTAGGACCTTCATAAAAGACACTGGAGTCTAATAGTGTGCAGCAATGGAGAAGGGTTTAAAAGGGAGAAACCTCTAAACCCTGCAAATGATCTTATCCAGCAGCAGGCTGGACTTTGTGTTTGTAGGCAGGGTCAGTGCATGCATACAGCTTCCCAGGGAAGCCAATACCCAACTTCACCCAACAGGTACACACCAACCAGGCAGGCACCCAGTAACTGACACTGTCTATTACACTGGGATGAACAGTGCCCATCATCTTCCTGGCCCCACTTCTGTTCCACAGGTCCAAGTAGAGAAGGGGGAGAAACATGGATTGAGACCAGCCCTGAGGAGAATGACTTGGGAGTGCTGGTGGACGAGAAGCTCAACATGAGCCAGCAATGCGCTCTTGCGGCTCAGAAGGCCAACCGCATCCTGGGCTGCACCAAGAGGAACATGGCCAGAAGGTCGAGGGAGGTGATTCTCCCCCTCTACTCTGCCCTGGTGAGACCCCACCTGGAGTATTGTGTCCGGTTCTGGAGCCCCCAACATAGGAAGGACAGGGACCTGTTGGAGAAGGTCCAGAGGAGGGCCACGAAGATGATCAGAGGGCTAGAGCACCTCTCCAGGCTGAGAGAGTTGGGGCTGTTGAGCCTGGAGAAGAGGAGGCTCCGGGGAGACCTGATAGCGGTCTTCCAGTACCTCAAGGGGGCCTACAAGAAAGATAGGGAGAGGCTGTTCAGTAGGGCCTGTTGTGATAGGACAAGGGGTAATGGTTTTAAAATAAAGGGAGGTAGATTTAGATTGGATATTAGGAAAAATTTTTTTACAATGCGAGTTGTAGAGCACTGGAACAGGTTGCCCAGAGAGGTGGTGGAGGCCCCACCCCTGGAAATGTTCAAGGTCAGGTTGGATGAGGCTCTGAGCAACCTGATCTAGTGGGGCATGTCCCTGCTCCTTGCAGGGGGGTTAGACTAGATGACCTTTGAAGGTCCCTTGCCACTCTAACCATTCTATGATTCTATGGCTCCACTCTTTCCTAATTAAATTGCAACTGGGAGGGAACTTGCAATGCAGCCAATACATTAGCTGAGGAACAGAGACCAGAAATTGGAACTTGCTGTCTATCAAGCTGTGAGTCCATGACATCTGCCATGCTATGGGTAATTACAGTTGCATCCAAATCTGGCTTCAACTTATCCACCTGACCAGAAAGCAAGCAGCTTAGTTCATCAGTGACAGTGTTTTGTAAAGCCTCCAGCTTTATTTGTCCAAAGGCTTCATGGTGCAAACGGGGATGATGTGGACACACTGAGACACTTTGAAAGGATGTTATGGATAGGCATGGTAGTAACATGGGCCTCAACAAGCCCACTCAGACACCCTTTCTACTAGATGAAGCCCATACTGCTAGTTAAAAGCTAACTCGGACATAAATATATGACCTGCAATCCAACACCTGTACTGCAATGTAAACCAAACAGCAGGAAATTGCCATTTAGCTTCTAGTCTGTCACTGACAAGCTGAGTGACCTTGAAAAAGTAACACTGCTTTCATACCCCTCTGTTTAAACTGTAGAGCAAGGACCGGAGAGGCAGTCTGCTATAATGGGACTGTGACCTCTTCTGGGATTTCTGATGGCTCAGTAATTCCAATAGTAAATATTTCAGAGAGGGAATTACCTAAAGTCCCTCAGGCACTTTTTGCATTGCATATGTATATATTCTAATTTAGGCACCTACATGTTAACTGCAGGTAAAAGCATCACCTTGTGCTTTTTTTACCCAAAGAAGTCCAAAGAAACTGCACATCCTAAAAGCCACCTCATAGGATGAAAGAACCTGATATACAGAAGCTGGTAGAATGCCTGAAGTTATAAATCTGTACAGTAAAAACTGGTCTCTCTTTCCTCCAGTCCATTCAAATTGGCTTTTATCCACATACTGAGAAACCCTACTCCATACACAGTCTGAAGTAGAACATCCATGGTAGGCATTTGGAGTCTCCAGGAGCATTGATAACTGAAATAATTGGCATATTACCACCAGAGACTCAGAAAAGTCACCTTCCAACTACAATGGGTTGCTTCTGACAAAAGTCAACAGAGGTGCATAACGTCATTGTTGTTCATTACATTTCCATTAATTATAAATTTTTTTATTTCAATATTTCATACATCCCAGAGATCACAGTGCATAATTTAATGTGCAAGCAGATAATTTACTGATCAAGGTACATGTTTCACATCAAGGCAAATTGTTGCACGCTCTGCTGATTAACTGAGTCACATACACATACGCATACACACAATACTGCTCTCTTCCATCAGTGAAGTATTGTCTTCTCTGGAACTACTTCCCCATGGTAGACAGTTACACCCTTGTCCTAGTTTTGGCAGGGATGGAGTTAATTTTCCTCTCAGTAGCTGGTGTGTTTTGGATTTCATATGTGAAGAATGTTGATAAAACACCCTGATGATATGAGTTGTTGTGAATGAGACCAAGGACACTGCCCTGCTTTCCAAGTCTCGCTAATGTGCAGATGCAGGAAGCTGGGAGAAAGACAGACAGAATAATTGACCCAAACTGCCCAAAGAGAGTATTCCATGCCATAAATGTCACGCTCAGTATATAAGATGGGGTTGGCCAGGGTGGGTATCTGCCTTCCTGGCATCCATCCCTCTCTCTCGTCCGCTGGCATCATTCTCTCTACCCTGTTGGCCCCCTTTTCACTCCTTTGCTAGCTGCTTGGTTTCGTTTCTATGATTGCTGCTCGGGATGGGCTGTATCAGTCATTGGGACATGGGGTGGTGAGAAAACATACATTGTTCATTTTGTATATTTTAGTATCCTTATATTCTGTTCTTACTGTAGTTTTCCTTTGCTATTTTAGTAAACTGTCTTCATCTCAACCCATGAATTTTCCTTTCTTCCCAGTTCTCTCCCCCATCCCACTGGGGAGGATAAGCGAGAAACTGTGTGGTAACTCGGGCTAAACCATCACAACTTGGCACATCTCAGCTCTTTTACATGCAGTATAAATGCTGTATCATCAATACTTGAACTGTTTTCTATCCTGACACACTGGTTTCTTGCACATATATAATTTCAGGACACCCTTGCCAATAGTGAAGTAGCCCATGTGTTGAGGCTGCTGTACCACATGCCTCCCAGTATTACCTCTCTTTTCTCTATTTGTGGAAATGGACAAGGACATCACTGTGAAGTTCAGCTAGGACAGAATTCCAGGTTAAAACCCAAGACAGATAAAGTGGGGAAATATTTTTTTTCATTCAGCAATTCAAAAGTCTCTCTTTGGTCTAGGGAGTAGCAAGACTCAGTGATTAAAAAAAAAAAGGGGTCATTTTTCATCTTTCTGCTCTGTTAATTCACATGCATTTTTTTTAGGGTGGGTTTAAATAATCTCAGGCAATGGAAAGAGCTTAGGCAATGGACAAGTATTCCTAACCACTCAGCGAAACACAGGGGAAGGAAGTAGGCTGGGGCAGCTACTCATGGGCTATAGAACAATGGTATTTCAATAGATCTCACTCAGAGATTTGTTGGCACTCTCAGAGACACCAAGGGTTTATGCTAAAACCATTCTGCAATGTTTTATCCGAACACTGCCTGTTAACATGCAGCTGAAAATGTACTCCCAAGTCTGAATTTGTCAAGATTTCTCAAGACACTCTGAGATCCCAGAAGGTACCAGCAACTTGAAGAGCTTTTTATATTTCCTCTCTGTCTCTGAGCTCAGTCAAATTAATAGGAATAAATTGCCTCAGCCAATCACACTGCAGGAAATTGAGCTGGCTATAAATGATCACAAATGGACACTGGGCTATAAGAGCTCCCAGTGGAGTGCTACTCCAAGTTTTAGCAAAAGCCAAACTTTTTCTAATGGTTTCACAGACTTTTTAAAAAATCTTTCACTGCCACTCTCTCCACACTCTCCCTGCGGGTAGCATTATTCCTCACCATGTGCTGTTTGACTGTGCGCAAAGCAACTCTTGTCTCCTGGGTTTGCTTTAAGCGACACCCTTCGCTCTGGCTAATTGATGCCAAAGCCAACTCCGGATCTGAAGTCAAAAAGCGAAGGACAGTAATGAGGCCAGATTTGCAGTGAAGACAAGTTGGCTTTCTTGGAACTACAACAACTACATCAATGAAGAGCTTGGTCCTGGGGGTCTTAGCTGGTTTGTATCTGATGTGCCTCTAACCTGAGCTGCTCAGATTTCTGTAAATACCCAAGCACAGTTCAGCTGATCCAAACAGCAGCTGGGGCAAAAAACCCAAATTGTCCCTTTTCCTTATTTCTGTTAAGATATTTGGGAAACTCTTCTGTCTTGATGACAGATATAATTGAATATTCTTCACAAATGATTTCATGCGACTATTAATCATGACAGGCCTTTTCCTTTTATTAACATACCAGTTAAACTTATTCCTTCTTTGAAAGGCAATCTGTGGTCAGGAACAGAGAGTAATCCCTGGTCACTCGGCAAGTATAAGAATAAACAAAGTGGGAGAAAAAAATAAATCCAATTACAAAACCAACTGCCAGGTTTTCAAAAGCTCACCAGCCTAAGTATTTCCTTTGGTTGACACCTTATTTTGATGTCAGATTGGGGGATGAGATCTATTGTACATTTGGTTTTTTTTTCATCTCCCGAATTTAAAATGCTGATAGTGCTGTGAAGCAGGGTCTGACATGCAGGCTTCGCCATACCCTACCAGAGGAGCATCCTACCCACTGCATTACAAAGTCAGGTCCTTGCATGCAGTCTTTCCCTTCCCCCTCCTCTCCCCTCTCAGTGATGCCTAAGGATTTTGCCATACCCTTGTCATCTCTTTGATACCACACAGAGTATGCTTCTGCTCTGCCTAATCATTCCTGGGAGGAGCAAATCCTCCCTGACAGAGGATTGTTCTGACTGATCAGGGTCAGGAGTTCCTCTGCTACCAGAAGGTAACAGAGCACTTCATTGTGCATTAACACAAAAGTTCATTTTTCTAAAGTAAGACCACAGGCAATGCTTTGATACCAGAGGATCTCCCCATACACTCTGACATTCATTTACATGTGTAGGTCACACACCCAGATGCAGTTGCAATACAAGGAAATGTGCCTGGGACAACACATGCCTTACAACGTAGGACAGAGGAGACATGCCAGCACCAAGATACATACGAGGGCATTGCTTGCTGGAGTACTCCAGGCACACACATAGGTTACTATCCTGCAAAAAAAAAAGAAAGACTAGAAAGTCCATAGCATCCTAACTCTTAATTGAGGTAGCTGAGTTGCCTGCACTCACCATTGTAACTGCAGAGCCAACAATCCTTACCTAATTTAGGAGCAGTGAAGGGGTTGTGATAACCCAGCTAGCCTTCAGAGCAATACATCTCCTGCCAGAGTCCTTCCTGGTTGTCTGTAATGCATCACAAGGAAGATTTCCCCCAATGTACTTCAAGAATTGATGGAGGTACCTACATTAAGAGCTTCAGCTCCCTCTGCCATCTGCACATTGAGAGTTACCCCAGCCAGGTAAATCCTCATGGCCAGATGTGCCAAATTCCTTCCACTGCACAGATTTACAGCAACTCACATAGAAAGCTCTGATTTTGCTGCTGATTTTATAATCTTGTGCAACTGAAAAATATCTATTATTCATTGCTAGTTAGTACGTCCCTTCTACCACAGTTTGCAAAAGCAATTGCCCCACTATGGGGATCAAGCTTTCAAATCCAAAAGCCAGATCTAGCCAAATAATCAGGCACCTAGTTCCCACTCAGTCAGCAACAAACTTCAATTCCTGCACGAGAAGGAGGATATTGAAATGCAGTAATATAGTCACTCATCATTATAAGCCATCCCACCCTCCAGCTATGCCAGCTTTAGTGTTTTGCAGATGTCTGTATGGCAGCAGACTTCAAACTAAGCCACTCTCCAAACCTCTCAAAGTCAGAGATTTCAGGCTTTGAAACCTTAAGCACAAAAAGTGCACTTCACAAAAGCTCCTGTGGGTGATATAAGGAGCAACAAATGCTTTTAAGCGCTTTTAAGAGAGAATAAGATGATAAAGAAATTGAGGGGAAACGAAGAAAAAGTTGCTGCTCTCATCTCCCAACTACTTCCAAGGCAGCAAGAACCCAGGCAGCCAGCAACAGCTGCCACTCTATTAAACTCAACAATTTACAGGTGCTCAGAGGGAGCACTTGCGTGCAATTAGCCAAGCATATTCACTTAAGATGCAGGGCCCAGCTCTCAGATGCTGCAGTTTGGCTGTGCTCTCTTGACTGTGGAGTGCTGCCAAGTTACTCCAGACAAGGGTCTGGCTTGCCAATGTTAAGCAAGCTAGGAAAGCCTTGCTTTGCAGCTTGATCTTGCAAATGACTACAGGTGTATTTGAAAGAATAATGTGCTCTTCTCACTCTGCAACTGATGTAGAAAATAGGATTCCATCCCATGTAGGCCTATTTGGTAGTATTAATCTAGCTAGCGCAGATAACAAGGATGAGAAAGACACAGAGGAGTAGATTTAGTGCAAGTAACAAAGCTCCTGGTGTGGGCATAAAAGCTGCATCACCACTGACTCAGGATACATGGCAACTTGTACCTGGCCAGCTCTAACAGCACTAGATGCCATGTCAGTTGTGCTGCATGCCATACGTTTAAAAAAAAATTTTAAAATTGCAGAGTCATCAACACCATCCCTGCAGCTGGACAAGCATCCTACTCTCACCCTGACCTTGACCACAAAAGCCTCCCACCTAGCTATCTTTGCTCCCTGCCTGTAATGGCTTCCTATTGCTTTTATTACCTGATAAAAATTATAATCAACAGCAATAAACATTGTCTAGCAAAGCCACAGCTACAGTGAGGCCACATATTACGAATTCTTTGCTTACTCAAGCTGGCATGAAACAGGGATAGTTTGGTGAACGTGGCCCTCTGCAATCAGAACTACTTGCATTCATTCCTGATGAAACTCTGGCCCAGTGATTGAGGAATAAGACAAAAGAAAGCTGGGATGATTGTTTTCAGTGTAGAATAAATAAATAAATAAGAATACTTTGTGATATGATGTCTCTCTTCTTGTGCTGTTCTTTCACTTTCAGTTAATCTCATTATTGCAAATTAGGGAGTTTCTCTGACAGTTTAAAAGGTGTACTCTCATGCATACAAAGGAAATAAAGTATTTTGCTTCAGATCTCAGCTGCAGTCAATTTATTCTTTGAGCTTCTTGACTTAAAAAACTAAGACTTTGGTCTTTTTGCTCATATCAAAGTCACATACAAATTGAAACAGCCCCTACTCGCATCCACTCACATTCAGTAACACTGCTGCTCTGGTTTTGCAATGACCTAAAAATACTTCTGTATTCTCTTTGTTTCTACCTGTTTCTTTATTTACATTTTCTAACTAAATAGAAAAAAAAAAATTCAAGTACCTTTTAATTGAGGGTAATCCAAAATTAAAGCTGTCTAGAAGGCAGCAATCAAAGAGCTAAATAGGTTATCTTTACTTACACCAAATAGTTCCATGATACCATCTAGGAGAGAATGACAACTTTCCTCCATAAAAGCCAGGGTCATACTCACTGTATAGGAATACAAAACCACAAAGCACACTGCAATAAAAAGGCAATGTAACGTAATCCTTGTCTATTGCAAATTAGCTTTCTACTGTTTGGTGCATATTCTGTGATGATGTTTCCAGTGCTCAGAAATGCCCCCTTCCTCTAAAAATGCCTCAGGTTGAGCAAGAATGGTGCCTGAGAGTAAGATGAGAGGGATTGGTGTTAGAAACTCCTTGCTAAATCAATGTTATATTTAACATGATAAATAGGACAAATATCTCAGAGACTTTGGGTGATGTTACAACTTTAAGACAGCCTGGAAGCACTCAAATTGCATGTTTAAAATTGCCAGCTCTTAGGGAACTGGCTATGATGTTATTTTGAGGCTCTTGTTAGCACCTTTAGGAGGAGTCTGGTTCTTGGACTCTGTATGCTATGCAGTGGTGATTGCCTCAAGGTACAGTAGGTACCAAGAGCAAACAACTCCCTGAAGCCATCAGGGACATGGGCTGATAAGAACAGCAGAACCCCCCACCTATCCATCAGGGACCAAAATTAAGAACTTCATCTCCCTGGGCTCCTACTGTACTCAGCAGAGGGAGATTGTTCCAAAGCATGAACCTAGCCTTCTAGGGGTGCCTAACTTCTACAAACTACAAAGATGATGACAGATGAGGTTAAGATCTAATGTAGGTGCCCTCATTAGATACCTGAAGCTACTGGATGGATCTATACTAGGTGCTTGTGAACAGTTAAATTTAGCAATAATGCTGCCTGACTGCATGACTGTGGAATAACAGGAAAGCAATAAAGAGTGAAGATTTTTGCCCTTCCTGCTATGACTCGTGCAAATAATTTTGGACTGCATTAGTCATGGCAAGCAATCACATAGTGCAAGAAAACTTTCTTGTGTCCCGACTCTATTTATTATGAGATCCAAAAATCAGATGACTGTTTCTCACATTGTAACTCTTAACTGAGTGGTAATCCCCCAGTTTCACCTCCTATTTTCATTGTAGCTGCTGCTTATTGCCATAATCCCTGCAAATAAACTTGCTTTATGACACACCAGTTAACGCCTAGACTCAGCCTTAAGCCTCCTGAGAAATATAAGATCCATTGACAGATGTGAATGTAGGCTCATTCACCCAATAAACCACCTTTCACCAATTGGGAATAATCCCCTTATCAGAATATGCCTGATGCACTGTATTCTCTAGTCTGCAAGTCCTTTTCTTGGATCAATTAGAAGCAGCATGACAGGAAAGAAAAAATCCTTCCTGAGGAATTTCGCCACTAGAAGGATTTCTCAGCTGTAAAAACCAGCTAGGCTGTTAAAAAATTGGGTAGGCTTAAAGGAGAGCAACAACTCGTACCATCTGAAAAGTCATTCTCCTAAACAAAACTGGGTGCTGCAGTTTATCTTGGAGTACTCATGAGATGACTTACATGCAAATAGCAGAGAGCCAGGAGAAGGTGCTCAACAATAACTAGAAGAGGTCCTGTATACTGATTATGTCTTCACAACAGTGATACTTGCACACAGCCACTTACATGGAATTGCCAGAACCAACATGAAGAATTCATATTTCAAAATTTCTAAGGGGATTTTAATTCAAATATCTAAAAAAATTAGTGAATACAGGGAAGTCCACAGGATAAGATTTCAAAAATTTGGGAGTCTGCCTCCCAGATTTTAGGCATAAACAGGTAAAATTCCACACAAATCCCCATGTCCATATGTCCTACCAGCAAAGAGTATGAAGGTCTCCAGTCAGTCCACAGAAAACACCAAGCATGGGGATCTTGAGGAATCTGAGTTAGTTGAACTTGTGCTTAACTCATTTAGACAAAATATTAAGTCCTAATGCCCCAAAGTACTGAGCTGCCCAAAGATTTCAATAAAGCAAAATTTTTCACTGCTTTTTCTCCAATTTTGAATAAGTTGTTTTAGTTGGATGTTAACTGGAATAAATCTATGGGCTTCAAAATTTGATAAATGCAGCAGTGTTTCTGAAGAATAGGAAATGTCAATTTTTGTAAGGAGATTGAAAAACAAGGAAAAAAAAGGAAATATTTCTTTTCAGATTGAAATATCTGATTAGAAAGAATTACCACTATTATAGTCACTGTCTTTAAAAATTACTTTTCAGCAATAAAGCCAGAACCTCAGTTGTCCATGCAGCTCTGGCAGAAGTGGGGCAGGAACCAGGAGTCTAAACAAAGGCTGTGTCCCTACAATGGTTGATCCAGCAGGATAGGAATCTGGGGCTATGAGTTTACTAATGATGTGTCCTTTATCCTGCTAACTGCAAAGCTTATTATACAGACTGTACTGTTTCTAATACAAATAATAACATAAGATTACATTTGCCATAACAGAATGAGGAAGGGAATGGGGGAAAAAAAAAAAAAAAGGAGGTGTGAATTCATAAATTAAATGTGAAACAGGATTCTTTCATGGAGTCTACTGTCACAACTGCCTAAATTGCAAAACAGTGAAAACTCAGGGTCTCTGGACTGAGTAAATGACTATAATTTGGATTTAAATGGCATAGGAATCAAAAGTTGACTCTATTTGCTGACTCTATAGCCCTGTTTCTCCACATTGTTTCTTCCCAAGCCTCCTACTGTTTATAAAATTGAAAAATCAAGCTGAGCTGAATGTCCAATGCCTTCACTATGACTGAATCTCTCTGTGCATGTGATTGACAGGATCAGAAAATAAAGTTTTCCTTAGCTAACAAACACTCACTTTGGCTTCATTTTATCTGCCCTTACTTGGGATCATGCAGCCTCTGAAAAGAACACCACTGTTCTTCTTGTTGATAACCTCCTAATAACTCAGACAGATATTAAAACCAGTTCTGCCAGACAGGTGCTGGAGGAGTTTCATACATGGTACTTGTAAATATACTTCCATAGCTCTCAAAAATAGCAAAGCATCTCTTGAACCTACTTGGCAAAGACCTTGCACAAGCTTAAAGATCCTTGTTCACTTTATTGTCTGTGCACGGTAAAGCATTGATCCACATACACGTTATTTTCAACATCAGTTTTAAGTCACTGTAACTTTCTAGCCTTCTGTGGCATTACCACTGTTTTATTTCCATGTGTGGAATAGGAGAGTCAGACACACTCTGTATTTTGGAATTACAACTCTAGCTACCTAATTTCTCATAGAAATAACTGACCACTAGATCTATTTTCTCCATTATTGCAAGTGCTGTTACCTTTAGAAAGGTCTTTATAAAATCTTAGGAAATAGAGGCACAAGAGATCTCAAGAGAATATCTGTTCAATTCTCTCATCCACAGCACCATTGAGTAGACTAGTTGTGCAGGATAGACACTTACCCAGACTGTTCTTAAAAAGAGCTAATAACAGCCAGAGTTTAATGTCTCCAACCAAGCCTGCTCTTCAGGTGATTCTGAATGACCCTGAACTGCCTTATACTGTGAGCTGCACATCCTTCTTGGATCAAAATTTTTATTAAAATTTTCCACTATGTATGACATGCCCTTCTCAGCTTTATCCAAATGTGTATTACCAGCAATATAACATTGGTGCCCTGTCTGAACAGTGTTCACCTTCTCAGAATCTCCTCTTATGACTTTTGAAGCCAGATACTGCAAAAGCTGGTGTCTGTAACCAGGCTATTTTAAACAGCCTCAGAAGCAAGATAAGTTCCTATTACAAATGTTAACCAACCCAAATTAAACTAGCAGAGGGTAAAAAAAAATAAAAATTAAAAAAACCACAAAACAACCCAACCACAAAAAAAAACAAACTCCAAAACCAATCCAGAAATATTACATTCTCTCCAGTCGCTTTATCATTTTTACTTAACAGATCTCAAATTATATTATTGCTCAATACTTTAGGAAATCTGGCTATTTAAGCCTCTATATATGAACCTCCCCATGCTGAAACATATCCCTATTAAAAAACTGCTGGTAGAAAGGCTGACTTCCACAGGGAAACATTATTATCCCTTATTCTGAGATAACAGAGATTTCTCTAGGCTAACAGTACGTACAAGGCAGCACAAGTATACTTGAAACTGAGAGAGGCAAAGCTCCCTTTGCTTTGGCAGCCCAGTACCCAGGCAAAGGACTTGCAAACTCCGATGCAGAGGGAACTGAGGAGCGACCACCCATTTCTTGCTCTTACAAGCCCCCAGAAATAATTTGATTCAATGTGCAATCAATTTTTGAGGTAGATGAAATATTAATGGTAAGGCTGTATTTCAGCACCTGCACTTGTTTTACTTCAGGTGCATTTTACTGGGCAATATATTGTTATGGTGTGAGAAAGTCCATGAGAACCTAAAGCCATGCAAGGTCAGAAAAGTGAAAACACGGAGTGTAATTTTTGAACTGGGGACAGTAAACAGTCCAGAGTGTGAACACAAAAACTACTGTCAGGGAAAGGTGGTGGTGGTGTGAAGATGGGAAGACTCAGGAGATGGAAACTCTGCAACATCAGGGATCACCCCTGATCCAAGGAGCAATGGAAGATGTCTCTGCCCTACTGGCCTGGCCAGTAAAGACTCTTTGAGTGTTTCATTGGGGTAGTGAATGGGTTAATGCTCAACATGTTAGCTGACTCATTTTATTGAGTGCATTAGCCTTTAAGTAATGCCTTACATTTTTCATTTATGCATATCATGTTTACAGTCTCTTTGTACACAGAAGTGACCCAGAGAATGAAGGTTATGACACATGTAAGGAAGCCACATAGCATGGGATTATACAGTATAGTGGGAAAGAGCCAAAAATAGGCTAGACTAATAAATACCACATTCTGGCTTTGTTACTAATCGTCAGATTTAAACACATAACAACTAGTTAGCTCCATATTTTCTACTTGGCATAATATTGGATCAATAGTAGATGGACATTGGCCATCTGTTCTCAAAATCTCTGAAGATCATCTTAAATGCTCAGGTCAACAGGATCCTTGCCTGGCTGCTAATGTTGACAGCCACAGTTCCTTGATTCAGAACTTTAATTGAATTAAATGGTCCCGCAGTCACTGATTCATCATCCTAGTATTCAGTGCAGCTCTGCTAAAAAATCTGCAATATTTCCAGTCCTTCAAAGGTAGCCTTACTGGGAAGAGGATTCCTTCCATCCCAGAAGCTATTAAAGATGTGAACAGCTCCACATGGAATCATTTTTATGTGACTTTTGGAACAATACTCTGAATTAGGGCTGTATTTACATAAGTCAGTGTGGTAATGGTCTTATCTGACATTTTTTTTTCTTTAAAAAAAAAGAGAGAGACAGAGGGAAGGAAAGAAAGATAGAGAAGTTGAAAAAGAACAGGAGCTGTAGTGACATTCAATAGAATAGATTTGTGCTGCTACAATTCAGTGTCTAACCACTAATGACAAGCTATGGGTATACATATAAACAGCCTTAATAAAAAAAGCCCTATTCAGGCAGTCAATGCCCAGATTGTAATGCTATCAATTCAATCATAAAGGCTTTCAGTCTTAATTTGTAATGCTAGACTCATTATTCAAAAATGCTCTGCTCTTCCTATTGTCTTATAATCATGTTTCTGGGGTAGCTTTCAGGTTTAGCCACACCATGGTCAGGTCCTTCAAAGATGTCTCAAAGATCGAATTGAGAGTGGCATTTTCTCTTTTTTCTTTACATATGCTAAAAAAATTTCCCAAATTGGGCTTGCTTTTGCTTCTTTTTCAAGGCCGGACAGTGTCCAGCAGTCCCACCCAGGAACTATCAAATCCCAGCCACCAAACTCCCCATTTAGGTATCTGAAAGCAGATGTGCTGGGTGCTGTGCCATTTCTAAGTCTGGCTCACCACCAACCACAGTGCTATTCACGGCAATATGATTCATAACAATAAATGTTTCTGAAGTGCTTCTCATTAAATTATCAGCACAAACTGATGGTAATTCCTCAGTGATGTGGAACAAGCCTTTGCAGTGCTGGGAGCCTGTTAAGCAATGTGCAGAGGAACACGCAGCTCAGACAGAGAAATATCCATGCCAAACTCTGTGCCTTGTGTTTCCTGCGGTGAGACCCAGAGCCAGATTGTGACAAGCATGAGCCTGGAGGCCAAGGTGCAGGATGATTTCTTTGAATTTGTGCCTAAAAGTTTGCCCCTTCTCTGCATGCTTTTGTAGGAAAATTAAAAAAGCTCCAGCAACTCTTAGGCTCCCACATCCTCCTGGTTTTGGCAGTTTCACTGAAAATAAACAAGGGAGATGCAATTTGCCACAGGCTCATGGAAATGCAGCAGAGGAATGCCTGTCTCCTGTGGCATGCTTTAGCCTTCTACCCTAAATAAAGCCATATTTCAAGATCTTGCTATAGACATAAATGCTCAGACTTCAGAGGGATGTGTAATGATATATATATACATGAAAACTTCTGCACTCTTTGACTGCAAGGAGTTTTACAGCTAGCATGTGTGGTACTCTTATGTACTGCATATTGTGCCAGGATACCAGAGTTTGAAGTATTGCTACCAGTCTCGTCTAGCCTAACTAACATACTGGCCTTCAATCTGGTTCCCCTATGAGGAGCCCTACTATCATATCCACATGTAATGAGACTTGTGCAGCTGCCTACATGTTATTTTTAATTGGACCGAAGTTAATCATAGTAGGATTAATTTGAAGAGATCAAGGAAACACAGTGATTTTTGGTGGAAAGCAGATGGTTTCTTCTGGTTGGAATAAAGCTCCGAAAGCAATACGAGGTGTTTAACTTTTCAGGTTTACCGAGATTAAAAGATCAGGGATTCTGCAACTTAACTATAGTATACTATAGTATATTTAATCACATTTATGCCATGTCAATGAGAGAACTCTTTGGAAATTAACTGTGTGCTTTTCAAAAAGAAGTAGATATCAGCATCTGATGATCATCAAGCACTGTGAAGGGGGTATGAAAACTTAAGTTCAAAGCTGGCATAATTATTCCCAAGCAAACAAAAGTTAAGCACTGTTATTTTCATGAGAACTAAGAGTATCCTGCCTCTCCAAATAGCATAACGTGTAA
Organism: Tetrax tetrax; assembly: GCA_009806455.1. Lineage (NCBI taxonomy): Eukaryota > Metazoa > Chordata > Aves > Otidiformes > Otididae > Tetrax > Tetrax tetrax. The sequence continues at coordinate 325,994 of WHYT01016156.1, forward strand.
TTGTTAAAAGTTAACTATAATAAATGGACTGGCAGTTCACCACTGACTTGTGATTTCCGCTGTTTCCCTTTTTGCCCTCCAAACAGAGTTATTGTAAAGGATATCTGATATCAAAGTACAGAGTAAGTACATAGCCTTTTTAATTTAAGCCACTAAAATTCAACCACCTAAAACCTTGGGCACATTTGAAAATCTGGACTTAAAAGGTTAGAACAAACTTGAAGAATCATTTCATTAATGAGCTGCTGTTCCTTTTCCATCTCTTACACATGCGTGTAAAATACATTTAGCAATTTCCATGCTCAAAAGCCCACAGACATCTTGATTTCTCTACAAAGTCAGACCGTGCTGAAGTGCCATAATTTGTATGTGACATACAGGTTAAGGAGGAAAGAAGTAGGTTACTACAATGAGGATGCAAACTAGATGAAGCTGAGCCAGGAATAGAGATTGCATGTCTACAGAGCAAAGGAAATGGGACTCTGGGAAAAACCCATGCAGGGTAACTTTGGTATGTCCCTCAAACTTCAGAAAGGAGAGAGTTTTCAAAAAATGACAAGAAAGAATAAAAACCTTAGGTCTTCCAGCATGAAAAAAAGGCACCTAGAGCTCACTCACACTCCACAGTCACTGGCTTCCTGAATCTGTTGTGAACAAAGCCATTTCGCTCGCATACAGGTTCTTTCAAGGAAAGAAAGAAAAGTTCCATCGACCATTCTGAAATTGAATCACAAGAAAGTGTGTTATCTTGGCTTGCACAATTCCTTTTCACAACATGTCTTTCACAACGTCTTCCAAGGTTATGCATGTGGGATTGCCATGTACAGAACATGTACAGTCTCCAAGGCAACAGCTTCGGAGTCGGCATGATCCGCAGTGGCATGGCACAATGCAGGGCAGCACAGTGTAGCGCGGGGATTCCTGAACCGGGGAAGTTCAAGGGGAGCCGAGTTAGGTAACAGGAGTCCGAAGCTCGCCCAAGAGCGCCTAACGAGACCTGGGCGGAGCCACGGGGCACCGGCGGTCCGGCCCCTCTCCATGTATAAAGCAGGGCCTAGGGAACGCCAGCGACTTGAACTGTTTGTGGCATGTCAGCAAGGGTGTGGCGTGGCAGTTTGCGCGGCAGTTTGCGAGGGCAGGGCGTTTCAGGGAGGGCGCGGACCCAGAGCATTTGCTGTTCCCGACTCTCACGGCAACATGGCGAACACCCACCTGAGAGCAAAGGCTGCAGCTCCGGCCGGGAAGTCTGCACCGGCTCCCCCCGCGGCGGTCGGTGCCTCCGTGCAGACGGAGCAGCCGAGGGGAGAGGCTGCGGTGCAGAGCTCGGGCTGCAGGCAGAGCCCGGACCCCACTCCCGGGGCAGGGACAGGCGGCGGCCCTGGCTGCAGACGGTGTGCCCGGGTGGAGGAGCTCCTGCGGCAGTGGCTGAGCTGCAGGAGGCGGTCAGGAGGCTGCGGGACATCAGGGAGGCTGAGGGGGAGCTGGATGCCTGATTCCAGGCACAGTCTGCACTGGAATCACAGCACCCGGTCAAACAGCCAAAACCCCCCACCACTGACACACAACGTAAGTAAGCAGTCAGAAGATGCCAATGATTGGAAAGTTGCAAGGGCAAGGTGCAGCAGGAGGAAGAAGCTTCCCCTGAACCCCGAGGTGCCCCTGCAGAACCGCTTTGCCACTCTGCAGGCCAAAGAAGTGAGACCCAGCACCTCGGGGGTGGCGCTGGAGCTGTGCAAGGTAGCCCAACCGGCTCGCGTGGTAACTAATGCTACCAAAAAAAGGAGACGTGCGATAGTAGTGCTTAACTCTCTCGGGAGGGGTTTGAAGGCACCCATCTGCCGACCCGATCCGCTCTCTAGGGAGGTGTGCTGTCTCCTGGGGGCTCGTACCAGGGATGTCACCAAGAGAATAACAAGCCTCATACGGCCCACTGACTACTATCCATTACTGGTGTTTCATGTCGGTGCTAGTGACACAACTGGCAGCAGCCTGAGAAACATCAAAAGGGATTTCAGGGCCCTGGGTACAACAGTCAAAGACTCTGGGGCACAGGTGGTATTCTTGTTAATCCTCCCGGACGAAGGGAAGGGGCCTGAGGGGCCAGAGGTATATGGCAGGTCATCTCATGGCTCAAGGAGTGGTGCTACAGCCATGGCTTTGGGTATCTTGACCATGGGGCGTGCTTTGAGAAGCCTGGTCTACTAGGGCCAGATGGCGTGCGCTTAACTGAGAAGGGGAAGAGTGCCCTTGGCCAAAGGCTTGCCAGACTCGTTTGGAGGGCTTTAAACTAGTGTTGCTGGGGGATGGGGAGCACAGTCCAGCCCACTGCTGTCAGCATGCCAGCACCGAGGGTCCAGAAGCCAAGGAAGGATCTCGGGTATGTGCAAATTAACTTGAACTGCAGTCCAAAAGAACTTCTGTCGCTCCACCCAGCAAGTCGGCTTTGCTTGGGGCCCAGCTGAAGTGTCTCTATACCAATGCACGCAGCATGGGGAATAAACAGGAGGAGCTGGAGATGCGTGCACATGAGCAGGGCTACGACCTTGTTGACATAACAGAGACATGGTGGGACGACTGTAGCATCAACATGGAGGGGTATAGGCTTTTTAGAAAGGACAGGTAGGGGAGACAAGGTGGGGGTGTCGCTCTCTACGTCAGCAGCTGGCTGGAGTGTGTGGAGCTCCGTCTGGGGATGGAGGAGGAACTGACAGAGAGCTTATGGGTCAAGATTAGAGGATGGGGATGGACAGGGGAAGTTACGGTGGGGGTATGTTACAGGCCGCCTGGCCAGGAGGACAGAGCAGATGAAGTGCTCTATAGCCAGATAGGAGCAGCCTCGCGGTCACAAGCCCTGGTCCTCATGGGGGACTTGAACCACCCCGACATCTGTTGGAGAGACAACATGGCAGGCACAGGCAGTCCAGGAGGTTCCTGGAATGCGTGGATGATAACTTCCTCCTGCAGGTGATAGAGGAACCAGTGAGGAGGGGTGCCATGCTGGACCTTGTGCTCACCAACAGGGAGAGGCTGGTGGGGGATGTGAAACTGATGGACAGCCTTGGCTGCAGCGACCATAATGCAGTGGAGTTCAAGATCCATGGGGCAGCGAGGAAACTACACAGCAAGCTCTCTGCCCTGGACTTCAGGAAGGTGGACTTCAGCCTCTTCAGGAACCTCATGGGCAACGTGCCATGGGAGGTGGCTCTGGAGGGAAGACGGGCCCAGGAAAGTTGGTCCACATTCAAGGAGCACCTCCTCCAAGCTCAGCAGAGGTGCATCCTGATGAAGAACAAGTCGAGCAAAAAGGCCAGGAGGCCAGCATGGATGAGCAAGGAGGTCCTGGGCAAACTGAAAGTGAAGAAGAAAGCCTATAGAGGGTGGAAGTGGAGACAGGTAGCCTGGGAGGACTACCAAGAAGCTGTCCGAGCGGCCAGGGATCGGGTGAGGAAGGATAAAGCCCTGATGGAATTGAATCTGGCCAGGGATGTCAAAAACAACAAGAAAGGCTTCTATAGGTATGTAGGGGACAAAAGAAGGTCCAAGGAGAATGTAGGCCCCCTCCAGAAGGAAATGGGTGTCCTGGTTACCCAGGACATGGAGAAGGCTGAGGTGCTTAATGACTTGTTTGCCTAAGTCTTCACCAATAAGGACTCTTGTCTCACCACCCAAGCTGTGAAAGGCACAAGCAGGGACTGCAAAGATGAAGAACCTGTGCTCGAAGAGCAGGTTTGGCATCATCTAAGGAACTTGAAGGTGCACAAGTCCATGGGACCTGATGAGATCCATCCACAGGTCCTGAGGGAACTGGCAGATGAAGTTGCCAAGCCACTGGCCATTGTATTTGAGAAGTCATGGCGGTCTGGCGAGGTCTGAGGACTGAAAGAGAGGGAACATAACCCACATTTTTAAAAAGAGGAACAAGGAAGACCCAGGCAACTACAGGCCGGTCAGCCTCAGCTCTGTGCCTGGCGAGGTCATGGAGCAGATTCTCCTGGAAACCATGCTAAGGCACATGGAGAGCAAGGAGGTGGTTGGTGAGAGCCAACATGGCTTCACTAAGGGCAGATTGTGCCTGACCAATTTGGTGGCCTTCTATGACAGGGCGACAGCATCGGTGGACAAGGGACGGGCAACGGACATCATCTACTTGCACTTGTGCAAAGCTTTTGACACTGTTCCACACGACATCCTTCTCTCCAAACTAGAGAGGCATGGGTTTGCTGGATGGACCACTCGGTGGATAAGGAGTTGGCTGGATGGCCGCACTCAGAGAGTGGTGGTCTATGGCTCAATGTCCAAGTGGAGACCGGTCATGAGTGGCGTCCCTCAGGTCCATGTTGGGCCCGGCCCTGTTCAACATCTTTGTCGGCGACATGGACAGTGGGATAGAGTGCACCCTCAGCAAGTTCACTGATGACACCAAGCTGTGTGGTGCCGTCGACATGCTGGAGAGGAGGGATGCCATCCAGAGGGACCTTGACAGGCTGGAGAGGTGGGGCTGTGCCAACATCATGAAGTTCAACTAGGCCCGTGCAAGGTCCTGCACCTGGGTTGTGGCAATCCCAGGCACAAATACAGGCTGGGCGGAGAATGGATTGAGACCAACCCTGAGGAGAAGGACGGGAGAGCTGGTGGATGAGAAGCTCAACATGAGCTGGCAATGAGCTCTTGCAGCTCAGAAGGCCAACTGCATCCTGGGCTGCATCAAGAGGAGTGTGGCCAGAAGGTCGAGTGAGGTGATTGTGCCCCTCTACTCTGCCTTGGTGAGACCCCACCTGGAGTATTGTGTCAAGTTCTGGAGCCACCAACATAAGAAGGACATGGACCAGTTGGAGAGGGTCCAGAGGAGGGCCACAAAGATGATGTCATGAACCAATAAAGTCCAGTCGTGAGAGGTACGAATTTCTCGGTTACAGAATTAAGACACAACGGTGTCATACGCATATGTTGGCTCTTTATTTCATTCACACAAAGGGTAATGGAGGGGGGGAGAAAGAGAGGAGAGAGAGGAAAAGAGAAAGGAGGGGAGGAAATACCACCACGGAGAGTCAGCATCCTGAAAGTCCGTTGTACAGAGTGGGTGGGGTGGGTGCCTCAAAAGGACGAAAATGCCACCACGGAGAATCGGCATCCCGAAGGTCCGTCTGAGTCGGGTAGAGGTCCACACACGGGTTCATGCGGCGACCTCTTTTGTAGTCCTTTGGATCAGCCCCTCCTTCTTGATGTTTTGGGGGCCTTCACCAGCAGGAGGCTAGGTGCTTCCTGCCCGTGGTTTAGCTTGTGGTTGCTGCATCCTGTTGATCTGTCTCCATGGTGGTGGGTGTTAGCTCTCTGCAAATGCAAGGCCTGATTGTCCTTTCTAAGCCATGTAGTTACCTGAAGCATGCTGTTACTTAATGTCCAGCAAGACAGTGTCCACAAAGTCATTTTGCACCCTCCAGAGCTGTCCTCCATTGTGCCATCACTTGGCAATGCTGTGCATGCTTGGTACCATCCAGGGCCTGAGCTCATGCACAGGGTCTGGCTCTGTTCCGGGGGAGGTGTGCAAAACAAGATACCCGGTCTAGCAGTCCTTGGAGGTTTTAGCTGTTTCAGCTACAAAACCAGGATATTTGTCTCATATATTTGTTCACAGTTATTGAAGTTTTTAGTATTGCGGCTTGTCGATGTTTTGTTTGGTTCCTACCATCATTTAGCGATGTTGAGACATTAATTAACGTTTTCAGTCTCTGACAGATGATCAGAGGGCTGGAGCACCTTTCATATGAGGACAAGCTGAGAGAGTTGGGGCTGTTCAGCCTGCAGAAGAGGAGGCTCCGGGGAGACCTGATAGCGGTCTTCCAGTACCTCAGGGGGGCCTACAAGAAAGATGGGGAGAGGCTGTTCAGTAGGGCCTGTTGTGATAGGACGAGGGGTAATGGTTTTAAATAGAGGGAGGTAGATTTAGATTGGATATTAGGAAAAATTTTTTTACAATGCGAGTTGTAGAGCACTGGAACAGGTTGCCCAGAGAGGTGGTGGATGCCCCATCCCTGGAAACGTTCAAGGCCAGGCTGGATGAGGCTCTGAGCAACCTGATCTAGTCGGGCTGTCCCTGCTCCTTGCAGGGGGGTTGGACTAGATGACCTTTGAAGGTCCCTTCCAACCCTAACCATTCTATGATTCTATGATTCTAACTGAGACCAGCTAAGGCAGGACTAATGAAAAGGTCTACACAGAGATGCGGGATTTTATTTTATAATTTTTCTTAGCACAGTTTCTCCCAATTCTGATCAATCAATTCAGTTCTGCCTACAGCTTTTCTCTTCTACTGAGTTTAGCATAAAAAACAGAAGTATAAGCTTTATAGCCCTGCATTTCTCTTGCATTTCTGAAAGTACTGCATAGGAATGATTACTCAGCCATATTCACCCTTTGAAAAGAGGATCTTGACTTAGTTGAGGAGTGTGCTCACTTTAATTATATCCAATTATCTTTTGTAGGGATATTAAATAACATACATCAGTAATATTTGCATAGTCAGAATACCATTATGGTGAAATGCAAAACTTCATCCAAAACTTCTAATCAGAGCTCCCCTGTGATGCAAGACATGTCCCTACAGATGTGTACTCTGATCTTCCACTTACTGTAAGTACTACAACCTTCATTATCACAATAGATAAGACCTTCACAAACAGCCACAAGTTTACCTTCACACACAAAAAAAAAAGGCAGGAGGTCAGTATTCCCTCCTTAGAGCTGGAGAAGAGAGAGATTAAATGCCAGAGCAGATACTAACCTCTTTGCATGCCTGCAAAACCTGGACAATGTGGAAGAAAAACAGACTCCAGAAAAGGAAAAATGGAGGGCAGTATAGGATTAAGAGCACAAGAGCCTGTATGCCTACAGGCTTGCAGTGCATACCCTACTTACAACTAAATACAACTTAATGCAGAGGAGGTTGTAAAAAGAATGAAATCCATTAAGGTGTATTTTAATCTGCTTTAAACACAACATAACTATTCATTTGCTATAAGCATGTCTCATTTAAACCCCAGGGTCTAGTTCTTCTCCCATTATATGCATTTTTTTTTAACATTTCATCATCTGCTAGTGCTGAGAGGCAATTTAGGACAGGACCTCAGGGTGATTATCACTTAGGGTAAAGGAGCTTATTACCTTACACCCACACTCCAAAGCAGTCACTAGAGACACACCGAAGTTTGCATCAGCTGCAAGTAAAGACTAGCTATAGATATTAATAGATACAGGATCATATTTTTCAGTAAGATCTACATAACTACAGACATATTCTATTATAAAGTTTTGCTTTACATCATGTAATTAAAGGCAATATACATGAAGCTGAAGGTAATAACAGCATTGTATATATTACCTTTTTGACAAACTAAGAGATATACTGCTAATACGTAAGTATATTTACTCTATAACAGTTATAAAACATGGAGGAAAATGTTTGGTTGCATTATTAACAGTAAATTACAAATATGATAAAGTATAATTAGGTGGTTATGTTGTATCTGAAACATAATTACGCTGCAAGTAGGTATTGCTTTAGTTTTAAATATGAGCATAAACATATATATATATATATATAAATTTGTTTTGGACAGCTTTCAAACAAACATGGCACACATACCCCTACCTCACAGAAATCAAACTTCCTGGCATTTTTTTTTTTGGCATAAAGGATAATGCAGCTGCTAAAAGAATAAGTTTTTTTCACTAATATTAAGTACGTTCCATTAAATACATCTTTGTTGCAAACACAAAATGTCCTTTCATCATTAAACAATATCTACAGTCTTTCCAGTTGCCTCCTGAGTATCTTGATCACTCCCTTAGTCATTGTAAACCAGTGCAAAATGAGAAAATTTATACTACCCCTCACCCACCAAATGACACCCCTTCTACTCACAGTGCCCAGCTTATTTATTTGGGGGGCACTAGGATCAACAGCTAAAAAAAAAAAATCTGCTTCTGGTTGGCCATGGACACAAACACCTAGTTCAACTATGAGCAAAAATCACATCACCCTGTCTCCTCTTGTTAGAATGCAAACTCTCTGGGACACAGTATAGTATAGTATATACCTGTACAACTCACTTTGCATTGCTCAAAAGCTGAGTGCTGTGTAAACTGGCAATGAACACTTCCTGGAATGGCACTTTTCTGCAATTATGATTTCTTCTAAAACTATCACCTATAAAATGTACCATTCATTGTGAATGTTAATTGAAACAAAGTAACTTTTCCATTTATCATATTCTTAATAGAGATTTCTGTTTTGGAGTTATTATTAATGACAGAAGTAGAGAGGCCTTTTTGGCAGATCTGCTTCTAGTTCAGCTGCAAAATCTCTCAGAGGAGGATGAAAAAGTTAATTAGAAAAGAAGGATCAGAGTAAAAAAAAAACAGTAAGTAGAGTACAAATGACTGATTATGGGAGAAAACGAGAGATCAGTTTTTATAAAGGGAATTGTATTCAACTGCCAACTTCATACGGCAGTCTGCATACTTCATGTAATACCTCTAGCCCATACATGCCAGCTGATGGCTGTACCTGTTTGAGGACGTTAATCACACACAAGATTGTGTTAAAAAAAAAAAAAAGATTGCATAGATAATGAAAATAACAAATACTGAATAGGAAGAACATTAACTCTGATGCCAGCACACAGATAAGGGTGGATGGAGAATCTGACCTTCACTCTGTAACAGAAACAAGCATGATTCTTTTAGAGAATGTTATTTTACTAAGAAAAAAAAATGGAATTAGTGTAGTACAGCCTCTAGGCAAAATTTTTATCTAATTTCAGTTTTAGAAAATAAAGATTAAACCAATTTGAAATTATTAACTTTTCAAAGTTGATATTTCTGAGAAAAATTCAAAGCACTTTAAAAAATGAAGTGCCTGCATAACATGAGAATTAAGCATTAGTTGCTGTTGTAAAAGAATAAAATGGAAAACTTCTCTTTTGATTACTCAAAAGCTGTAAAAAAACCTTCATAGTGAACTAAAAAAATCCTACTGAATTCAATGAGCATTAAATCACACCTTTTGGGACAGTCATTCTATGCTAAGCCTGACAGGTAAAAGAAGTAAAGATAAGTATTCTCTCTGTCATACTGCTGGCTTCTCAGTATCCACAGCACACCCATTTTATTTGTCAAATGCATAAGCTAGGATGGCCAGTAGCTACAAATAGTACCAGACCCTGGTTTGCCTATACTATCTGCAGCTTGGGCACGGACACGTGGCCTGAACACCCTACGATGTGCCAGCCAGGGCTTACACACTGTTCTCAGTGGGTATGTACAGCTTGTCCTGCAACACCGCAAGCTGCTTATCAATGCTCGTCATTTGAATATGCAAGATAAAAACTAGCTCAGGTATGTCTTGCATTATACATGGTTTCAGCATGGATGGTCTGAGTCGACAGTGGTCAGAGTCAGCATCTCCCCAGAAATAAGGACTTGGGTCTTTTGTTGGAGACTGAATGCTTTTCTCCCAAAGGCGAAAATGCTTATTGGAGTCTGCCTCCTTAGCAAGCCTAAGCACAACCAACGACCAAGTATCCCCTTCCAGTCCATTTCCCATACACCTCCGTGACTCCTATGATGAGAATCTTTCAGTGTACATCAACCTCTGTTGTCTCTCTTGCATTTACCTCCTCAGCCTGTTGATATTCAGAAACAGGTCTACTTCACAGAGCTCTTTGCTCAGCTGTTTGTACAATTTACCCTGTCTCCTGTCCCTTGTATGGTGAGGACCAGCATCTCTGTACTTGAGTAAATACAATAGAATGGTGTAAGAGCATTTAATAATCAGTTATGCATGCTGCAACTAGTTGCCTCTCCTTGATTGCTCCTTTTGTTAAGAGCTTGTCCTTCACACATCTTTGACTGCAGAGAAATTCTGCAGCTAATCAATGTCCTAATGAAACAGTTGTTGTGTTAATAAAAAAATTTAGAAACTGGCGAAGAAAGAGGGTGCTTTACAAATGAGCCCTCCTCTTCAGCTAGGGCTCCCATTCAACTCGAGTGCCACAAAACAGCACTTCAGCAGTGCTTTAAGCTTTACTACTTCAACTGTTGATTTATTTCTCCCCAGGATCACGAAGCAATTAGAAACGTTACAGGAATTTACCAAGAATAACCAAGTCAGTTCTGTCCTATGGTTATTACTGTGATAAAGTCAACACCTGAAGAGTCCAAGCCCCAGTTGAGAATGCAGCCTGCTGCACGAACACACAACAAGGGTCCCCACTTCTGACACCGGCAGTTCATGCTTTATGGGGACTTACGTGTGCGTGGTGGTGGTGACAGCGGAGCACCTCACACCAGGATGGAGGGCAGCCAGATCAAACAGGGGCTCTCAGAGCCCATCCAAGCCAGATCTGGAGATGCAGGGTTACCTACTTCTCCGCTGCCTGATGGGCACCTATCCTTGTGCTTTTTGTAGCCTGATAAACTGTCATTTTCATTTACTTTTAGCAAGCAGAGTTGAGAAAAGCAGCAGCCAAGTAGTCAATGCGTATCTTCTTCTGCCAACACTTTCAGGAGGGCAATAACTGCCACAGGTTGGGGCACTGGCCATTTCAGCCTCCCAAGAGGAACTGGGTGTTTTTAAGAAATTTGAGTTAGTGTTGACACCAAAGTCATCAGGTCCACAGCTCCGAGGTACCAAAGACAATGAGGGGGAAATGAAATTGAAGAATATGCATTTCCATCATGACTGCAAAGTTCCTAGTGACTCCCTGACAAAATGCAGCTCCAGAGGGGGGAATCAAATCACTCCCTTGTCTACAGCCAGGAAAATTATTTTGGAGAATATCAAGGCCGCATAAAACCCAGCAGCTTAATATTTGAAAAAACAGTGGAGTAAGGAAGAAGCAAAAGGAAGGATAGAAAACCAGGGAATGAAAAGGCCAAGTAACTACAGAAAAAATGAACAGCAGGTGAAGGCAGTAGAAAGGCTGGTAATGAGTTCATGCCAAAGTGAAGTATCAGTGACTTTACCTTTCCTTTGATTTTTCAGGGGAGTGGCTATTCTTTAAAATGTTTTGGTTGGTTTGTTGGTTTTTTTGTTGTTTTTTTTTTAAATCTGGTGTTTTACTCTTTTTATTATAAAAGAGGCTGACACCACACTGGCAAGAAGTTTTGCCAAAAACACAGAAATTGCTCCCATCTTCCTTCCCTTGATGCTAGAGAGCACCTCGGCACCAACAGAAAGGCCCATCTTTGTCCGACAAATTAAAGCTCTCTCATTGCCAACTCGGCTCCAGTGAAATCTCCAGTGAATGGCACTGAGGAAATCCTGTTTTCCAGCCTAACTCCTTTGATAGATTCTTGTGAAGCATTTGGTAATCAAGGGACTACATGTCCTACCAAAGTCCTTTGGCAAGGAAAAATAGAATTTGTACTCAGTATTATTTCATATGTGAAATTATAATTAAGTAAATAGTATTAAGTATTAAGTAAATAGTTAAGGACAAAGCAGTTTTTAACAAAAAAAAAGTAGTGAGATACTCATGGATTAGTTTAGCACTTCAGCAAGTCTCAAAGAATTGTCTATATCTCCCCATTCTCAGGATGTAGCTTTTTCTTTTCAATAAGCCTGTCGCCTTCTGTCAGCATCCCTCTTCCTTCCTTCATCCTCTTAATTAGTGACTGCAAGCTCTACTTTTGTTCTCTCCATTGGGCTTTAAGCTAGAGAAATTAAATCATAGGAATCCTCCAGAATGCTTTGTACCTGCACACGAAGTTGTCATAAATCGCCTGTTAATTATTTGAAAAGTGACTAATAAGTAGCTACATAAAAACTTAATTAGTTTAATGGGGGCTAGTTTAGTATCAGTATGGAAACAGGCAAATTGAAACTCATACCAGGACTGTTGGTCCTCTGTGCCTCTGCAACCAAGAGACTTCCCCCTAGATGTCAGTACTGGGGCAGAGCCAAGAATTAGGGGTAAATTAACTCAAGAGCCAAATCCTAAAGCTGATGTTAGGCCTAGACTCATTAAGTTTGCTTAGTAGAAAACCCTGTAATTAAACCAATCCAGTCCAAATACCTCAGCTAAAAATAATTGTTATCTTCAGTGGATACTTCCATATCTGTTAAGTCCAATAAAAACTAATTCCTCAATTTTGTGCACCTATGCTGTCATTACAATCTCATTTCTAATCCCTGTTTTCTTGCAGCAGGCTCAACATCATAACAGTGCACTGGAAAGTTATCAGATACTTTACCTTCTAGCCATTCCTGCCAATAAACCAAACAACATTGAAACCTGAGCAATGGCAAGAGACCATGATGTACTGTTGACATCCACTGCTATATTTGCCAGTGCTGATTTTCAGGATATGAGATTAAGGCAAAAATGTAATTAGAAAATTAAAACAAAATAAAACTTATTTGCAGAAGATACATACCTACATCCCAACTCCTCAAACATGTTCATGTATCATATGTAAGGGGAACACATGTATTAACAGGAGCTTCATTTTTATGGATTTTGTGCATTAATGGGGACTGAAAAATATGCTGCTATGGCTGGCCACATCCCAACCTGGGATGCAGTGAGACTGCAGTTGAACCAGTATGGTTCAACCCTTCTGGCAGAAAAGTATCCAAATGTTAATTATTAACTAATAAATTACTCTGGCATTGACCTACAAGTTTGGTAAGATATTATGGTTCTTGTGTCTAAATCTAACTCTATGTAGAAGTAACAGAATACTGTATGAAGAATAAGCCCACTGAGAGTTCTGTGTGTGTAGCATTAACAGACATGACCCTGTGAACAAAATAAAACATTCCTATCATTAGTGACAAGAAATCAAGGTGCTTTTGTTTCCAGACAAGACAAGCAAAGTATTTTTTTTCAACCCCAAGATTGCAGATTTCACAGTATTGGCAAGCATGTCACAAATCCTTATCCTGAACCAGACTGCTTGCTCTGAATCTGTCTAAGAATCTGTGGCAAATCATTTCAATTTTTTCCTTTTGAAACGGTTACTCGTTTGGAAATATCTTTAAAGTTTTCTTCTTTTTAAATATTTCAAAAGTCTTAATCAAAACACAGTAGTTCAATATGAGTTTTGACAAAACATAGATGTCAGGGAGAAGTGAGATAGAAAATATCTGAATATTTATTTCTTAAAGCATTTTTTCTTTTTTAACCCTCTTTTTCTGGATCTGGCAGATCACCCACTAAATTCAAAATTTCCTTTTTTTCTCAGGCATAGACCTCAACAAAATTTATCACCATAACTGTGCAGCCATAGATCAGAGATCCTAGTCTCATAGAGCACAGTGGAATTTCCAAATGTATAATGGTTGAGGTCCAGCAGCAAAGCCAATTTTGAAGTCTCCACATAGAAGCCTGGTTCAAAACCAAATGGTAGGACATTTCAGTGTTAAAATCCAGGGCACTGAAATAGGTCCAGCCCAAGCAGTAGCCCCAGGAGAAAACAAAGTGGAATACTTGTCTCGAGACAGAGTGATTTTGTTTTGTTTTGTTTGGGGTGTTTGAGGTTTTTTTCTTTTAAGGGTTTTTGGTTTTTATTTTTTTGCAGGAAGGTGTTAGAAAATAGATTTCAGTTTCATGTTTCAAATGAAAATAAAAAACAGGGAGAAGGAAAATATTTGAGTTTAAGCATGAAAATATCAGAAGGGTTTGCTTTTTTTTTTTTTTTCATTATATGAGCTTGGATTCGCATTTAATAGTCCCTGAGACTTGCACAAAAAAAAGGCCACTGACAGCCTATTTACGAGGCATGATGCTGGGATTCTTCTTTCTGCTTGGGAATGTGCTTACTCTTCTGCTCCTGTCTAAATTGTGTCTCACTACCTTTGACTAACCTTCAGCTTTGTAACATAAAAGCACCACATTTATGCTCTGGTATGCTTTGGAAACCTTGATATCCACCTATAAATGGGAAAACATGACTCCACTATAGTTTCTTCCACTTGTAGGAAGATAAATATGTATGGCATCAATGGCATATATATTGGCTTTCTGACAGCAGAGCTGTCACCTCCTGATCTGAGGCAAGCATTAATAATGAAAAGCAGTAGTGCTTTCTGATTTGGTACTCACAGAGAAGCATTAGTAAGATAGACCTCCAAGTATTTTTTGATTAGGGCATTTCTCCGAGCAAGAGTCTGATTGAGTAGTAATTTCCAGGCTGAAGCCCTTTGGACCACGGAGGCATCCTTCACCTGTCAGAGAAAAGTCAGTGGCAACTAATTCCTTTACTTCAGTGGGCTGAGACCTTTCAAAATTCTCTTTCACAAGAAGGATACCTACAAGCAAGTCAATAAAACAAACCAAAATCAACCAAGACTCTAATTTTGAAAAAATTTCCAAATAACCCAGGACTTTTGCACCTTTACAACCTGCAATATCTGTATTTTGCCAGAAAATAGCAGTATAGAGCCTACTTGTAGGCTAATACTTACCAGTACAAATACCAAAACCCTGTATTTCTTCCCCTGATCAAAGTACACAGCTCAGGTATAGAAATTCCACATTTTTAAGAATGCAGTACAGGGGCAAATCTACCACTTGGGGTCAATCTTACTGATTTTAAGAGAAATATGGTACAGTTATCTTCAGCACACATTTGTCTTATTTCACTAGCTCATGATACACAGCTTATGCAGATTCTAGTAAAACTAATTATTGCCTTATCTGTCTTGAGAAGGTAAGTTCCCTGTGGATTTCATTGGAAAGATGACACTTGTTCTGAAGAATGGTATTGCTGGTCCTTTGCACCAAGGAAGTAATTAGAAATTAGAATCTGTGATAAACACTCATGTTTTTCTGACAAAGGTCCATGGTAACAGGGCAGATAAGATGCAGATGTCTTATTCTTCACAGTTTTTCTTATTGCAATTTTATTTGTGCATTCACTAAGGTCACATGTATATTATGCAAAATCCTTTACAAGCTTTTTAGCAGCTATTCTATACAGTCTGTAAGCTTGTATTCTTTTCTTGGTTTGGTGTATGTATCAAGGCTTTACAGGGTTTACTAGACACATTTCTGAGCACAAAAATCTATGATTCTACTACAAACATTTGTTTTGCTTTTCTGTAAATAACAGCAGCTTTATGCTTTCTTGTAACTGGATAAATCACTGCTGAATCTCAGGGGAAAAAAAAAAACAAACGTAATTCAAACTGAGTATTTATTACTTTCAATAGAAAAGAGAGATCAGGGTTGAGTTGGTTTGTGGGTGGATTTGATTGGGTTTGGTTTTTTTTTTACATTAAAATAGATAACTTGGAAAGAAATACTTTTCAGCTTGGATTTTTAAAATTCTAACTTGAAAATGTAGCCACAAAATCTTCCCGCAAAAAGCAATTTGATCTCACTTAAAATTTCATATTTGAAAGCTGTTATCAGTATATTCTGAGAGACTGTGTAAGTTAAAACCTGATGAAAAAAATATTAGGAGAATAAAGGCAAATTTCTTGCTTTTGTGTCCTCCCAGCTTGACTGTATTATAACATGGAGGTGTACTACCTGTCACATGAGCCTATGTGTGTGTGATGTGCTGTACACATTCCTCCACTAATGAGGAGCAATGATCACACTCTCATTTTACTCAGCCTGTCTCTGCAAGGATCTCTTCTCATCACTTCTCAACAGGAATTTCTTTCTTTCACAGAGGAAGTTGGAGACAGCCTGGTGGGTGTCTGGCTGTATACAGCTTCAGAAGAGTATGTTTAAAAGCTGTATATTGTACAGAATAAGACTGTTATTACAGGTAAGCTGCTTAGCCTACCCATCTCAGTTACCCTCTAAATAACAGGAGCTATAACACAGAGAGGTATAAAGACAACTATGTAGTAAAAAATTTAAGTTAGCTCCAGGATTGGAAAAAGAAGTGCTATAAATTCCACAGACACAATAATAAGTCACTGAACATACCGTACTTGAAGAAATAACATACATGCCTATCAACACGGACAAGTTGTGCAAGACTTCTCCCATAAACTGGATTCCGATATCTTCAGAAAAGCATTTGGAACCTCAATCCCAGTCTTCTGCTCTCATCACTAAACTTCAGCTTTTCTTTAGTATCTGATTTCAGCAGATGTCTACAAATTACAGAGTAATCCTTTTTTTTTTTTTTTTTTTTTTAACTGAGAAAGCACCCAGGGATGCTACAGAAGGAATCCTCTCTGCCTATCACAGGCTTTTACCTTAAGCCTAGGCTACAGGCATATCAGCTCTCCTCAAACAATTATGAAAGACAGACCTTTGAGTTCTTCCAGAGGAAAAAAGTCTGTTACAGGTGAGCCTTGTCATCATCCCTCTTCTAAGGAGCAGCAAAATCAAGTTTTGCCTTCACAGCCAAGAAGCCACATGCTGCCACTGCCTTATCTATTGCCCACCCCTACTCTCTGACATTTACAGTTTCAAATGAGGGAGGAAGAGACACGAGAAGCTCAGCCTTCCCTGCTGCTATGACTTGAAGAAGGGAGAAGAGCAGCTTGTATTTCCAGGCTCATGCAGCAGCCTGAACCAAGCTCTATGCTGCTTTGCTGCTATTTCTTCAGGCAAAAACATTTCAAGATAGCTCTGGCACCTCATGGTTGGACCACGGCCCCAAAACCCTCACTTTGAGAAAACTCAACTCTGAGCTTCCACAGCTTCTTGAATGTCTTTGGTTTCAGGTTTGTATTTTTTCAACTCTCCTCTGAGGTACTTCATATGATGGCTTTTCTCAAAGCTTCCTACAGTGCTAAGTAGCTCCCTGACGGTTTTTCCTCAGAGCCTACTTCCAAATAGCAAGCAGAACAAATGTGTAGGACAAATATGAACTTTGCCATAGACAGAGAACATGAAAGTTCAAAACAACTTAACTAGAGGCCTCCAGTAAAAGTCCTTGGAGATACAAGGGTGAGTGTAAAGTGTTAAAGATGTGAGAGCTGAAGCCCGTTCCAGCATCAGCAAAGTCTGTCGTACAATTAATGGCACAGATACATGGTAAAAAAGACTGAGATAAATGTTCTCTGGCAGACCTCACTGGAGTAGTTTAAGATCTCACCACCCTGACTGACTATAACACATCACAGGTAATGTACCTGAGTGGCTCATGAAAACGCTCCCAATTCCTTTTAGTATAAAGTAACACAAATTCATTTAAATAATTCCCAGCACTGAAACAGGTCAGAAATCTTGCACAGGTTTAGGAGACACCACAGCTGTGAGGACAGGCATCCTTCCTGGAAGGGAAAACAAGGAGCAGATAGTGGTACAACTTCTTCGGCAACTCCTGGCAGACCCATAGGAGCACCCCGTCTAGATTCCAAAACAACAGGGACACATAGTTGTGCAGGGGGCTAGCTCAGAGACTATCTAGCACTTCTTTGCTCTCATTAATCTCAAAGTACTTCTAAGACATTTATGTTTTCCTTTCTGTTCAGCAACTGGAGAAACTGAAACACAGTCATGAGGAACTTAGAGACCTCCTGGCTCTCAGCTGCAGAACTCAGCATATACATTAGATCCCTTGAGCCCTAGACAAGGGTTTTATTAACCAGATTCAGCTAAAAAGCAGCCAGAAATCTAATTATATCACACTGCAACTAGGAATTATTTGGCAGAACTCATCTAGAAGAATGAGAAGAGAGAATGAAGCCATAAGCTACTTGGTGGAGACTGGCCACTGTTGCCAATGACTGATCTGAAAGAATCTCCATTCAGTGCCAAGTTGCATGAGATGGGCTGGGTTTGATAAGCTTGAAGAGTCTTTGGGCATTTGTTATTTCCAACTTCACAGTTTTCCTTTTCAGGTTATAATAAGATCAACAAACAAGCAAGTGATTCTGGCCTCCCTGCAAGACACAAGGCTTCTTTCCTGCCTCCTCTCCTCAGCCCCTTCTTGAGAGATCTCTATTTTACTTTCTTTTCTTGCCCTTTTGTTTCCTATTGAATCACAGTGTGAGTAATAAGTGTTTTGTGATCTCTTCTACTTTTCCTCTTGACTTTCCATTCAAAGATCTGAGAACCATAGGAAAAACACTCCTTTAAAAAAGATCAATTTTACACATTACGAACTGCAGGACAAGGTTTCAAGAAATGAAGTCCTTCACAAAGTAAAGAAATTGCCATCCACCCTGCAAATAGAATTCACAGTCATTCTCTCTTAGATAGTCCTCATCCAGACCTTCACAGAGGAAAAAGACCAGTTTAGCCATCTCTCCATAGTGCTGATAGGGAGAAGAAAAACTTCTCTTACAGACCTGAGTAAGGATAAAAGAAAAGGTTCACATGAAATTCAACTAGAAGCTACAGACTTTAATAATGCTCCCTCCCTGCTCAAGTGCCTGAAGCTCAAGGGATCTCAGATGCAGAAGTGTCATCATTGTTTGAACAGTTAGCTTTTCACTTCTCTCATGTGGATTCTTCTGGTAGTTTGTTTTGGTTTTGGTTTTTTTCTTTTTTTTTTTGAATGCTTGTAAACTTCCAGTGGTTACAATATTCTGCATCAAGAGTTTCCATGTTTGATCTACACAATTTGTAAATAAATGCTTCCTTGAATTGCTTTAAGCCTTTGTCTGATAGTTTCTCCTTGTTGAACTTTAGTACTTGAAGTCCTGGAAGAAACACAAAACTGTGGAGGCAGAGAGTTCAGCACAGCTGTTTGACATTGACAAATTTGGGCTCTGTCCTTGAACACCACTTGCTCAATAACAGACTAGAACGAGATAAGGAAATACCAAAGGCAAAAATAGTAAAGACAACCAAAAAACTATAACCAATCCAAATGAAGTACAAGGTGCGTGAACAGTATATTGCTACCAATCAAATTAGATAATTAAGTGTGTGCACTTCGCGTGTAACTTAAATAGACTATAAAAGACTAATGCTGACTAAAAATAAAGGTCTCTGGAACACCATCCACAGAGTCTGTGTTTTTACTGCCACACTAAACAACTATTCTCTACCATGAAGTCATTTCACAATCTTCCAGGCATTGCGTTTCCAGCTTGAAAAGTCCCAAACTGCTTGATCACTCCCTGTGCTGAAGCTCGTCCATATTTTGATGTCCTTGGTATGTCCTTTGGATCTTTTCTATTCAAGTGGAAGGCTGCCAGAAATACAGAGTGCTCAAGAAGTGGGAGTTACAGATTTATACAGTGCTGTAAAAATTACTTCTACCCTGATTTCTATTCCTTCATAATAATTCCTAACCTCACATCTCCTTTGAGGATGGCTACAGATCAATAAGACAATGTTGTGGTAGAACTATCTATTTTAATCCCAACATCTTCCTCTTGAAAGGCTAACAGGTAGCTGGTGACCCATTGCTGAGTGTACAGTTAGCACTGATTTTTTCCCCAATGTGCACCACTTAAGGTTTTTTCCTACACTGAATTGGATTTGATTTTTTTTTATCCAGTCACCAAGAATAGTGATGTTAATGCATTTCTCCCAAGTTCACAGGTAAGAAACAGAAGAACAAGGGCTTATACAGAGATTTCAACAGAGTAGAGAGTAAATATGGGTCTGTTGCACCCCCACTCTTCCCCCACGTGAGAAAACATGTTTCTTCTAAAGCTGCTTTAATGTTCTTGTATACTTGCAGTGTTTGAGGGTGTCCACATAAAAGCAGCTATTTCCTGTTGCTTCAAGAACTGGAGAGCCTGTATACAGAAGGAAAAAAAATCCCACAACTGAACATGGGGATGGAAGATGAGATCTAAGAGATTTTGAGCAAGGAAGAACAGCCAAACAAGTCCTTAAAGTGCCACAAACTGGCTCCAAGGAGGGGAGGCGAGGAGGTTACATGCTCTATGCCAAGATGTTCAAAAACATCTGTCAAAGCAGTTAGTCAAACTAAATACAAACAATGACCTAAAATCCTGATATCTCGTGACCAGCTAGATGATGCGTATGGATGGAATAGGGAGTATGGATTCACTTGAGCCACAGGAAGGAAATGTAGTTGGGATGGAGAGACCAGAATAGAGCTCTGAAGATGGGGGCTTGATGTTTTTTTCTGATACTAGGAGAGCAGGTGTGTCCATTGTGCAATGTCCCTGGCAAGGCTGACGTGGGCTGGTATGAGCCACCCAGCTACAAAAGGACAGACAACTTGTTCCTACAGCTTGCTCATGGAGAGATCTGCAGCCGTGGATGTGCTGCTGCACACTTTTGTGAAAGATCATCAGCTTTTAATATTGAAATTAATTCTGTTGCTTGCCCAGCTTCACATTCAAAACCCCTCTCAGCTACAGTGCTACAAAAGATGTGACAGCATCTGGGCTGTAATTGAAGACACTGCAGTCAGGACACAGGTTTGGGGAAGCATATGGGCAATATCCTGCAAATCATTTCCATATGTAGCTGTTATATCAGAGCGGATCTTGTGTATGTAACTGCAGCTTTTGTTATCTCCTTTTCTCTCCTACCTTCTCAAAACTTCCCATCTGTTTGGCTCTCATATTAACTGGGCATTTTACCACAATGGGCAAGCTCCTCCATTCTATTATCTTGAAGGGAATTTTAATAACTTAGACTTGCTGGCCTGCATATTAACTCTTAGTTTTCTGCAATTTGCTACAGTTCTCTACAAAACTTGGGGGTTGGACTAGATGAGGGGGTTGGACTAGATGATGTTTAAAGGTCCCTTCCAACCCTAATGATTCTATGGTTCTATGAAAACGACCTGCTACATGCCACACACACAGACTACCATGAGATTTCAGGATATGCACGTCCCTATCCAATACACATGCCAAGAAGCAGCACTCTGTTGGAGCAGCACAGTCTTGTAAGCCCCAAATTAAGCCTATTCTTTCCAGTTAGCACCACCCTGATGTATTCACAAGGCCTCTTGGCCAGGCTTGCTTGTATCCCACAAACTCAGCGCTTTCATAGACTGGCTTAACCTGAGTTAGCTCCACTTCATTTACACAGGGCAGTATCAACACCACTCTGTGACAAGTGCCTTCTCTCTAAAGGCATCTTTAGTCAATACCCTGTGCCCTGGTACATCAAGTTTTTAAGAATATTTAAATAAAAAGTAGACAGAGTTTTGTAAACTAATGAACTGTCTGCAAGAGGGGACAAGGGGCTTGCTGGAAGCACACTGTACCTGTCTGAAATAGAGCAAAATCTAACATATCACTTCACATCAGGGTATTGTAGCATGCATCATCTGAAAAGTGATTTCCTTAAATGACATCCACCTCTGCAGTCCAGAGAAAAAATTGAACTATCATATTGCTGGCTTCATGATCACATCCATTTTTCAGAGTTGAGCTAAAGGTTTTCTCCTGAGGAGAAGTTTCTTCTTGCTTATATGCATGTTTATTGAAATGTCTGTTGCTCAAAACCATAGATGTTGAATATGCTTCTGACCAATATAAGCAAAACCAAAAGCAACAAAAGGCCTGTATTATTCATATTGGAAATTCTTAGCAAGGACGCAATCTAGCACAGCAACGAGAGCAAACGGATGCCTGGAGGCAGACAAATGCTTGGCTGAAAAAGAGTCCAAGAGCTTGACTAAACTGACTGAAAGCAACCAAAATAGTCTTGGGAGCCTCTGTGAGTTTGGGTAAGACTCCATTGCGAGCTTCCTGCTCTCATTTTCATTATGGTGCAAAATCTAGGCTACTCTCAGACTTGCCATCCTGGGTAAACAAATGACACATAACCAGAAGTGCCTTCTATGACATCTGCCCACACTGGTAGCAAACAGCTGCCACAAGCCTATAAAATGTATCACTGTCTGTCTTTTTATCCTTCTGCTATGGGTTCCCTGACGACGGACTGTCTCTTCTTCATGTGCATGGAGTCTGACAGAGTAAGACCTTGAGACATTTCCAGCACAAGCTCAAGGAGTGCCTACACCCTGAGACAGGGGCTACAGCACAGTCTTTTCCAGCCCACATGCTGGTTGATTTGCTTTACTATGTAACATGGCCTAGAGAAGCCATCTATGGCCTGGAGCTCCAGACAATAATTGTTGGTGGGTTGCCCCAGTATTACAATAATTGATGATTAAAGCAGGCCCAGGACACCGCTGAGGCCTGGCACCCAATAAGGCTGCTCAGTTGCTCTCCTCCAAATTCACATCACTGAGCAATTTTGTTACACGCACCATGTTCCAGAATGCTAACAGCCTCACTGCTTCCTAATCAACTGAGGCAATTTACATAGTCTCTGGCTGTGTTTCACATCAAACCTTATTTGATTCACTGTTATGTTGCAATACTGCTAAAGACAACCATCTTTCAAACATGCTTTCCACACGTCATTCCCCTTCTTTACCAGTTTTAGATGAAAAGGGCAACACACAGCAGTGTATGCTAATTAAGAGAGTCCTTATATATTGCAGTCAGCATGCTTCTCTGCCTTGTTTCCAAAACAGTTCTCTTATCTAATGCCACAGTTGATATAGTAAAAGATTGATAATGACAATTATATCTGTAAGCAGAGGTCTGAGATGGAAACTATGATATTCTGTCTTGTCTTAGGCAAACAGCTCTACATCCATCGAGCAGAGATGCGGGAATCTGAACACTAACTTAACCTAGCACTAAAAAGTTTCTCTTTTTACATATGCAGAACAGAGCTTGTATTGCTATTTTATACATCACCAGCTCAGAACAGATCTCTGGTAACAAAGGCCTCAGGTGAGAGTCCTCCTTCAGTCTGAAATACTGCCTAATTGGAAGCAAAGTGCCTCACTACACCTTCCAAGCAAATTCATTTGTATCATCAAATGCTTACCCAGACAGATGGCTGGAACTGCACACTGGGGTTCCTTCTTGCAATCTGCTGCCACTAAAAACCTTTTAAGCCAGATCCAGAACCTCTTCAAGTCAATGGAAGTTTTTTTTTCAATTAACTTCAATAGAAGTTGGGTAGGATCCAGAGCATTAAGTGGCCTTAGAGATGTCTTCTGGGTGTCTAGTGACACTCTCCAGGGAGGAATTTCCAGCTCTTTTGGGGTTCTTTTTTAGACAGCTCTGAAACAAGAGAGGTTTACTTTAAATTTCCAGAACTTTACTTGATGCAGCAGGGAATGTGACCACTGAGGATAAGGAGAAAGCTGAGGTCCTCAACGCCTTCTTTACTTCTGCCTTTAATAGGCAGATCAGTTATCCCCAGGGCACTTTATGCCCTAATCTGGAAGTCTGAGATGCCAGGCCGAATACACCCCCTGTGGTACAGGTGGAGACAGTTAGAGAGCTCCTCCTCCACCTGGACTGCCACAAGTCCATGGGACCGGACAGGCTCCATCCTAGGGTGCTAAGGGAGTTGGTGGGGGTGATTGCCAAGCCGCTCTCGGCCATCTACCAGTGCTCCTGGTTATCTGGGGAGGTCCCGGAGGACTGGAGGCTTGCCGATGTGACTCCCATCTACAAGAAGGGCTGTAAGGAGGATCCGGGGAACTACAGGCCTGTCAGCCTGACCTCAGTACTGGGAAAGTTATGGAGCAAATCATCTTGGGTGAGATCACTCGGCATATGCGTGGCATCCAGGGGATCAGGCCCAGCCAGCACAGATTCACGAAAGGCAGGTTGTGCTTGACCAACCTCATTTCCTTTTATGACTGGGTGACCAGACTTGGTGGATGAGGGAAAGGCTGTTGATGTGGTCTACCTGGACTTCAGCAAAGCCTTTGACACGGTCTCTCACAGTATTCTCCTAGGGAAACTGGCTGCCCATGGACTGGGTAGGTATACCCTTCTTTGGATAAAGAACTGGCTGGGGAGCCGTGCCCAGCGGGTAGTAGTTAATGGAGTCAAGTCCAGCTGGCTGCCTGTTACAAGTGGTGTCCCCCAGGGGTTGGT
>WHYT01016156.1:349849-383227 GCA_009806455.1 Tetrax tetrax
TGAAGCCCTGGAACGTGTCCAGAGAAGGGCAACAAAGCTGGTGAGGGGTCTGGAGCACAAGTCTTATGAGGAGCGGCTGAGAGAGTTGGGATTGTTTAGTCTGGAGAAGAGAAGGCTCAGGGGAGACCTTATAGCTCTCTATAACTTCCTGAAGGCAGGTTGTGATGAGCAGGGGTTTGGCCTCTTCTCCCAGGCAACAAGCAGGACCCGAGGTAATGGCCACAAGTTGTACCAGAGGAGGTTTAGGTTGGACGAGGAAAAACTTTTTCTCACAAAGAGTGGTCAGGCACTGGAATTGCCTGCCCAGGGAGGTGGTGGAGTCGCCGTCCCTGGCAGTGTTCAAGAGGCGGCTTGATGAGGAGCTACAAGATATGGTTTAGTAGGAGGAGCTATAAGATATGGTTTAGTAGCTCTGGCAGCAATGGTAGTGGGAAGACGGTTGGACTAGATGATATTATAGGTCCCATCCAACCATGGGATTCTATGATTCTATGAACTTCACACTACAGGAAAATCCTGGCTCTGTTAAGAGGAAATTTTGCCATTCGTAGGAATTTACACTTATGACTACCATTTGCTCTACTCTAGGAGTTTTACCAGCTCGGAAAACTACTCTGATTGGTGAACTGGTTCTTGCAGTGCCAAACAAGAAAGGTCAAAAATAAGCACCTAACCACTGCTCTTGAGATGCCCCCTACAACTCTGTAGTATCTGGAAGCTTTCCACCACACCATTTCATGGGAGCTTATAAAAGCCTTACCTATGAGAGCTATTAACATAAGCCTTTCCCTTCCTCCCACACTTGAATTACTTTAAAACATTCTGCAGTTAAGCTAAAGTCTCTCTAAGTTTTGCATTAACCTGGTCCACTTCTCAGATGTGAAGTGTAGCTATTCCTCAGCTCAGTTTTACCTCTGCATAGAACAGAAAGACCTACTAGGTACTGCTAAAAGCTATGACATGGCCCAATGACAGTAATGCAGCTTTGATAAATTTATATGCAAGGCCATGACAAGAAGGCTTGGTAGCATGACTTTTACTGAAAGAAAGCAGCTCAGATATTCAGGACTCAGTCTTTTTGAATAGCTGGTAAGGATGTCTACTGGGGACACAGCAAGTAAAAATCTCTTACATGTACCTCAGCTGATTATATGCCCCTTCCATAAAAAAAAAAAAAAAAAAAAAAAAAAAAAAAAGAAGAGAGAAAAAAGCTTAGTCAATAGTGGAAGAGAGCTAAAATGATTCCATAGGTAAAGCCCAGTCTGAAGCCCTATTAAGTGGGACGTGCTGTCTCCCACTAAGTCCTGTTGGGGGCTGAGGGGATTGTATCCATTGAAAAGAGATATCTTCAGGGATGCAGGGCACTGTGGTGAAGGCAGGGTGCACAGGGCATGTTAAGAATGCAGTCAAGGGAAGGGGACTGTTCAGGGAATCTCTATCCCACTACCTCCTGTGTGTCCTCAACTGCTGTGCCTCCTGAAGTCTTAAGGCTAAAGAGGTGCAACTGATGACTCTTCCATATACAGCTAAAAGAAGCTGATATATACTGACAGAGAGGTATATATATATAGATTCAGTGTTCTGTTTATTTACCTAGCATATCTGCTTTTGGTTTAATCTCAAAAATTCAAGACTGTATTTTTGCATTTGAAAAATGAAGTTCTTTCATTTTTTTCAAATCTCAAATTTTGCTTTTTTTATACGTAGAATATTCAGAATAGTAAAAACAAGATGTTTGGATTTTGGAAGAGAGAAAATACTTCAAAAATTATCTTTCAAAAAATAAAAAACTGAGGGTTTTGTTGTTGTTGCTGTTAAACCTGAATGCATATACTGGCTATTTTTCATTTGTAAACTTCTGGAAAGCCTGCGCAATCACCCAGCTCTGGCTGGAAGACCTCAATTGACACACTGTTGCATCGGCTTTCCAATGGAATCACACAGGCCCACAAATGCAAGTGTATGCACACTTCTTCCTCCAGTCCACCTTTGTTCTGTACCTTCCACATGGAGAAACTCTGCCTGGGAGAGAGCCCTATGAGACTCTGTGGCTGCAGACATCATATGAAGACACCCATAGACCTCCATCAATTTGAGGTTCTCCATCAGTTCAAGTCCTTACTCCTTATTCCAGATTCCTAAAACAGAGTACTGAAGAAGTCAATATTCTGTTCGTTGACATTATCAATGATATCATAGTCCTGGCACGCAAGTATCTCCATGATATAACATGCTCCGCAGAACGTAAATCTTGACATTCCTGGAAGTATGGCTATAGACAAAAAGATGTGACGTCGGTAAGAGTCAAATTACTAAAAGGAGATTCTTGTGAGAGGTAATTTGATCTTTCACTACCTTTTCAAATCAATCTCACCCAATCTTCCAAACTATGTCTAGAACTGTTGAATATATTTCTGTGCTGTAAACACAAGGACAAAGTCAGTGTAAAAATCTTGCCATCAGCTAACCAGCTTGAAGTGTTTCCTATATTTTGCATTGACTGGAATGATAAATAATTTATTTTCAGAGTACCAAATCTCAGAAATAAATTTCTAAAACAAAACTTGTGCAAAGCACAATTATTATTAAACTCATTTTAACAATTCAATAAATGCAGAACAATGACTTCTGTTAGCTATTCTCCTAGCCATAGGATTGAATATTGCTGAGTTGGGTCTGCCATTTTACTTGAAATTCTGTGCCTGGCATTTTAGTCTATGGCCATAAATGCTGGAAATGTCAGTTATATAAGCATCCATCTCTTTCACTACTGTCTCCCATCAAACATTAATGGTAGGAGCTCTAATCCATTCTATATAGTCCCAGATAAATACATTTGCTAGCAAAGGAACTGTAACAGAGCACCCTGACAACTCACAGTAAGTAATTACTCTTAGAAATATCTCAGTAAACTCAATTTGCTCCCAGAGGTCTTTTAAATTATATCTCATTAGAGTGTAATGCTTTTTCAAATGACAAGGTCACACAAAAACCCAAAACTCTATTTTATCTTTATCAGAGCTTTACCTCCCTCACCATAAAACTGTTATAACACATAATTCCAACCAGACAGAGATATTGCGGTTTACCGTTGGAGCCCAGAAAAGCTATAAAGCAAGCAGAATTCTTGTTTACAGTCACAATAAATTTGGAATATCATATAGCATTCTAGGTGAGGCAAACATGTCTACTAATGTCAACTGAGTGGAAAGAAGTACTTTTTTTTTTAAGCTTTGCTGGTAAAAGTAATTTTCTTTTGAATATATATTAAAAACTCACGAATCAGAAAAGATGAATTTCAACCTATATTAATATGGCAGAACACACACTTTATCTCATCACTCTGCTTGAAAAGCCTTGGTGACTTTACAGCAAGAGGTTATTGAAAAGCAACATAGATTATGTAGTTGATACTTGGTATTCTTTCTTATAATCCCAGCTTCTGAAGCCATGCAATTACGAAAGTATATAAAAAATATTCTTGCCATTGTTTTTCTGAAGAGCACGAAAATATGTTGTAGTGTACCCTGATCTCAAAACCAAGAGCTAGATAAATTGTTTAAAAAGAGTAAGACTCCTTGAATGTAAATGCCAATCTCTTGCTATTCAAGAATAGGGTAGGAAAGGACTCCTCAGTCTTTAAATCTTCACCAAATGTATCAAAACACTTGTCATGCAATCACATGGGACAAGGAGAAAGACAACTACAGCGCAAAAGAAGCAACTAATCACATTTTAGCAGCAGTCATTTTGGGTAATAAAGCTGCATCTTGTACTAATAAATAGAGATTTCAGTTTAACCAAAGAGAAGGATGTAGAAGCAGCCAAGCAGACCCTTCATTAAGGATATCCTTAATTTTGTTTTCATTTGAAAAGCTATCCTTTAAGTGAATATATGCTTTTATTCTTAAATTCAAGTTAACTGGCACATTAAAAGAATGCACGAAATCAAAACCCTGCAGCACTAGTATATCTTCTGCAAGCAGAGGTAAGCTCAAGTTTTTCCAGAAATGTACCTAAATGAACTCACCTACTGAAAACAGAGGTCAGAAAAGCAGGAATAACTTTGGAAGAACAGATGTTCTCATAGTGAGGGGTTTTTTTAAAAATAATTTCCTTTCACAAGGATATTGTACAGGAATGATTTAGGAGACACTTGCAGTAAATCAAATGGGCATAGCAAAAGGACTGTCATAACACTCAAGAAAGTTTCTGAGCAGCACTTCCACTTCTATACACTTCACCATCTTACATTTGATTTATTTCAATTGTTTTCTTTGAGAAGCACAGGGATTTGCAACAGGACAGCACCAACAGACAATCATCTTCCAATTATCTTTCCCAGAAAGTTTAACTTCTCTGAGCCCTGACAATGAAAATAAGAGATTCTTTTCCTTCTGGCAAGTGATTTTCTCATGTTATTATATTTCCCTGCATGGCTTAATCAAGACAATCTATAAAAGGCAAATGCCTAAATTAACCCTTATAAATACAGACCATAAAGCTAGAGTTTTAGCTTGGGACTGAAATGGAATGGTTGCAAAACCTCATTCAAACATGTGGAAAAAAAAAAAAAGAATAAAGTAAATTACTTTCTGTCCCTCCATCTCACACACTGTGGATCACTTGGTACAAAAAGTCATCCAAGAGAATAAAACTGGATAGAATGGAAAATTTAAAATGGCCAGCACAGAATGTTTAGATTGCAGGTCATTTCCTGTATCCTTATACTTCTTAGACTATAATTTGCATGATCAACAAGCACTGTTCCTTTCTCTTCCCTTTTCAGCTCTTCTATGCAGAACAGAATTAACAGAGTTAACACCTCTGAAGACCGATTTTTGAAATATCTGACTAAGCCACCCTGCTCAGATCTTCTCAGTTATTGAACTCTGTGTTGAGAACTCCTCAGCAATGGTTCAGATCATTCAATAAAACCTCAAATAGGTCAAATCTGCCACTGATCTGCATCAGGTAACTTCATGAATTTAGGTTTATATCCGGGAAGATCTGGTCCATCTGACTCCATGAAGAGAGCTGTGTCATTTTACTCCATGTGTAAATTTGACTTATAGCAATAAAGGTGCCCTGATTCATATCAGCTAGATATTTGATCTCATTTTATCTCTAGCAAAAGAGCTAGACTACTTTATATCTAGAGAAAATTGGAACAAATGTCTATATCTGTAAAACAATAGTCTGAGCTCAAAAACATCTCAAAAACAACTCATAGTCTGATTTCTCTTTCCTTTTTTTTGGTCCAGTTCTTTAGCAAATATCCACAAAACCCTGATATATTTTAAAAAAACTAGAACTGGCTGATAAAAAGTCAAATAAACATAATTGGAGCTTAGCTTTATATCTTTCTGCAGAAACATGCCTTGTGTTTGAATTTATTCTAGTTTTTTGCTTAGCTTTGACTTTTAATGCAGTTTCATTTTGTATTGCCCCAAACAAAACCAGAATGTTTCAAAGCCCAAATGAACACAATACATTCAAGTTCTGCACAACAACTTTGCTTGAGAAAGCATCAAATACACACTTTTCAGTAGGAAAGCACTAGGATGGAAAATCTTCAGACAGCCCTACCAAATATCTGCATCCATTCATTCTGACATTTTTACCTTGCTGGTAACACTTCACACCACAGTGAGTCCCATTGATTTCCTGAAGCTAAGCAGCACCTTCGCCATCAGCACCTGCCAGACAGTGATGCCTGAGCAATGCCATCCTGGGAGCACAGAAGAGTGATCCATGAGGTAGGATTTCCTCTTTATTTCCTCTTTGCTTTCTAAAAATGATAGGGAAAGGTTACTAATTCATGACTGCCTTAATTTATCCAAGCAGAAAGAGCATTTCCAATGCTTCTAAGACTGTTCAGTCTATCAGGCACATCATTCCTTCCTCTACAGGCTGTAAATGGAACTCCAAATAATGAAAAATGAGAGATGTGTTCCCATTTGCTTTTTCTTTAAACTGAGTTTTTAAGTGGCAGAAGATTATCGAAAGGTCTTGTAGGATGTTCTCTGAGAACATCCAATGGTGTTCTCTATCTCCTTAAATCTTAAAGATCTCTAGATCTTTTTAAATCTTTATGATTTTAAATCAAGACTGAATGCATACCTCAAGAACTTCAAGTCAGTTCAGTCACGGGTTATTAGGTTTGGTGCAGGACTCAGTGGATAAAATTTAATGCGTGCAGGTCAGTTTAGAAGATCAATACAGTCCCTTCTGCCTTAACAATCTACAAAACTATGCAATGAGCAACAGATTGTAATCAACCTTTGGCTACCCTTCTTCATTGCCCTGGTTATATTTTTTATTGCAATCCTACAGACACATAAAAATTGAAAACATAATGGCAAGCCTGAAATCAAAACAATTAGCTGGAGAGCAAATTAAACAAATCAAATGACCAAAGTAGCTTCTTCTTCTTTTCTTTTTTTTCCTTTTTCATCACCCCTTTTCTTTTTAATGTATAGATCCCACTTGCAGCTTTTCAGAACCACCAGAAAACTGAAACAATCTGTTATACACACAGCCCTGCCATGAAAATCCAGACTCTGTTGTCACTCCTATTTCCCACTTGCAGCATCACTAAATTCTCAGACATACCTGCACAAATAAGTCTTTTTAACAGAGCATTTTTTCCTCCTTTTACCATTCTCACCGTGAAAATATCCTCTAGGCTTTCACCAAGCTGAAGGATGATCAGAAGTTTTGTGGTGTACTGACAACAACCAAACATAGTTTGAGTTTCTCAAGCTGTAGTTCGGTCTGTGGCTTGTATTTCACAAGTGCAAGGAGAAAGATCACAGGCAGTCGTTACCCCTTTTCACCTCTCTGCATCAATCAAAGTGCTGTCTTCATGACCATGTGGTGAAGGAAATGTGCCACAGCCTGCAGTAAGGTTAGCTATTGAAAATTAAACTGGTATGGGAAAAAGAAGTGACAGGATTATTTTTCCCCTGATTTCCTGCTAGCCAGCAGTTTGAAGTCAAAACTGCAAATCACTTAGACTCATTTACAAAACTCAGAGAAAATCCATTAATTCCTACAAAGCTTAATCCAGATGACACCATCACTGCTGAAACTGGATGCTGGCCCATAAGCAGCTACAAATTAAGTTGAACTGGTGACACTTTGTGTTTCTATAGCTAAGAATGGGCTATCATCCTATTAATGACCAATATCACCCACAAAAGACCATCAACTTTTAACACAATGATAAAGCCAGGCTTTAGCCTTTTAAATAATCTACATTTTGACTAGCTGTCCAGTCTACTTTCTCAGTTATATTGAGGGGCCATAAACAAAGGGGAAGGAGAATAGTGAGTAAATTAAGTGCAGGCAACAGAAAAGGTCAAAGTAGTATGCTTTATTATTATCTGTCACTGAGTATATGGCATGTTAAAATTAATACACTGATCTTGCAAGAAAATAGAGACTATCTCTAAATTGTATGAGAGATCAATCAGCATGCATCGACTCTACTAAACATGATTTGACTGGGTGTATCTCAAAAGGCCTGTGGATAACAAGAAACAAACTTATTTCCTCTCTACTGCCTTAGGGGATGGCAATTCAGAGCGAGACTAAATGACAGATGCTTGCATGTATTTCACAATACTGCAAATGCAAAGCTAGTGAGAAGAACTGAAGCAACAAGGATTTCACTGTGGTCCCTTTCCCCTCATGCTCAAATCCTAACAACAACAATAACAACAAAGTATTAAATTCAACAGGTAATTTTCACTTCAACTATCAGCTACTTAGGTGGTCAAGGATGAAATAAAAAAAAAATTAGATTGCATCCTTAGCTGTAGATTGCTCGTTTTTTTTCATAAATAGCCTCCATTGATCAGCATCAAGGCATAGATCCACAGCCCTAAATGAATCTGCCCTTGTTAATGCTCTTGTTGCATTCGGTCTCATCTGCTGGACCATATTGGGTCTCAAATAGTATCTCTTGGATTGTGAGTGCCTTCTGGCCTATGCGTCTCAGGAGCACCTAGTATGGCCAGCACTGATCTTTGAAAAATGCGTTAAGCTAGTTATCGTAACACACCACACAGGGCAATTTGGTATCATTAACTTGGTTAAAAATAACTGCTCACTTACTAAGAACAGCCTGTCTGCTTTTAGACATAGGGCTGGCCAGATGAAGTATCTTTCCAGGAACTGACTAATTTTGACTGTGATTGTTTTTGAGTATAAGTGGAGAAGAAGAATTAGAGGGAGTTAACAGTTTTGAAACATGTTATTTGTGATCAAGTCCACCAAACACTAATGAGACACAATGTCTTGCCTGCAGCACAGGCTGATATATTTTTTGTCACATAATTATAAGCTACTGTGGGAGAACATATTTTCCACAATGATTTTCTTTCTAACCATCTATCTGCCTGTCATGGAGGAGTGGATCAGCAATTCGCAAAACCCTGCCTTTAAACAATGATAGAAGATAGTGTCTGGTCTTACCATTTCTCTTACAACCTGACTAAATGCTCAAGCTTGCTGATTCAGAATAAATATATTTTCTTCTACTTTTTCCTAAAGAATTATATAGGAATTGTTTTCACAGCTGTTGGATTCATTGCCACCATAATTTTATTCTCCCACAGAGCCAAAAACTATTGTACTTTCATGCTGTAACCGCAGTCCTGTAGTCACAAAATGGCACCTCTCCTCTGGGGGTTCAAGAGTGTGAAATGGCCAGAGAAGATGCCTGTGGCTGCTGTAGTGCTTACATCTCACCACTTTTTCAAAGAGGATGGAGAGTAAGGCCTCAGACACACCACAGTGTCTCTTTCCTCACTTGAAGGAAAAAAAGGCACACATGACTTTTATTATGTTGTTAAGCACACTGTCCTTTGTCATGCTTCAGTCAGCTGCAGAGATAATTTTAGCAAATTCTAGTCCCCACAATTGATTCTTCTCTCAGTTATTGTTGTTACAAATAATGAAAAACCATTCAACAACACAGTTCTGCACTAAGCCTTACTGAAACTGAACTAACAATCTTGTCTCAAGATTAAATACTTTGGAGGTTTAACTCAGGAGAAAAGCTGTCTGCGGAAACATGATCCAAATTTGAGTGAAATGCACCAGAAAGATAAAGCAGTACACAGATTCCTGGAGTTAAGAATGTAAATCCTATAAAAATCCTGTAAGAAGCAGACCAGACTTTTGCATAGTACCATCTCAAAAAGCCTTGATAACAGGCTTTTCCAGGACTGTTCATATCAACTCGTCCTTGGCCCTGCCCCCTTGGGATGCTCAAAAGTGCATCCCAAGAGGGAAATATATCTATGAAGCTGTAGTACCTTTTCTGGAAACTTTCAAAAGTACTAAGGACTCTGCAACTTACACTCCTTGGCCCCTGTCTCCACTTTACATGAAGTATCAGTATGATAGCTCCCAGAAAGGCTGCATTACTCTTTTACATACAGCAGATAGACATATTCACAGTCCAGCATGGAAAGGACAAGATGAATAGCAAGCACAATTTCGTTTTTGGGAAAAGGTCCTAGAAGCCATTTTTGTACTCTTTTTATATCTTAAGAAAACTTAATAACACATTCCATAACGTATATATGATCCTTAATAAACTCCGGGTACTGCATGCTATCTGTTTCTTTAACACATTAGTACATACATTGCAATTATGTTAAAAACATGGCTGTAACGTTTTGTGATGAGGAATAACTGCTCCTTCATAAAATTCTAGATAAATTATGCCTTTGCAACCTCTTATCTGAACCACATCTTAATAACATTGAACAGTGATTTCCCTCCTATTGCCAAAAGAGAGTCTGGAGTGATCATTACTCCAGGCTCCACCACTGGCTGGCCCCAGGCAACAACACTGCCTTTGCCATTCATACCCCATAAAAGCCAGGCCTTTGCCTCTTTCCTGAAACAGCTGCTCTTTCCAAACATCCCTTCACTGCTTCTTTGATATGAATTTGAAATGGTTTGGACAGCCAAAAGGATTTTGCTGGCACTGCTGTCTATCTGTCCAAGTGGGAAAAGAATGCTAAGGAAAATTATCATAGAATCATAAAATGGTTTGAGTTGGAAGGGATATTAAAGATAATCTAGTTCCAACTCCCTTACCATGAGCAGGGACATCTTCCACTAGATCTGGTTGCTCAAAGCCTCATCCAACCTGGCATTGAACACCTCCAGGAAGGGGGCAGCCACAGCTTTTCTGAGCAGCTGTTCTAGAGTCTCATCACTCACACAATGAAGAATTTCTTCCTAGTGTTACTGAAATCCAGAATAAAACTCCTTAACAGCAATGTGAAATTAAGAAGGCGGCACTTCTTTATTGCAGCGCTGGGCGCACGGGGGATCACTCCACCTAGTGTGCGCACCTGTCTGATTCAACAGCACAGTTAAATACACATTCGATATACATATTCAATAGATATATGAGAAATGTTATGCATAATCGTCAACTTTCCTAGAAATCATTATAATACGTCTCCTCCCATTAGCGCATGCTCAGTCATTTGAGTCGGGGGTCTTCTGATGGTCTCGAGGGTCGTAAGGACGCCCCCTCCTCAAATTCATTGGTTGAACCCCTCCTTGAATTCTCCATATATGGTCCTGAGAACAAGGTCACCTTGCCCTTGAATCTTTTGGCTTGAAAATGATGGCTCAGAGCCCAATCTGCATAGCTGGTGCCTCGTTCTACCACTCCCCAAACTACCCCCCGACATGCTAGGCTAATTTATTTCTAAGATAAGGCTGATTTATATTTCTAAGGTAAGGATATTTTACATTTCTAAGATAAGGATGCTAAGGTAAGGATATTTCATATAAAATTTAACCCTATAGTTCTATGGTTAACAAGAATCACCCTACATTTATATTCCAGAATCATATTGGTTAAGTATTTTCCCATTATCAATCATTGTATTATCATTGATTATAATTCTACTGATTAAAGTCCTCGATACCCAGATCGAGATGGAAAGGGTAGGGGGTTTCCTAGCAGCAAGCTGGTATTCATAACAGATTTGCAACATTTTGGAGGTTCTGCAACACTAATATCTAACTTAAATCTACTCTCTTTCAGTTTAAAACCATTACCCCTCTTCCTATCATGACACTCGCTGATAAAGGGTCCCTCCCCATCTTTCCTTATATCTACTGTAAGGCCACTGTACAGTCTCCCTGGAGCCTTCTCTTCTCTAGGCTGAACAACCCCAACTTTCTCAGTCTGTCTTCAGAGGGGAGGTGCCCCAGCCCCCCGATCATCTTTGTGGCCTCCTTAGGACCTGCTCTAACAGGTCTGTGTCCTTCTTATATTGGGGGCTCCAGAGCCACAGTACTCCAGGTGGCACCTCACCAGAGTGGAGTGGAGGCGGAGAATCATCTCCCTCTACCTGCTGGCCATGCTTTTGATGTTGGCTTTCTGAGTTGTGAGTGCATATTGCTGGCTCATATTCAGTTTTTCACCCACCTATTATCATTACGAATTATCAGTTATATATTAATAATATTAATTATCAGTATTTCATTAAGCTGGTGATTAAGGACATAGTGAGTAATATAAAATCAGCATCTGTCATGACTGTTGCATGTTTTCCGCTTTTACTTTGATTTCTGCATAGCAGGGTAACAAGATGATAGGCATAAGTGATATTCCTAAATAGGTGATGAATCAACAACTTCCATTGGGTAAACCATAGAACAAACTCTGCTCAGCTCTTTCTCCACCTATTTATGACCTATAAAATTTGCTTTATTTCTCTGTATTAAAATCATTCTCTCTTCCTTTTGGTTAGAGATTGGCAGGAGATCATCGAAGGCTGTGAACCAAAAGGTCACAGAAAGAGAAAATCTGATGGGAAATTCTCATGGCCTTAACTGGGTGAAATATGGATTCAATTCTATCCCAGCAGTTAAAGCTTTGGCTTCCTCCCCTTGAAATCCTTCAGCTGGCATTTTTTCAGAGATTTGTAGAAAGTTACCTTCCTTGGACTGAGCAGATTATCACAGAGATGATAGAAAGGGACATAAGTTACAGCATTGCTTCCAACAGAACTTTTTACTCTTTTCTAATTAAGTTTCTTGTCAGTCTGTGACTCATATTTATCTTCTTTTCCTGCTCATTAAAGCTACCATACTTATGACTGAAAATGCTAGGAAAGGCTTTGGTCTAATGAAAGTAAATCCCCTTTTCAATCTCTTTTGCATAAGTGGTTTGTTCATCAGCAGTGAGCAGAGCTAGGAGTATGTAGCTGGGAAAAAAGAAGAGAGAACATGTTTCTAGTGGTGGTCAGGAAGCTGATTTTGACCAGTATGTCATATCACATTCCAAAAGGCTGGCTTACTGCTCACTGATATTTTGTACATCGTGGATGTGATCTAAATACACAGATAATCCTTAAGAAAAGTCATTGCTGTATACATATTTTCAATTTGTGGTGTCCCTGGGGCTCTCTAGAAGACACCAGGTGCGAAACAAACATGTTGCAAAATGCATCTGATGCTAACCAGGGAAGGGGCACTGGTTCCAGTATCAACTGAATACTGAAAATTACAAGGACACACAGCAGGCAGACATTTCCCAGAGCCTGCAATAAGATGCACCTACAGACTATCTGGATGTATTCCTTTATGGCTGAAGTTTGGGTGAAATGGCCACAGTTCCTAAAAAGCAAATGAAAACTCCTATGGCTGAACACCTAATATTCACCATCTGTAGCAACCGAAGATTTTGAAGGGTGCAGAGCCACTACATTCAGTTCGCCCAACCCATAAGGTTAGAAAAACAAAGACTAATTTTAAATTAACTTAAATACAGCCAGCGAGCAGGTAGATTTAAAGACTTTCTTCGAAAACACTTCCTTTTTCCTTTAGGAGCAGTTTGAACTCTGCCAGTGAATGCTGTGCCAGGTAGTTTTAGCAGACAGAATGGGGGTGTAGGATATGTTTTACAGGCCATTTCATCTCAATACTATTAGTAGGAGAGACGGCATAGTCCAGTAGCTACATTGCTAGACTGGAATTTACAGCATGTCTAGAACCATGCCAGGGAGCACCGTGTTGAATGCAGACACAATTCTTGGACCAAAAGCAGGAAAAGACATGACAGCACCATGCTGGGCCATGTTGCTTAGCTCTGCTGGGAGCCCAAGCTTATTAATTGCAGTATGGCACATCATGGATGTGACCATGCTGCTCAGGGAACCCAGTGGAATGTCACTTGCCAGGCTGTGGCATGATACTGATGATCTCCCTTGATCAGCACTGCCACGCTGTCCCTGCACCAGACTTGATGGCATAGCACAGAATGTCCTTTCAGAAACCTGAGCATGGCAGCTGGCTCACAGTCCACACATTGCACAGGATCTTGGGCACAGCTTTCCATCTCTCCTACACCTTCTTTGGTTTTGTTTTTTTTTTTTTTTTTAATATGGTAGCTTACACATTTTCACACCGCTTAAGAGTTTCACTTTTATATCTTAAGATATTTTTTAAAAAAGATTCCAGTGTCAGCAAGAAGCAAGACTTTCCCACCACGATTGGTGGCACGATTACACATGTGTTCTGAGGTAGGTTTCTAGGCTTCTCTAGCCCTCGGGGGATTAGAACAAGTCTCACAAAGGATTCTGCAAAATCTGAATCAGCCCCAAATTTCTCTTTCTAGGTCAAACACCACTTCCTAATTCCAGATGGGAGATGCAAACAATCTAATACCTCTGGCAGCCTCAGGAACAGGAGTCTTTCATATCATGATTCAGCTTCCTCTGAATCATTTCAATCAGGGAAAAACAGAGACTTGATCCCATACCACTACACATTCCATCACTACAGAAGGCACAATGAAGTGTGTGATTAAGGCATATAACTATGTAATGAAAAATTAGCAGTAAAAACTTGAGAAAAACCAAAATTTCTCCACAAAGCATTTCAGTTTTAATGAAGAGGCTGTTTAAACAAAATTCTTTATCATCAATAAACTGTCTGACTGAGTCAAGGTAGCGAAGCTGCTGTGTTTTTCATCACCTGAGATGGTACCCTTCTGGAAAGCACATGTGCTGAGATAAAGGGATAATTCTGATCTGTTCATATTTTACAACAAAGACCTACATTAAAATTTTCCATCGAAACCACTAAGGCAAACAGGTTTTGATTAAATAGGAAAAAGCAGTTTTCCACTGAAAAATAAAATAAACTCAAGCCCAAACACTCCAAATGGAAAATCTCTCTAGAGCTTTGCTACTGCAGTGCTTTAAAAGAAAATTAAATTCTTCCTTCTCTTCCTCTGAGATTCCACTCTGCCCTGTTGGTCAAGCATCCTGGTTGATCTGTCCATCTCACACAATGGACAGGGACTCCAGAAGGAAAGCTGCCACCTCTCTCCAAGGGATAATCACTAGTTGCTAATCACTGAAAACAGATGTTTCCAGCACAGAAAAAGAGGAGTGTCCAACTTCAGGGAGGTAAACCAGACAGCTAGATGTGTTCAGAGCTCACTGCAAAACTCATTCCTCTTTTACCCCTCTCTAGTTATTTGAAAGTGGTGGGAGTAGAGAGTAGTGGAAAAAAGTGTTTTAAGAATTAGGAAAATGGACTGATGAAGAGGCAAAGGGCTAGTGGTAGATTTTTATAGGTGTTTGCCTTGAAGTTGGATTCATTCATATACTCCTGCCTGACTTACAATCAGTTTACTGCACTTTTCTTTACTTGTCCATCTATCCAGGCTGAACCTTATAGCATTTCTCCTCCTCAATCTTCCATTCACTCATCACTCACTTTTGTGAAGCAGAGTATTTACCAAGCAACATTCTCCTGTGTAAAGCAGCTTCATACTGAGATGCTCTAGCTAAAACTAGGGATTAACAGGGAATATTATTCCGTACCAGGACCTCACAAAATCTTAAAGAGAAACATAGACTAATCTAACCCTGCATGTAATGAGTCTGTCTCTGGTGTCATCACAGGTATCCCTCTCTACTGGAAAGAATAATCTTTATAAGCACTTTCAAAGGGGCAATAATCCACTTGATGATTAATGTAGCACAGTAGACAGGGGAAAAGTCACAAATTTAGAATCATAGAACGGTTAGAATTGGAAGGGACCTTCAAAGGTCATCTAGTCCAACCCCCCTGCAAGGAGCAGGGACAGTCCTGACTAGATCAGGTTGCTCAGAGCCCCATCCAGCCTGGCCTTGAACGTTTCCAGGGGTGGGGCATTCACCACCTCTCTGGGCAACCTGTTCCAGTGCTCTACAACTCGCATTGTGAAAAATTTTTTCCTAATATCCAGGCTAAATCTACCTCCCTCTATTTTAAAACCATTACCCCAGGCCCTACTGAACAGCCTCTCCCCATCTTTCTTGTAGGCCCCCTTGAGGTACTGGAAGACTGCTATCAGGTCTCCCCAGAGCCTCCTCTTCTGCAGGCTGAACAGCCCCAACTCTCTCAGCCTGTCCTCATAGGAGAGGTGCTCCAGCCCTCTGATCATCTTCGTGGCCCTCCTCTGGACCTTCTCCAACTGGTCCATGTCCTTCTTATGTTGGGGGCTCCAGAACTGGATGCAGTACTCCAGGTGTGGTCCCACCAGGGCAAAGTAGAGGGGAGAATCACATCCCTCAACCTGCTGGCCATGTTCCTCTTGACGCAGCCCAGGATGCGGTTGGCCTTCTGGGCCACAAGGGCGCATTGCTGGCTCATGTTGAACCTCTCGTCCACCATCACTCCCAAGTCCTTCTCCTCAGGGCTGCTCTCAATCCATTCTTTGCCCAGCCAATATTTGTGCCTGGGATTGTAACAACCCAGGTGCAGGTCCTTGCACTTGGACTGGTTGAACTTCATGAGGTTTGCATGGGCCCACCTCTCCAGCCTGTCAAGGTCCCTCTACATGGCATCCCTCCCTTCCAGCGTGTCGACGGCACCACACAGCTTGGTGCCATCAGCGAACTTGCTGAGGGTGCACTCTATCCCACTGTCCATATCACTGACATAGATGCTGAACAGGGCCGGGCCCAACACGGACCCATGAAGGACACCACTGGTGACCTGTCTCCACTGGGACATTGAGCCGTTGACCACCACTCTCTGAGTGTGGCCATCCAGCCAACTCCTTATTCACCAAGTGGTCCATCCATCAAACCCATGCCTCTCTAGTTTGGAGAGAAGGATGTCGTGCGGCACAGTGTCAAATGCTTTGCACAAGTCCAGGTAGGTGATATCCGTTGCTCGTCCCTTGTCCACCGATGCTGTTACCCCGTCATAGAAGGCCACCAAATTGGTCAGGCACAATCTGCCCTCGGTGAAGCCATGTTGGCTGTCACCAACCACCTCCTTACTCTCCATGTGCCTTAGCATGGTTTCCAGGAGAATCTGCTCCATGACCTTGCCAGGCACAGAGCTAAGTCTGACCGGCCTGTAGTTGCCTGCGTCTTCCTTACTCCCCTTTTTAAAAATGGGGGTTATGTTCCCTCTCTTCCAGTCATTGGGGACCTCATCAGACCGCCACGATTTCTCAAATATGATGGCCAGTGGCTTGGCAACTTCATCCGCCACTTCCCTCAGGACACGCGGATGGATCTCATCAGGTCCCATGGACTTGTGCACCTTCAAGTTCCTTAGATGATGCCGAACCTGCTCTTCGAGCACAGGTTCTTCATCTTTGAAGTCCCTGCTTGTTCCTTCTTCAGCTTGGGTGGAGAGACAAGAGCCCTTATCAGTGAAGACTGAGGCAAACAAGTCATTGAGTACCTCAGCCTTCTCCATGTTCCGGGTAACCACGACACCCATTTCCTTCTGGAGGGGGCGTACATTCTCCTTGGACTTTCTTTTGTCCCCTACATACCTGTAGAAGCTTTTCTTGTTACTTTTTATATCCCTGGCCAGATTCGATTCCATCAGGGCTTTAGCCTTCCTCACCCGATCCCTGGCCACTTGGACAGCCTCTTGGTAGTCCTCCCAGGCTTCCTGTCTCCGCTTCCACCCTCTATAGGCTTCCTTCTTTACTTTCAGTTGGTCCAGGAGCTCCTTGCTTATCCACGCAGGCCTACAGGCCTTTTTGCCCGACTTCTTCTTCAACGAGATGCACCTCTGCTGAGCTTGGAGGTGGTGCTCCTTGAATGTGGACCAACTTTCCTGGGCCCCTCTTCCCTCCAGGGCTGCCTCCCATGGCACTTTGCCCATGAGGTTCCTGAAGAGACTGAAGTCCGCCTTCTTGAAATCCAGGGCAGAGAGCTTGCTGTGTACTTTCCTTGCTGCCCCATGGATCTTGAACTCCACCGCGTCATGGTCGTCATGGTCGCTGCAGCCAAGGCTGTCCATCAGTTTCACATCCCCCACCAGCCCTTCCCCGTTGATGAGCACAAGGTCGAGCATGACACCCCTCCTTGTCGGCTCCTCTGTCGCCTGCAGGAGGAAGTTGTTGTCCATGCAAAAACTTGAGCAAAACATTAATGCCTCCAATGCTTCTGTTGTCTGAGCAGCTGATGTCTGTACTCAGCATCACTCTCTTGCACTCTGGCTCTCTTTAGTTCATCATGTCCCCAAACCAGGAACAGCAGGCACTGCATAAAAGAGCTCAATGAACTATATTTTTTGCCTTTTAAAAAAAAATTCAAATAAAAATCATGTTTAAATCAGACTTTGGGGAGAGATTCAAGGTTAATTCTTTTTTTTCTATCCAAATGTGGCTCTCCTGTCTTCCATTTTCAACCTCTGCTCAGCATTTTCTGACAGCCCTGGCTTTATCTTCACCAGATGCTGATTTTCTTTGGACATACTTAGCCTGTTCTCAGTTAAGAAAGTCACCTTTAAAAAAAAAAATAAAAGGGAAGATATGGGAAAACAGACGAGTGAAAAAACAATGATGGTCTTTTTCTACCCCAGCCACTGATGCATTGTCAGCCCACTCTGAGAACACAGCTCTCAAATACTGTGTAGGCAGCAGCTCTACCATTAACTGTTTCCTGACTGGTTTATTTACCTAAAGTCCCTGCTCACACTGGATATACCCTGCTGCATTAACCAAGCCTGTCTATCAGCCTCTGATCTACAGCAGCCAGTCTCCTACTAGTGGATTGGCACTATGCATTCATGCCCTGGCAGCAAGGATAGGGAGGTAAAGTCACACAACCTGAGAGTGACTTCTTGCTTGACGGCAATCTATTAAATTTGCCCTCATTTCCCTACTAAGTCTAATGCGACTATTTTGTTAGAAGACAGCAGAAACCAGATCATCTCTGCCTTTTTATCAACAGTCCTGGTTTACAGGGGAGGTCCCAGATGACTGGAGGCTTGCCAGTGTGACACCCGTCTACAAGAAGGAGGTTGCTGGGAACCACAGGCCTGTCAACCTGACCTCGCTGCCGGGGAAGATTATGGAGGGTTCATCTTGAGTGTGCTCACCAGGCATGTAAAGGACAACCACGGGATCAGGCCCAGCTAGCATGGGTTCGTGAAGGGCAGGTCCTGCTTAATCAGCCTGATCTCCTTCTATGAACAGGTGATCCACCTAATAGATGATGGGAAGGCTATGGATGTTATCTGCCTAGACTTGAGCAAAGCCTTTGATACTGTCTTCCACAGCATTCTCCTGGAGAATCTGGTGGCTCATGGCTCGTACAGATGTGCCCTGCAGTGGGTTAAAAACTGAGTGGATGGCCAAGCCCAGAGAGTTTGGTGAACAGCGTTAAAGGAGTTAAATCCACTTGGCGCCAGTCATGGTGTTTCCCAGGGCTCAGTGCTCTGGCCAGTTCTGTTTAATATCTTTATCAATGATCTGGATGAAGAGATTGAGTACTCCCTCAGTGAGTTTGCAGATGACACCAGTGTTGATCTGCTTGAGGGTAGGAAGGATCTGCAGAGGGATTTGGACAGGCTGGACCAATGGTCTGAGGTGAACTGTATGAAGTTCAACAAGGCCAAGTGCCAGGTCCTGCACTTGGGTCACAACAGCCCCATGCAACGCTACAGCCTTGGGGGAGAGTGGCTGGAAAGCTGCCCGGCAGAAAGGGACCTGGGGGTGCTGGTGGACAGCCAGTTGAACATGAGCCAGCAGTGTGCCCAGATGGCCAGCAAGGCAAACAGCATTCTGGTTTGTATCAGGAACAGTGTGGCCAGCAGGAGTAGGGAAGTGATTGTGCCCCTGTACTCGGCACTGGTGAGGCTGCACGTCGAATGCTGTGTGCAGTTTTGGGCCCCTCAGTACAAGAAGGATGTTGAGTTGCTGGAGCGTGTCCAGAGAAGGGCAACGAAGCTGGTGACGGGTTCTGGAGAACAAGTCTTATCAGAAGTGGCTGAGGGAACTGGGATTGTTTAGTCTGGAGAAGAGAAAGCTGAGGAGAGACCTCATTGCTCTCTACAACTACCTCAAAGGAGATTGTAGGGAGGTGAGTTTTGGTCTCTTCTCCCAAGTAATGTGTGATAGGACAAGAGGAAACAGCCTCAAGTTGCATCAGGGGAGGTTTAGGTTGGATATTAGGAAACACTTTTTCACTGAAAGAATGATCAGGCACTGGAACAGGCTACTGAAGGAAGTGGTGGAGTCACCATCCCTGGAGGTGTTAAAAAAATGTGCAGATATGGCACTTCAGGACACAGTTTAGTACGCATGGTGATGTTAGGTTGACAGTTGGTCTTGATGATCTTGGAGGTCTTTTCTAACCTTAAAGATTCTATGATTCTACCTGAAATGAAAAGGCCAGGGATGATGAATGGGGGATGTCCTCCATGTCCACGGGAACCATCAACACAAGCCAGGCATACAGAAATGCTCTGGCCACAAAGTCCCTAACTCTGTGCCCTTATAGGCCTTAGTGCAGTGAAGACACTGCACAGCAGGGGGAAGAACGTGCTGTGTGGTACTGCATGCACCAAATCCCTTGTATTTGGTTCAGCCCGTAAACAGATTTGCTCCTGGCTGCCTAAATTAGGCATCCTTCATCCTCGATTTCCCTCATGTATGAGAAAACTTAATACTTAAGGAGACCAAAGGAGAATTACTCCAAATTCTTGAAAAATACGGCTCAATGGCACTGTCATGGCTCCAGATGATAGCTATTACAGAGACGGTCCTGGCTCAGCCACAGGGAAATGAGGGGAGCTGGTGTGCTGCAAACAATTGATGGGTTATGGCAGTGTAAACAAGGTGAACATGTATGAATTAAGTTGCTCTAATAATGGGTTCCCTCTTAGAATCATAGAATGGTTAGAGTTGGAAGGGACCTTCAAAGGTCATCCAGTTCAACCCCCCTGCAAGGAGCAGGGACAGCCCTGACTAGATC
The DNA here is from genome assembly GCA_009806455.1 of Tetrax tetrax. Taxonomy (NCBI): domain Eukaryota; kingdom Metazoa; phylum Chordata; class Aves; order Otidiformes; family Otididae; genus Tetrax; species Tetrax tetrax. Next base: position 370,123 of record WHYT01016156.1, read on the forward strand.
AGGTTGCTCAGAGCCTCATCCAGCCTGGCCTTGAACGTTTCCAGGGGTGGGGCATCCACCACCTCTCTGGGCAACCTGTTCCAGTGCTCTACCACCCTCATTGTAAAATTTTTTTTTCCTAATATCTAATCTAAATCTACCTCCCTCTATTTTAAAACCATTACCCCTCATCCTATCACAACAGGCCCTACACAGTCTCTTGCCATCTTTCTTGTAGGCCCCCTTTAGGTACTGGAAGACCACTATAAGGTCTCCCTGGAACCTCCTCTTCTCCAGGCTGAACAGCCCCAACTCTCTCAGCCTGTCCTCATAGGAAAGGTGCTCCAGCCCTCTCATCATCTTTGTGGCCCTCCTCTGGACCTTCTCCAACTGGTCCATGTCTTTCTTATGTTGGGGACTCCAGAACTGGACACAGTACTCCAGGTGGGGTCTCACCAGAGCAGAGTAGAGGGGCACAATCACCTCCCTCGACCTGCCGCCCACGCTTCTCTTGATGTAGCCCAGGATGCGGCTGGCCTTCTGGGTCACAAGAGGGCATTGCCTGCTCATGTTGAGCTTCTCGTCCACCATCACTCCCAAGTTCCTCTTCTCAGGGCTGCTCTCGATTTTGAACAGGACTGAGCTGAGCCCAGCAAAATGAAGCTGCATACTACTTAAGTATTTAGACAGATAAATGTGAATATCTGTGCTATAATAAAAGGGTAACTTGTGTGAAGGGAAATTACATTATGCTTATTCAGAGTCGAATATATTCCTTTACTTTCTTATTAAGAAACTAATTTTAAAAATCACAGCCTCAGGTCATGGTTATACTTATAGGGCTGATTTAGTATCTGGCAGTGCAGAATTCAAATTCCTATGAAATTCCTTACTGTAGTCAGTCAACAATTTAAGTCCCCTACTTGTGCCAAGAATTTTCTGTTTTTCTTTTAATTGAAAAATAGCTTGGTGGCATAGAAGGCTTAAATTACTTGCATAGAGGAAAATGCTTCTCTAAGAAACCTATTAGGAAATATGGCTTGAGAGCAACAAAAGCCCTTCAGAATAAAAGAAGTTTAATTTTTTTTAAGGTAATGGAGAGGAGATATTCCAGAGACTTTTTTTCAGCTCATTTTGAACTGTCATTTTCTGCCCTCAAGCCACAGCTGAGTTACCTCTGAAGAGATCAAGAGAGAGATGCTGGAGCAAGAGTCAGTCACTTAGAAAAACGGTGGCAGAAGTTTGTCTGTGTGTGGATCTCTGCCAATGTGGGTTTATTTAAAATATGCAAACTTTGGATCCAAGTCAGTTACAAAAATACAACCCAACCATCACTACTGCAGTTTGGCTTTCACATCAGTTGGCAATTTTCTGACATACATATTGTTAGTTGGTGTAAAGCACCTGTAAGCTCTAAAGCAAACAAGAAGGGCAAACAACCTCCACTGTCCTGAAAAAAAATAAAAGGGGAAAAAGCAAAATCCCAGAGTCAAACACTTTTTGGGTTCCCAGAGCTGCACTGTACTGAGGACCTGGAGTCTCCCTTGCTTGCTAGCACAGCGACCACATATTTAGGCAGTCTATCTGCCTGCCCTAGAGGGAGATGCAAAAGCCTTGTGCCATCTGAACACAGGACCAGAAAGATTAGAGACAAAGAGGACCGTGAGTTGTAATTTTTATCTGGCAGATGTGGTGTTAACAGCATCAGGTTTGTATTGTATCAGGTCAGCTGGATCCAACAGCATTTCATCAGAATCTGTATTTACAGGGGACTTACATTTTGCATTCCTGGATGAATTAACTAGTGCATACCCTTCCATGGCTAGGGTAGTATGCATTTCCAGCAAGACAGGACCTGACAGACAGGCTGTTCAGCAATTTCTTTTAGGGAAGCATCAGGAATATGGCACACTCCACTACATCCCTCCCCCTCCCCAATTTTCTTCTGATAGCCCTCATTTTCACTTAAATGATGCAGAATCCTCCTGCACCTTACTCTCTACTAGGAACATTGAAAAGAAAAATTAAAAAGAAACTCAGCCAGAAATGGCAGATTAAGTTTTGAATTATCCCTCCTTTGAGAGGGAATAACCACATAATAGTGTTACAGTCTAGTTAGGCTTAAAAGCAAAGCCTTGTATTAGAGAGTAGATGATAACATTACAGTGACCAGACACAAGGCTTAAATGACTGAGAATTTCATGCAAAAATATGGATGGGATAATTTAAACACTAACAAGTTGTTGGCTTGGCCTGTCTACAGAATAACCAAAAAGGGATAGATGAACTTTTCACAGAGCTCTCAAACAGCAGCTGTGATTTTTGAACTATTCTTCTGCAAATGGATTACCTACAGTGAGGGGTACACACCAACCTGATGTTGGTAAGGCTGAAGAAAAGCAGAATGTCACACAGAAGGAGGCATTTCTCCTTCATCACCAGGACAGGAATTTCTTTCTTCTCTAGCTGCTTAATAAGGACCTGCCTAGCCTTGTGGCAAGAGGCCTTTGCAGCTCTCTGGGCATAGGTGAAGACCAAGGAGCCCCTATCACTCTAAGTCCTGACCATTGGTTTGCTAAGGAGCATAGAATGCAAAACAAAAGGGAAATCAAATTTTGTGTTGAAAACTGCTACACTTTAGACATCTTTAGACACTAATAGATTAGAGCAGGATTTCTGTGAATGTGTGGATCCTCTTTTGGCTCATCTGTTTTCATGTGATCCTGAGTCAGCAGCAGCTAAGATGCTCCAGGCCAGCAGCACAGGTTGCAGTCCCAGGCTGCGAGCATTTCCTCCCTACTTGAGTCTGCTGGAACTGAGCAGCGACTAGAGATTCAAGACAACGAGCAGCTCATAAGTTAGTGTAAAGCACTTACAGGTTGCTACTTTACCTGGGTCTCATGGTCCTGCCCTGAAGACCAGGAACAGAGTCTGCCATCTTAGAGAAGATGAAGCCATTTCAGACAGCTGCTGACAGTTCACTGTTCCTTTTTGACGCTCCCAGTTACCAGCAACAGTAGCTAGCAGTGATTGCTGAAATAAAACAAAATTGATTTCACTAGGCGTAATGTATCTGTGAGCAAGAAACAGCCTGCAAGAGAGAGAAGCCTTCACTATGACCCTACCAGGACTTGCATCCTCTGGCCAATCCTGCCAGGATGCACAATTTACAATTTCCTTGAGCTGAGCACAAGGAAAGTGGCCCATTAGGAGAAGACAAAAACTATATAATTCCTTAACTGATTGAGTATTTTCCAGCACTTGCACATACAGTCATCTGGGAAGTGGCAGCAAAGTCACATGGTGGCAAATTCTAAATTATCTTTTTCTAAAACTATCTTTCAGGTGAAACTGCCACCACAACAGCAGCAGTTTATGCTGACACATTAAACTTCGCACAGAAAGAGAAGAACTGCACCACAAGCTCTATTCAAAGGCAGCTATAAGAAGCTCTCACCTCTTTGTTGTCAGTTACCAGCTCTGACCTTACCCAGATGATCTTAACCTGCACTAACCTATCAAAAATAATATAGATCTAACCTAGTAAGTTTGATCTTGTGACTGCTAAAGCTAGATTCTCCCTCCACACCTCCTGCCACAAACAATCTCTGGGATATAAAGAGCATTTTCAATGGCTCAAAGAAACTTTTTCAATACAGAAAAAAGAAAAAGGATTTCACATGCTGAACAATAGAAATCATGCGATGTGCTGAAATTTCTTTTATTTATATGTACTTTTTAAACTACAGGGCCTTTAGCTATCTAGCAGATCCTGTGCAGACAGCGTAAGCGTACCCTTTCCAGACAGGTATCATGCCATCTCTCAAGCTTTATGTATGGTCTCCAGACCTCGCCTCTTTTAAAGCCTTAAATTTGCTGTGTAGTAGAAATGAAACCAAGCCCATCTCCAAAACCATAGGGCAGCCCCTTGTACAAGATGAGGCAGAAAATATGCTAGCAGCAACTGCTTCAGAGACCCATGGCACAGACCTTCTCAGATAGAGAAGAAAGAAATATATTCTATTGGACAAATTAGGAGATTGAGTGAAGGTAACTCTCATGTTTTCCACTGTTTAAAATAATGGAAGCTGGATAGAGAATTTAATGTCAGGTTTCACTACAAGAGATAAAAACTGATGGAGACATAATAAAGATAATACCTTCTGCCAGGGTTGCCTCGGTTACACAACATCTAGGAAAGACAGACAGAATGGGTGAAGTATGAACAAGTCCCAATTCTTACAGCAATCACTGACACCAGAAGGCATTCATGTTGTGCCATTTTTCATCTTGTTATAGTCTTTGTCACAAGAACAAGGTTATTGGATGAGAAAGGCTTTTCCGTATTGGCTTTAGCACACTGCTGCCACTTCCCTGATCCTTTCAGGATTCTGTAATTGATCAGTTTGCCATCCCAATTTCCCCTTGTTTACAGCCCTGTAACTTGTAGCTGGTCAGGCAATTCAAGTTGCTTTATAGCACTCTGCTCCACCAGAGTAATCAAAGATCAGGGTTCACATCTTTCAGCTGCTGTAAACAGATATAGCTCAAATTATGCCAGTTGTGTTTATTCCCTGCTACATGCCTTCAGCAAGCAAGGTCCATTCTGCAGCCCATTGAACAGGCCACTGCTCTACAGAAATGCTAAAGTAAACTGAAAGCTTCCATAAAAAGATGCAGAATCACAGTATCTCATTCTTTCTATGGCAATTCTGGGGAAATAAAAAATCTAAATAAATTCTGTCTAAAAAATCACAAATAATGATGAGGAAAATCTGTAAGATTTGAATTCTTTAAAACAGTTGTTGTAGTTCAGCCCGGATCGGGACCAGACTACGCAGTCTCTCTCTCACTCCCCCCACCCTCTGAGAGAACAGGGAGAGATAATATAAGAAAAACGGCTCGAGGTTTGAGATAAGGACAGGGAGAAATCCTTAAAGTTACCATCACAGGCAAAAACAGACTCGACTTGGGGAAAACTAATCATTTATTACTACAACTAGCAGGATAATGAAACAAGATAAACCTCCTCCGCCCCTCCCTCTTCCCAAGCTTAACATTATCTCTACTACCTTCACCCCCCACCCCCCGAGCGGCACAGGGGGGAAAAGGGAATGGGGGTCACGGTCAGTTCATTAAGCGTTGTTTTACGCTGCTGCTTCACAGTTGGGGGAAGAACTCCTCACATCACATCCCTCCCCTGCTCCAGTGTGGGGTCCCACCCATACGCCACAGTCCTTCATTAAACTGCTCTGGCGTAGGTCATCTCTTCCACGGAGTACAGTCTCTCCAGAATGGCTGTCCCAGCGGGCCATCCATGGGCCACAGCCACATTCAGGCATCCACCTCCCCCAGTGCGAGGTCCTCCTCCATGGACCTCCATGGGCTGCAGGGGGACAACCTGCTCCACCATGGCCATCACCACAGGCTGCAGGGGAATCTTGGCCAGGAGCTGCATTACTCCTCCCCCTCCTTCTTCACTGACCTTGGTGTCTACAGCGGTTTCTCTCACAAGAAAAGTTCGTTCTTCACAACAGGCTGGCAGAAGCCTCTCAGGATCTCTTCACATCATCCATCTCATCTCCTCTCCACTTCTTGCAGCCAGGCTGGGCTGAGTTGGGCCCAGTCGGCTGCCTGGCAAGAGGCCAGAGGGTGAGGCCTGCAAGGCCCCAGAGGCCTGCGCCTTCCCCGTTATCACGGGACATTCTGCTCCCAATTGGCTCGGCCTTGGCCAGCAGCAGGTCTGCTCTAGGCCCGGTCGAGTCCACTGAACAAAGGGGAGCGACTTCCAGCAGTTTCCTACAGAAGCTACCACCTTAGGCCCCCCTCACTAAACAAAACCACAACAATAGTTCTTAAATTCAGCTTTGTCTGTACTGGAGGCAGGACTGAATATCTTCTTGGCAGTGCCAAGATCAGCCCTTTGCAAAGGCATAAAATCCCTCAGGAACTTGTTAAAGCCTACCACAACTTAATGCTGGTTTTCCATCTACTTCACCAGGCCTTAAAGACTCCTTTGGTCTACAACTTGATTTTTCTTCTGTAAAAGGGGAATGATAGTATTTTTTCCATCTCATTTACTTAAATGAATAATTTTTAGGACAGGGCTTCCAAACTCTGGCATGCCTAACACTCAAGTAATTTCAAAAGGCAAGTAATTTCAAAAGGTATTTGCCCCAGCACAGCCTACGACCACTACTCACTACCAGCAGCAGAAGCTGTTAAAATAGGTCGGCTGGTAAGAAGTATGGGTGAGAATTCCCTGCCAGGGCAAAAAAGCATCTTTTTCCATCTTATGTAGCATAAAATGCATGGAAGACCTGGTCTCTGTCCCATTAAGGAAAAAAATTACCCTTTTGCCTGCTGAAATATGAGCTTATCCTTGTAAGAACCAGTATTGACAGACATTGCCCCTCACACTCATTCACTCATTCGGGCCCCCTACAGACAGAGAACCACAATGACATCAGTATCCTGTGGAGGCAGCTCTTCCCAAACACATTCGCATGGTGAGGGCTGCTGGATGATGCATCATTCACTAAAATTACTATTACAAGCCCTGGGCGCCTTTTTGGAAGCAGGAATGTCATTCACACTCAGAAAGCAGGGGTCTAGGGGCTGCCCTTGAGCCTCAGTCTGCCAGCTGATGTTGCAATTATCAGGCAGCTCGCAAAGGCCATATGTAAATTTATAACAAAACAATCAATTGGGGAGAACAAAGCACTCCTGTGATTGAGACACTTACCGCATTGATTGCATTGGGTATGGACACAGCACAGTGAAGGTCAGTGCAGAGCTATTCTACAGAGGCTGCTTATTTTTTCACTCTGCAGAAGTGTTTTCTGTTAAAAGGATTACATTGTATATACATGCAACATACTTTCCATCGGACAAAGCATAAATGCTCAGAAAATTACAATATCTTTGAAATTTCAAGATCAATCTGATTGAACTACATACATCATTTTAAGTTTACAATACTCTGCTTGACATCAAAGGAGGGGGAAAAATGGATAGTGTATTTTTTTTTAATCAAACGGATTAGAAGCACTGCTGTGACATCTCTTTATGGAGTTTCAATAATTCAGTAATTTTCTTTTAAATTGAAGTATTTTGTATGTTTTAATCTCTTGTTTTATTTGGCTGCCTTTGAATTCGTTTCCAGGGAGCTCTTGTGTTAGAATCTTGTTAATAATTTTTTCGTTGGTTTGGCATTTTAATGTTTGTAAGAAACCTGAACTGGGAACAATTTTAGTTTCATATTACTAAAATAAATTTACTGAAGGCAATTCGACAAATAATCACCCCCAAAAAATCACCTTGTACTGATCTGATTTATTATTAATCTATTTCTCTCCTGCTGGAGTTGACTTTGAGATCATTGTCTTTACTCCTAAACAGCTCATGTCCATTGAATAGAGAGTTCAGGATCAGCACATAGACTTGCCAGAAAAAGCTGCCTGATTTTCTCCATCTACATTGGCACAGTGGGCGGGGAGTTGTTGTAAATCATTTTAGCAGCCTTGATATCAGCTGGGTTATGCTGATTTTCATCAGTCAAGAATCAGTCCTTTGGTTTTCCTTTAAATTCCTAACAATTTCAGTAATGTGCAAGTTATGCTAGAATACTGAAGTAGCACAGCTTCTTTTCTAATCCTGCAGCAAGCAGAAGTCACTAGGTAAGCTTTTTCCTCTTTGCTCTCTGAATTTTAATTGTGGTTATTTCACAGCCTGGCTCTAATTTCCAATACTAATTTATAACGAAATCTATGTATTTTGCTTAGCTCCTGGCCTTATGCTGCTTGCTTGCCAGATTGCTCTGGAAATGGTTAGCTGACTCCCTGCTGAGAAACTCCACATAATTGCAAAGTATTTTGCAATGCCCATCCCCAAAGATTTTCCAGGTAGAGTTAGCTAGAATCAGATTTCTGCCCCACAACTCAGCACTGTTTGCTCTTTTTGCATCATCTCCCCTTAACACAGTGAATAAACCAAACACATAGACCTTCAAGAACACATAAAACTTTCCATTATCTAGGACCTAATTATGAAAAAACAGTTGGTCAAGCCTGTCACCAGAGGAACTGTGCTGCAAGAGTCACTAAAGACAACGATATATTCCCATGAGTAAGGTCTAAGCAAGCCTGATCTGGTTTGCAAGATTCTGCCTTGTGCTCTAGCCTGGCACCATCATTGTGCTGTGTTTGATTTATGGTTAATATTCATTTCAGCATCACAGGCCTTTGACACTCAAACCACATTACTCAATTCCACCTACTGTTGCCAACAACAAGCACTGAAGTGTCAGTTCCCAGTGGTTTGATATGTGAAGCTGAAAAATAGTTAGATTATCATCAGTTATGCAGACAGCACATCTGACAGCCTCACAAGCATGTTTTCAGTTGTCAGTTATTGCAGCTATAGTGTGGAAACCACAAGAGGCATACACTGAATATGCACTATGAAGATATTTGCTTTGGAAGGGGCAGGCTTCTGGATAAGTACATTTTATGACATAATTGTAGTAACTAAGAATCGTCTTCTTTATCTCTTGGCAGAGAGGCAGTTTTCACATGCAAATTAATTATAGTAAGTCTGACTCACATTAACACTAAAAGAGAGGGTGGGCATTAACATTTTCAGCACTAATTCTGTGTCGCAGCACTCTCTCACATGACAAATGCCTATAGTACTACAGCTTACCTCTGTAGATAGCAGTAGTAACTGAACTGCAATATTTGGTCAGGTTAAAAGAAATAATTTATTTCCCATTTAAAAGATTTTCTGGTTGTCGTAGTTCAGCCCCGATTGGGACCAGACTACGCAGTCTCTCTCTCACTCCTCCCACCCTCCAAGAGAATAGGGGGAGATAATAGAAGAAATGTTTGAGATAAGGATGGGGAGAAATCCTTAAAATTACTGTCACAGGCAAAACAGACTTGACTTGGGGAAAAGTATTCATTTATTTCTACAACTAGCAGGAGAATGAGACAGGGAACAAGATAACCTCCTTCCACCCCTCCCTCTTTCCAGGCTTAACATTATCTCTACTACCTTCCCCCCCCTCCGAGTGGCACAGGGGGGAAGAGGGAATGGGGGTTGCAATCAGTTCATCACACATTGTTTTACGCCACTGCTTCGTTGTCGGGGAAAGAACTCCTCACATTCCACCCCTGCTCCATCGTGGGGTCCCTTCCACAGGCCACAGTCCTTCGTGAAACTGCTCTGGAGTAGGTCATCTCTTCCACGGAGTGCAGTCCCTCCAGAATAGCTGCCCCAGTGGGAACTCCACGGGCCACAGACTCCTTCAGGCCTCCACCTGCCCCGACGTGGAGTCCTCCATGGGCTGCAGGTGAATCTCTGCCCCTCCGTGGACCTCCATGGGCTGCAGGGGGACAACCTGCTTCACCATGGTTGTCACCACAGGCTGCAGGGAAATCTTGGCCAGGAGCCGCATTACTCCTCCCCCTCCTTCTCCACTAACCTTGGCGTCTGTAGACACCTCTCAGGATCCTTTTTACATCTCATTCACATCTCATCTCCTCTCCACTTCTTGCGGCCGGGCTGGGCCTAGTTGGGCCCAGTCGGCTGCCCAGCGGGAGGCCAGAGGGTGAGGCCTGCAAGGCCCACAAGGCTCGCACCTCACCCTCTCTGCCCCCGCTCAGCTACTTCACATCTTCTCCCTTTTTTTTTCCTGTTTTCCCCTTCTTAAATACGTTATCGCAGAGGCGTTATCACGGGACATTCTACTACCAATTGGCTTGGCCTTGGTCAGCAGCGGGTCCGCCCCAGGCCCAGTCGAGTCCACTGAACAAAGGGAAGCAACTTCCAGCAGTTTCCTACAGAAGCTACCACCTTAGGCTGCCCCTTACTAAACAAAACCAGAACACTGGTACAAAGGGAAATCAAAGTTATAGAAGTCAATATTTCAACTTATATGGACATGGTTTACAGAAGGAATATGATCAACTTTTCTCCAGAAATCAGGCTCATTTGCAGTTTCTCATATCAGGCAACCCACATCACTAATCTCTTCAAAATTACGGCCTCAGTCGATTATTGCTGGGGGGAGGGACTGAAGTTGTACATAGTTTTACTCTGATTATTTTAATAAAAAGGCCAATACAGAAACATTAAAAGACATACATCATCCTGATTAATGAAATATTTGAAAACAGTATCATAGTTTATTTTAATCCTACCTTTAGATGATGCAATCCACGGGGTTTTTTTTCAGATACTGTAAAACAAATAAGCTAGAACCCTATTGCTAGTCACTGTTTTAGCATAACACGTGCTGGTAGATTCCTATTTGACTGAGCTGTCAAAAATACCCGACTACTATTTTCATGTATTTTTTTCCATCATTCCAATAAAACTCAGAATAAACAGACAAATACAAAGTGGTCAACAACAGTAGCTCAGGAGAGGACACGGCAAGTTTCCCCTGCGTGCTTACCTCCTTAAGTTATTTTGCAGCCACTTAAAAAGCTGGTGTGTATTTCAGCTATATACCTACCAGGTTGTGTACGGGATGTTGTGTTCCAACATAGCCAATACTGGCATCTCTGATCTCATTGAAGACGCTGAGAATATACATTTTTTTGCCTTCAGTTCTGAAGAAGCTTGGACCCTCTCAGCAGTGACAGCAGAAGTGTCAGAGAGCTGCCAGTTATCTGTTAATTATTTTTACTTCCTCCACTACTAATCCTGCAACACAAACTACATCTCCTGAGTTAAACGTGATCAAACATTGGCACAAAGGTCTAGAGAGGCTGTGGGATCTTCATTCTTGGAAAAACTCAAAACTCATGTGGACAAGACCCAGGATCTTCATTCTTGGAAAAACTCAAAACTCATGTGGACAAGACCCAAGTAACCTGCTTTTATAGGACCTACTTTGAGCAAAAGGTCAGACCACAGACCACTTACAATCTATATTATGCCTGAATTTTAGGAAGGCTTTGAACTCAAGATGATTCTCTCTGCTGACACTTCTGGAAAATCAGCAGTATCACAAATCATCCTCATTGGACAGTAAACAGTCCAAGACAGGCAGATAAACAGCCTGCGCGTTACTCTTCCTGACACATGCTTTCCCCTGTGAAGAAGTGCTCTGATCTGCTTCAAATACTCAAGAACAAGTTTTAGAGAAAAGGCCCACATCCAGCATTATCTCATTTGTGCTAGTTACTCACCACACAGTGCATTCTAGACCAGGACACTGAATAAAGGTAGAGGTGAGTTTCCTATTCCTAGTTTCATCCAAATTGAATAGAGAAACCACAAGTATCTCTTATTTGGGAATGGTTGCATGCTAAACAGAGCTGAAACAATATCTTTGCAGCTACAATGAAGTTTTTTGCAAGCAAGAGCAAACAGGCAAAATGCTGTTTCAGGCCATGTTTCACTTGTCCTTTCAAGAGATTTTTTTAACGTGGTAATCAGAAAAGAAGCCTACTAGATTTATCACATGAGCAAAAAAAGGAACTGGGAGCACAGTGGCTGAGTAACATAAACCAATGCTTGGGATTCTCTGTGTTGTACTAATGATGCTGCCATACACAGCATTTTGACCAGTAGGCTCCGGGCTTGTGGTGTTACTCATGTGGCTTCATCAACAGCATGTCCAGTTGGAGATTTGCACAGTGGGGACTCATCTCTTAAAAAATAAAAATAAAAAAAATAGACAGCAGCAGTGAGAGTGTTCTCACTGATACTGAAAGCCGCACAACATTAAGAGCAAACATGCTAACAGTACAAATGGACAGGTATGCAGCTATGCATGCCCACAAAGAACAAAAAATAGCGCAGCTCTCCATTGAGCAACTTGTATTCAGGATTTATTGATTCTATCTGGCACCAAATGGGAAATAAGTGAAGCAAATCAAAGCAGAAGCTAAACGGAGCAGAACAACATGAAACCTGTATGGGATTAACAGCTCCATACCCATTGCCTGAGGCAACCTCCTGCTGAAGGATAATACGCCAACGCTAAGCAGATGATCGGTTTCCCTTCCCATTAGGCATTCTGCTAACTCAACAGATGAGCATTCGCTTTCCTGTAGTTCCTCTGGGAACACCAGCTCAACTTGAGAGGCAGCCCTGCTTCCCTTCTGAGCCATATTTCGATATTCTTGCTCCTCGGTTTCAAGTGCAGTCCTGGAGGCGCTGAACCATGCCCCACCCTCCCCCTCCATCCATGGTAGCGAGCACTAGCTAGCCTGCAGCACTGCACTACCAGCCTTCCAAATCTTGCCAAATATCTTGCCCTTTTAAGAAAATGATCCTGCAGAGCATAGGCTGTCGAAAGACTATGTGCTGTTCCTTGACCAGGTAGAAGACTAAGTTACAGAAAGGATGGTAGAGTATGCAGTGATCAGAAAACAGCTACAACTACTTCTCTGAGGGCTGGGAACCTCCCCTGTGCTGAGCACCCAGAAAGCCTGCAAACAGCTTTCGCTGGTGACACACTCACACCCACTTTTGTTTTATCCAGCACTAATGCATTAAAAAAAAAACAAACAAAACCCACAAACCACAACAAACTGTGTAAGAATTAAAATTGTAGGCTGTATTAGCCTCAAAGCCATGAGTTTCCCACCTCATCTTATTAAAAGGTAAATACAACACAGCTTTCTGGGAAAAAAAAAAAAAAAAGAGAAATGCTACTTTGGGACACCTTACAGGACCACAGGGCAGGAAGATACACAATGGATTTTACCTATGTTCAGTCTTGTCTACTGAGTGGCTGGGCTGACTTACAGGGCCTGATCCAAAGCACTTGCAAGACAGTGGTTTCTGTTAGGCTTTGAATACCTCCTAGCACCTGGTATGTAAAATAATGGTCAACTGAGAGGAACGATGTACAGGGAAGAAAACTCTTCTGCATAGTAAGCAGCATTGATTCACTCTTGTGTGTGCCTGATCATCTGCTAACAAAAAATATAAATGTGTGTATGTGTGTATACATTCTCCATTAAAGAAGATATATTCCAGAATAAGTGATGCTATTCATCTGCTGAGTCAGACATGCCACTCACCAAGTCAGATATATCACATACAAGCTCAGACACACTGCCAGCTAAATGTGAGAGATTAGCTTCTACACTAAACACATCAGTCC
>WHYT01016156.1:383247-396720 GCA_009806455.1 Tetrax tetrax
TTAACCCTGTGTTGCGCAGCATTAAATTGAAGGCTTAGCTTGACGGTATCCGTGTGATGCTCTGCGTTCCCCGGAGCGGGGCTCCGGTGCGTGCGGGGTAGGTTAGCTGGCAAAAAGAGCCGGCAACCTCCTAGCACCTGGTATGTAAAATAATGGTCAACTGAGAGGAACGATGTACAGGGAAGAAAACTCTTCTGCATAGTAAGCAGCATTGATTCACTCTTGTGTGTGCCTGATCATCTGCTAACAAAAAATATAAATGTGTGTATGTGTGTATACATTCTCCATTAAAGAAGATATATTCCAGAATAAGTGATGCTATTCATCTGCTGAGTCAGACATGCCACTCACCAAGTCAGATATATCACATACAAGCTCAGACACACTGCCAGCTAAATGTGAGAGATTAGCTTCTACACTAAACACATCAGTCCATAAACTGGCTATATGCACAGCTGGGTCAGATATGCAGCATGCTTGAAGTTACCACCTACCAATTCACATAGATAATTTAGCAAGTCACATCTAGATAGAGTGTGTTTCCCACCACAATCTATAATAAGTTAAGCTTGATATAATGTGCCTGCTTAGAATCAAACTTGTTGATGTGCAACAGCCATTAATGGAAAATATATCACCTTTGAAAATTTGGCTTTCTGGGCACATACTAAGCATGTGACTGGGTGAAGTCACTGTAAGAAAATGTTACAGTCTGCAGTAGCTGCACAGGAATAGTAATTTTTTTCAACAACTTATTATTACTCTCCAAACACAGGAGATACCAGCCAAACTGTTCAAGTAACTGGAACCAGGGATTCAGCACCATCAGAAGAGAAGTGCTCTCTCTAGCTTAAGAGACCCACCACCAGTCTTTTGTATCAGCTTTCAGAGACATTTCTGGAAAATTTAGCAAGCAAGCAAGCAAACAAAAAAAAAGATGATCAGAGGACTGGAGCACCTCTCATATAAGGAGAGGCTGAGAGAGTTGGGGTTGTTCAGCCTGGAGAAGAGAAAGCTCTGGGGAGACTTTATAGCGGCTTTCCAGTACCTAAAGGGCACTTATAAGAATGACAAAGAACACGTTTTTAGCAGGGCCTGTTGTGACAGGACAAGGGGTAATGGTTTTAAACTAGAGGAAGTAGATTCAAACTAAATAGAAGGAAGACATTTTTAACAATGAGGGTGGTAGAACACTGGAACACGTTGCCCAGAGAGGTGGTGGATGCCCCACCCCTGGAAACGTTCAAGGCCAGGTTGAATGGGGTCTGAACAACCTGATCTAGTCGGGGATGTCCCTGCTCCTTGCAGGGGGGTTGGACTGGATGACCTTTGAAGGTCCCTTCCCACTCAAACTATTCTATGATACTATGAATCTATGTCATAGTTTAGCCCTGATCAGGACCAGACTACCCAGTCTCACTCGCACTCCCCCCCACCCTCTGAGAGAATAGGGAGAGACGATATATGAAAAAAAAAAGCTCAAGGTTTGAGATAAGAACAGGGAGAAATCCTTAAAATTACCATTATGGGCAAAACAGACTCAACCTGGGGAAAACTATTCATTTATTTCTAAAATCAAAGCAGGATAATGAGACAGAGAACAAGATAACCTCCCCCCACCCATCCCTCTTCCCGGGCTTAACATTATCTCTACCACCTTCCCCCACTCCGAGCAGCACAGGGGGGAAGTCGGAATGGGGGTTATGGTCAGTTCATCACACATCGCATTACGCCACTGCTTCCTCACTGGGGGAACTCCTCACATTCCTCCCCTGCTCTACTGTGGGGTGCAGTCCATCCACAATGGCTGCCCCAGAGGGCCCTCCATGGGCCACAGCCTCCTTCCGGCATCCACCTGCCCCAATGTGTGGTCCTCCATGGGCTGCAGGTGGATCTCTGCTCTGCTGTGGGCCTCCATGGGCTGCAGGGGGACAACCTGCTCTACCATGGTCTGGCGGGAGGCCAGAGGGTGAGGCCTGCAAGGCCCACAAGTCTCATGCCTCCCCTCTCTGCCCCCGCTCTGCGTCTTCACATCTTCTCCACATTTTTTTCCCTGTTTTCCCCTTCTTAAATACATTATCACAGAGGCATTATCAGGGAATATTCTGCTGCCAATTGGCTCAGCCTTGGCCAGCAGTGGGTCCACCCTAGGCCCAGCCAAGTCCACTGGACAAAGGGGTTTCTTACAGAAGTTACCACCGTAGCCCCCCCTCAATAAATAAAACCAGAATAATCTATGATTCTATGAAGTCAAAGTGGGACAAATCTTTAGCTATAAGTTGTCCCACAGCTTTTGTTTTATGGCAGCACACATAGAGTATTAATGATATGGCTTAGCTTTGTAAACCTGATGACTGTAGAGAATAAAGTAGTATCAAAAGCTCTGTCTGCTGTGCTTCATAAAAACCCAATCGCAGGGAGGAGTCCACTCTTTCACTCCTATTCCCATATGCTACACTGCAGCAGGTCCAATTTTTTTTTAGTAGAGAATAAAACCCAGCTATTTCACACTGAGATTTGTTGTGTCATACAGTAAAATTGCTAGCTGTGCAGAAAACACAACAGTAGGTTGTATTTCAGACTGAAGTCTAAAGATATTTGTTTTGGAGCACAAAGTCTTCTCTTACTGTAATGGGTTACTTCTTGTTACAGTAGATTTGTTAGTGTGATCCACTGTGTTCAGCACAATAAACAACATCTCTAGCTATTCACTTGGCAATGTGTGGAGACAAATGCTTTTGATAGTTAAGATTAAAAATGGGCAATAATGGATTTCATGGTGAGCTGGTAATCAGAAAAAAAAGCTTTAGGAAGAACCTCTACTCAAAGTTCAGCACAATCAGTCCTTTCAAAACAAAGCATTGGCTTTCTCTTGCCTGAACATTTTGGGGCCACTAGAATATCCCCTCAAATAAAGCTGAATTTATGAAGTGGTCAGAACTTGCAGAAACCATGTTTTCAGTCTAAAATCAGTTTGCATCAAGTAAGGTTACCCAGCTCAGCCTATGACATGTGAGCCTCCCTGGCATAGCCTCAGCATTACTTGGCTGCTGCATCCTAAGCTGACAGATGAGGTTGGTACCACACTGCTAGAGGCAGTTTGGCTGGTTTGGCAAGACTAGATGTGCAAAGTATGACCCATTTCTGAATCACCGATAAAAGTAACATCCAGGGAACACCACTGCAGTGGCTGGCTGACAAAAAGCTGCCCCATCTCCTGATCCTTGTCAGAAGCCACATTCTTCTGCCTGTAGAATCGCTCAGAACCACCTACTTTTTTTCCATCCCTTTTGTCAGAAGGAATCTCCATGGAGACATTGCAAGAAGGGATAGGCCAGGTGCCGTCACCTCTTTCAACACCACTGTATTTTCAGTCCACCCATGTACCATGGGTCAATCTTCATGATCCTAAGGGTGGAAATCTCCATAATCTTCCTACTGCAGAATTTGGCCATAATTGTCTACACTTTCTCAGGTGCATACACTTTCTTTGCTTCCCCTCTAGAAGGTACAAGTGATGCTTACAGTTCTGCATCTTCCTAAGGAGTTGGTGCAAACCCTACTGCCACCATGAGAAATCTGCTTCAGTCTCAAATACAAAATTGCTGGCATTCCCACACAGCCCAAGAAGAAGTCCCTATGAGCACTTTGCTCAGGTTTCTCACAGCTTCACCATTCATATTAGGAACGAACTGCAGGTCAAACAGCCTAGCAATTCACTTTCTAGCTTAGCAGCTTGAGGCTATGCCTCAGGGCCTTTTACATCAGCAGCTATTAACTACAAAAAAAAAGTCACCTGTGCTGGTCATTACTGTAAATTATGAAATTCCACTGTTTACACATCTCCATGCTAATAGCTTTTCCTATCAAGACTACTTCAAGACTCCTTCCCCCATTACACAGGGTCACATTGTTATAATATACCTAGAAGCAAAAAGCAGGGCACAGCAGGGTTTCACAAAGAGCCAGACTGCTACATGATATCTCCACTGACTCCAGTAATACAGACCAGACAACGGGTAAAAGCCCTGCTCATTGCTGTCTTGCACTCCCTGGATTTGCATGGTTACCTGGTATTCAGGCTGCCCATAATCTTGAGGTATATAGAGTCAGAACTGATCACACATGCCCATCTGGGACACATAAGATCTTAAGCTCTGGGTAAGAAGACAAAGGATGGCCGGCATTTCTAGATTTATGAAAGATTTTTCCTCAAAGGGCAATGACAACTCTGAAAAGAAAGGAAAAGTGATGGTAAAATCTACAATGTTCAGAGCAAGCTACCTACATCTCATGGACAAAGGTTTTCTATTGTGTATGATCGCTGAGCTGCTTGATGTGCCATGCTGCCTTACAGCACAAGCAGACAAGGACTGCAGTGAAAAAGGGGATGTAGAGCACTTTCCAGAACAAGTAAATGAAAGCTGGAAACAAGCACAGTGCAGCATAGAACCTTGATGCATACAGCTACAACCATCACAAATAACGTGATACCTGTTTATATTTTGCAGGTTTATATTAAACCAGTAAGGCCCAGGAGATCACCACCTGCCCTTTCCTAAAGACAATTTTGATTCACAGCTTTCAGGATACCCAGATGGAAGATGTTTAAGGCTATTCTCTCTCCCATGCCATGTTTCAGGCTATTCTCTCTCCCATGCCATGTTTCCACTACACTCCTGCAGGAGGGAAACCAGCTAAGTGGCTGCTACTCAGCAGCAAGTGCCTCTATCATAAAGCAAACAATAATCCTTCCACCTTAGTGGGAATTGCTACAAGATACAACTATCCTTGTGGATAGTTATCCCAGAGGGTGTGCTCTCTAACTCTTAGACAATAGTCAGCAATTCAAATCTGGAGTCCTTATTTCATCAAAACTTGATTTGTCCTGCGATCTGTAGTTTCCTTAGAAAGAAAAGTTCAGGAAACATCTCTCTCCATAAATCCAGTCTGAAAGGTCCCTGAAAGGTAATATGAATGCAGATTGCAGCAAATAATTTCTAATAATTTATGTCTAGTATGACATATGGTTACAACAGCCAAGGAGTTATCCTGAATACTATCTGAAATGTGAGCTCAGTATGCCTTTCTCTTCTTGAAAGTTTTATATGCTGTATTGCTGTGGGGTGGGATTCAACAGGCTAAATAAAGCTTCCTCTTGCTCTTCCAAACTGAAATGTAAAATAACTAGGGGAAATAAGCCTTTTTTTTTTTTCCTACACAGCAGCATGTACAAAATCCTTTAACTGAAAAAAGAACCAGAACAGTCAAACCTTCTGGTCATTCTTTTTGTGAAAAGATTGGTTAAAAGTATATGTTAAAGTTCCCTGCCATTTTTTCCTCCTCTTAGCCTTTTCCTTCCAGGGCTCTCATTCCTTCTTTATGTAGTTCTAAAAGATCCCCTTGTTTGACAATTTTGCTGAAGGCAAGTATGTTACCTGCCTTCTCCTGAGCTCAATATACAATAGTGGAAGTGACACACTGTACATATGGTTAAGATATGTTTCAAAAACACTTGGAGACACAATCTCAGTGTCTTGTCATTTGCATCTAGAAGAGCCTGCGAAGCTCTAAAACTTCGCTATGGGATAGTCCCTTATTTGAAACTCAAGAGACAAAATTCTTATTGTTCAACAGATTTCTTCTCCATTGGATTGAAACAAGAAACCCATATTTAGAAACTAGACAGGAAGATAAGCATCTCAGGATGACAGCACAGCTCCACATGCTGTGTTAAGTGTTCAGGAGTCAAGCTTATTCACCTTTCTGATGAGAGAACGGTTCTTATTTTTAGTTTGTAGTAACACAGATGGCACGTTACTGGTCACAACAGTCTTCATCTCCAGGGCGCTCCCCCTGTGCAGAACAGATCTTGATATTCACCTGCAGTACAAGTCCTGCTGCAGGACTCAGCTCCTTTGGCTAAACACATACCACTTTACCTGTGTTGGAGTTATCAAAGCCAATGTACAAGCAGAAGAGCTTTTGAAGTTTGGTTTCTGAGTACTTTCATTTGGTACATCTCTCTTGCACATGGTTTCCCTGGTGTACAATTATACAGTTGAGTTCAAACTTCAGTCTTTCCCTTTAGTGGGGTACTGGTATGGGTTTTGAGTTCTTTACTTGACTGCATATTTTCAGAAATTTGCAGAAATTCAGTACACTCAAGACTCCTCTTCCCTAAAGTTGACATCAGCTAAAGAGTTAAAATATAATCAAGGTGGAAAACTGAAATTCAAAAAATTCAAGGCAACACAAAGGGAAATTAGAGAAGCTGATTAATATTAGAAGGTAAATAAAATGTACAAACACTTACACTGACCATGGGAAGGGCCTCAGTTCTCAGGGACAACCAATGTGCTTTCCCTACCCAAGCCCTGATACTGCCTCGCTGCCTGGGAAATGCATATGTTCAAGACTGCACGCTCCTACTATGTGTCCTATAGGGGCTGCTCGTGCTACTCCAGGTAGGATGAGAGTTATGATACAGGATCAATTCACAAGAAAGCAATCCTATGGCTTTAAAATGAGTCACTCTCTCCCTTTGCTTCCAGAAGTCCTGTTACTATCCCAAATAACACTTCAAGGAGGAAGTAATGTAAGTAATATAGTAATGATATGGGGCTGGACACATAAGCCACTATCTGGATAATTAAAATGTACACAAAGGTGGTATACTGAGAAGTATAATCTGTATGTCAGCAAAGTAGAAATGGTAAAAGAAATTAACTCTTCATGGACACATTCATGTCAGTGACAGGTGTTACGCAGGAGTATGGAAGTCTTCTCTAAGACTCAAAGCACACATACCTCTCATATGGCCAAGCCCATCCTGCAGGTCATACCAACATTTTAGCCAGAATTCTGTAATGCATTCAACACTTACATAACTTAAAACATAGGCTTTGTGCTTGTAAATCCTTAAATGCACATAAGTGCTTTTCCTCACTTAAAAAAATTTACTCTCTCTCACATTACTCGTAAGAAATCATACTGTATTTTCTTAATCTCTTTATACTACTGAATAAAGAGTTTCACATATAGTGAAAGTTGGCCTCACAAAACAAATGGTGCAACATGGCTCTAACATTACAAAATCACGAACTGAATTATTACTGTTTATAAAAACTTTGACAAATTTCTTAGAACACAGTTCTCCACTCCAAACTTATCAGAAGGTGGCAGTATTTCAAAATATTACTTTTTGGATTTACCAGAGGGGCATTTATTTGTTAACTGACTACTTGTTAATAATGTATTTTATTATTCCTAACATTAAAGGGTCAAGATCTGTAACTTCTAGCACCTGAGGTGCAGTGGAAGCAGTTACCCCCATTACATTGCAGTTTTGAAGAGTGTGCTGAATCCATTAGTATGGGGAGATATGGAGGGTTGCATTTACTTCACTACGGCTTTTATTTGCTGGAAAACATTTGTTAGGTTCTTTTATAGAACTAACCACTTCTAAAAATATAAGAGTTACCAAGATGTCCAAAGCTTGCTCCCATGTCCCAAAGCACTCTCTAAATTCAACAACCCTATCAGGAAATATTTTACCTGTTTATGTTGACAGGCTCGAGAGATGGGCCCATACAAACCTCATGAAGTTCAATCAGGCCAAGTGCAAGGTCCTGCACATAGGTCAAGGCAATCCCAAGCACAAATACAGGCTGGGTGGAGAATGGATCGAGAGCAGCCCTGAGGAAAAGGACTTAGGGGTGCTGGTGGATGAGAAGCTCAACATGAGCCAGCAATGTGCGCTTGAGGCCCAGAAGGCCAACTGCATCCTCGGCTGCATCAAGAGGAGTGTGTCCAGCAGGTCAAGGGAGGTGATTGTGCCCCTCTACTCTGCCCTGGTGAGACCCCACCTGGAGTACTGTGTCCAGTTCTGGAGCCCCCAACATAAGAAGGACATGGACCAGTTGGAGAGGGTCCAGAGGAGGGCTGGAGCATCTCTCTTACGAGGAGAGGCTGAGAGGGCTGAGGATGTTCAGCCTGGAGAAGAGAAGGCTCCAGGGAGACCTTACTGTGGCCTTCCAGTACCTAAAGGGGGCTTATAAAAAAGATGAGGAGAAACTCTTTAGCAGAACCTGTTGTGATATGACAAGGGGTAATGGTTTTAAAACAGAAGGAGGCAGATTCAAACTAACTAGAAGGAAGACATTTTTAACAACGAGGGTGGTGAAACACTGGAACAGGTTGCCCAGACAGGTAGTAGATGCCCCATCCGTGGAAACATTCAAGGCCAGGTTGGATGAGGCTCTGAGCAACCTGATCTAGTGGGGGATGTCCCTGCTCCTTACAGGGGGTTCGGACTAGATGATCTTTAAAGGTCCCTTCCAACATAATCTATTCTATTACTTGTATTCTGTACCTTCTGCAGATTTATATAAACTACCCTCTCATGCACTTCAAATTGCTGTCCTTTGTTTTAACAAAGGACAAGTGTGTTTTAACAAGTGTGTTTTTACACACACTGTGCACTGCTCTTCCTGAAACTAAAAATATCCTACTCTTGTGTTTTGAGCTGCCACTGCTTTGCTTTCTACCAATGTATAACACAAACCATATTTTAACAGCCACAACCCTTTAGCACCTACCACTTTACATACAGAAGAATACTCACACTCTGCAGAAAGACATTCAATGAACAGCTTCATACCAAATCTACCTCTGGCTTGAAGCTCCATATGGTAGCTCTGGATCAGATAGCAGCTAGTGTACTCAGGAAATCCACTGCAAACAATGTGTGAGTCCAGTCTAGCATTCCCATGTACATCACCCCACAGTGAAGCTGTCTGATCAAATTTAAAAGAAGATGAGAGAGAACAGAAAGTCTGCCTTCATTTGGCAAGTGGAATCATCAGAAGTTCCTATAAAACTAGAAAGGATGACAGAAAAATCTCTGCTTCTGAGATTATTCTTCCATTATACACTTCCGTTCACTTTAACACGGTTGGGTTTTTTTCCAATAACTCTAGAAATACCGTTCCAGAGTACAAAGGAGAGAGGGTAGCAGTTTGTGGTGGTTTAGCCCTTGTCACCACAGTTTCTCGCTCATCCTCTCCCTACCCAGTGGGATGGGGGAGAGAAACTGGGAAGAAAGGAAAACTCGTGCGTTGAGATAAAAACAATTTACTAAAATAGCAAAGGAAAACTACAAAACTAACAGAATATTAATAGATACAAAATATACAAAATTAACAATGTATGATTTCTCACACCGGATATCCAAATGACCGAAACAGCCCGTCCCGAGCAGCGATCACAGAAACGACACTGAGCAGCAAGCAAAGGCGCAAAAGTGAGCCAGCAAGGTAGAGGGAATGATGCCAGCAAGCAGGAGCGATGAAAAGGTGGAATATGGATGCCAAGGATACAAAGGATGCCAAGGATGGATGCCCCCTCCCATGGGCAACCCCCATGTATATACTGAGCATAACGTTTATGGCATGCAATACTCTCTTTGGCCAGTCTGGGTCAATTATTCTGTCTGTCTTTTTCCCAGCTTCCTGCATCTGCAGGTTAACGAGACTTTAACAAGACTTGGAAAGCCAGACAATGTCCTTGGTCTCATTAACCACAACTCCTATCATCAGTGTTTTTATCAACATTCTTCACATACGAAATTCAAAACACACCAGCTACTGAGAGGAAAATTAACTCCATCCCTGGCAAAACCACGACATAGTTAAGACTAAAATACAGTTGCTCCAACTAATATACCTTCTTCCTTCCATTTCTTTCTGTGTAGCTACAGGAATTATCAGAAAAGAGGAACATTCTGTTCATGATTTGTTGAGCCTACTCACTGTGTCAAATCACCTGTGTCAAAATATTTAAGGAAATTATTAAATATCAAAACAATCTCTCATGAGACTAAAACACAGTGAAAATATCTAAGCCAATGAGATACATCAGTAAGCTCAAATAGGCACAAGGAATACAGCAATAGGCTTAGACTAACATAACACAGTATTTATGGAGGAATTTATTTGGATTTATAAAAACTATTTAAAATCATAGAATCAGAGAAACGTTAAGGTTGGAAAAGAACTCTAAGATCATCAAGTCCAACCGTCAACCTAATACCACCCTGCCTACTAGACAATTTCCTGAAGGGCCACGTCTGAACGTTCTTTGAACACCTCCAGGGATGGTGACTCCACCACTTCCTTCAGTAGCTTGTTCCAGTGCCTGATCACTCTTCCAGTAAATAAGTGTTTCCTAATATCCAACCTAAACCTCTCATGCCACAACTTGAGGCCACTTCCTCTTGTCCTGTCACAAGTTATTTGTGGCTCATGTTCAGCTGGCTGTCCACCAGCACCCCCAGGTCCCTTTCTGCCAGGCAGCTTTCCAGCCACTCTCCCCCCAAGGCTGTAGCGTTGCATGGGGCTGTTGTGACCCAAGTGCAGGACCTGGCACTTGGCCTTGTTGAACTTCATACAGTTCACCTCAGACCATTGGTCCAGCCTGTCCAAATCCCTCTGCAGATCCTTCCTACCCTCAAGCAGATCAACACTCCCGCCCAATTTGGTGTCATCTGCAAACTCACTGAGGGAGTACTCAATCTCTTCATCCAGATCATTGATAAAGATATTAAACAGAACTGGCCAGAGCACTGAGCCCTGGGAAACACCATGACTGGCGCCAGGTGGATTTAACTCCTTTAACGCTGTTCACCAAACTCTCTGGGCTTGGCCATCCACTCAGTTTTTAACCCACTGCAGGGCACATCTGTACGAGCCATGAGCCGCCAGATTCTCCAGGAGAATGCTGTGGAAGACAGTATCAAAGGCTTTGCTCAAGTCTAGGCAGATAACATCCATAGCCTTCCCATCATCTATTAGGTGGATCACCTGTTCATAGAAGGAGATCAGGCTGATTAAGCAGGACCTGCCCTTCACGAACCCATGCTAGTTGGGCCTGATCCCATGGTTGTCCTTTACATGCCTGGTGAGCGCACTCAAGATGAACCCTCCATAATCTTCCCCGGCAGCGAGGTCAGGTTGACAGGCCTGTAGTTCCCCAGATCCTCCTCCTGACCCGTCTTGTAGATGGGTGTCACACTGGCAAGCCTCCAGTCATCTGGGACCTCCCTTGTTAACCAGGACTGCTGATAGATGATGCAGATTCGCTTGGCAAGCTCCTCCACCACCTCCCTCGGTACCCTCAGGTGGATCCCATCTGGCCCCATAGACTTGTGTATGTCCAGGTGGCATAGCAGCTTGATAACTGTTTCCTCCTGGATTGTTAAGGTTTCGTTCCACTCTTTGTCTCCATCTTCCAGCTCTGGTGGCTAAACACCCTGGGGATAACTGGTCTGACTATTAAAAACTGAGGCAAAGAAGGCATTAAGTACCTCAGCCTTTTCTTCATCCTTGGTGATAATGTTCCTGCCCCTACATCCAATAAAGGGTGGAGTTTCTTTTTGTCTCTCTTTCTGTTGCTAATGTATTTGTAGAAACATTTCTTGTTATGCTTAAGAATAGTGGTCAGATTGATGTCTACCTGGGCTTCTGCCTTTCTGATTTTCTCTTTACATGACCTTATGAGCTCCCTGTTCTCTTCTTGAGTTGCCTGCCCCTTCTTCCAAGAGCAGTAGACTCATTTTTTTTTCCCTGAGTCCTAGCAAAAGCTCCCTGTGCAGCCAGGCCGGTCATCTTCCCTGCCAGTTCGTCTTATGGCTCATGGGGACAGCCTGCTCCTGCACCTTTAGGATTTCCCTCTTGAAGAATGCCCAGCCTTCCTGGATTCCTTTGCCCTTTGGGACTGCCTCTCAAGGGACTCTGTCAAACAGTGTACTGAACAGGCCAAAATCTGCCCTCTGGAAGTCCACAGTAGTGGTTTTGCTGGCGCCTCTTCTTACCTCTCCAATAACTGAAAACTATCATTTCGTGGTCACTAAGTCCAAGATCGCCTCTGACCACCACATCTCCCACCAGCCTTTCTCTGTAAACAGCAGGTCAGGCAAGACACCTCCCCTGGTAGGCTCACTCATGAGCTGTGTCAGGAATTTATCTTCCACACACTCCAGGAACCTCCTAGGCTGTTTCCTATCTGCTGTGTTGCATTTCCAGCAGACGTCTGGTAAGTTGAAGTCTCCCATGAGAACAAGGGCTAGCGATCGTAAGACTTCTGCCAGCCATTTGCAGAATGCCTCATCTGCCTCTTCATCCTGGTTGGGTGGTCTACAAGAGACTCCCAGCAGGATATTTGCCTTGTTGGCCTTCCCCCTCATCCCTGTCCATAAGCATTCAACCTTACCGTCACCATAATTGAGCTCCATGCAATCAAAACACACCCTGACATACAGAGCCACCCCACCACCTCTCTTTCCTTGCCTATCCCTTCTGAAGAGCTTGTAGCCGTCCATTACAGCACTCCAGTCATGAGAGTCATCCCACCATGTTTCTGTGATGGCAACTAGGTCATAGGTATCCCGCTGCACAATGGCTTCCAGCTCCTCCTGGTTGTTGCCCATGCTGCATGCATTGGTGTAAATGCACGTGAGTTGGGCTATCGATTTCATTCCCAATCTTGGTACGTCACCCCAGGGCTCATCTCTAGTGAGCCTGGTTGTATCCCCTTTCCCCTTTGAGCCTAGTTTAAAGCTCTCTCAATTAGCCCCGCCAGCTCATGGGTGAGAATTCTTCTCCCCCTCAGAGACAGCCAAACTTCATCTGCTGCCAGCAGGCCTGGTGCTGCGTAAACCTCCCCATGATCAAAAAAGCCCATATTCCAAGGGCAGCAGCCCTTCAGCCATGCATTAATCAGCTGAGTTTTCCTTTCCTGCCACAGACGTGACTGAGGAAAACACAACCTGCTCTAACCAGTCCCCCCAGTGCCCTGAAGTCCCTTTTGATCTCTCTTGGACTTCTCTCCGCAACCTCACAGCTTCCAACCTGCACAACCAATAGTGGGTAGTAATCAGTGGGGTGGACCAGACCAGGAGGTTTCCTAATAATGTCTCTGACATGAGCCCCTGGGAGACAGCAGGCTTCCCTGTGGGGTGGGTCTGGTTGGCTTATGGGGCCCTCTGTTGCCTTCAGAAGGGAATCATCTATGATAATTATCCTCCTTTTTTTCTTAACAGTGGCAGTCACAATATGTGGGGCTGACTGGCTCTCCCTAGGCAACTCCCTGGACGGACCTTCACCTACATCCTCATTTGCCTGGCCCTCAAGTTCCAGAGCCTGTTGCGTAAGGGCATCTAGGGAGGTGAGGGAGGCCAGGCAGGGATTCAACTGCTGCCCCAAGCAGGGACCCATTTCCATTCCCCTCTGTTTCTCAGGTTCCCTCTTTCTGTGTGGTGGCAAGAGGACAGGGGATCCTCTGCTCCTCATGGAGCCTCCATCTGCTGCCTTGGCCTCAGGGATGGTAGGGTGTGGCTCCACCAGCCTATCTCCCTCTCATGCTCCGGGATACTCCTCAGCCTTTCCACTTCCTCTTTCAGCTCTGCCTCCAGTC
>WHYT01016157.1:19549-114722 GCA_009806455.1 Tetrax tetrax
TGTGTGTGCTGGGGGGGGGATGTGGGGGGTGTGTTAAATGAGGGAATAGGCACCAACAGTAATGTCACAAACTCAAAACCTGTGGAAACAGGTGGAAAATACATAGTCTCAGCGTATTTTTCGAGAACCTGGTTTATCTTCAGAGCTTAAGGAGTGCTATTAGCCTCTAAAACAGTACAGTGAACATTTGCCTGTGTTACATTTATGATTCTTCAATCCAGTCCATCAGGTGTGGCAAACAGATTTCAATCCTTTCACAAAAAGATCCCACCCTATCTTAATTTAAGATGTATGCCCTCATCAAAAGCCACTTCACCACTTTCTCCACTGACTTCCAGTGTTCAGCCTAAATATATTTGTGGAGATAACATAACTGCTAGCTTTTTCATCATTATTGTCCTTTACCTTAATCACCACTAACTTCCCCTCTTGGATTTTAGAAGTTACATCCCCCTTCAACTCTTATTATACCAAGCTAAGAAAATCAGTTTCCTTATTCTACTCTCAGGTCACAATATAAGATTTCAAATTTATCGTTATGCTGGCCGTCTTTCTTCAGGGTCGTTCAACTTTGAGTTCAGCTTGTGAGTTGTATACACAAGAAGTCTCATCAGTGATGTACAGGACAGTCCTAATACCACCTTTTTTTTTTCCTACTGGAAATACCTTTCCTAACAAGTTACATAGAAAAATTTCCAAATAATTTCCCAGTAAGCATGCAATCTTTTTCTTCACTTCAGTGTATGTATTAATACAAAATTATCAATTATTTGATCCAGATTACTCGTGATCTTGACCCCAATTCTCACTGTAAAATATCTTTGTCTTTCTTCATTCTCATTTTATTTTTAAATAATTATGTGTTTTATTTTGATTTCTACTTATAACCTTAAAAAAAAAAAACAAACAACAAATCCTTATTTTCCTCTATTTTTCACAGAATGTATATTCAAAGATATCTTGCTTTATCTTTACACTAGCAATACTTAATTGTTTTATTTAATTGCAGATATTGTCAGGACACAGCTTGTTAAAGATTTTGACACCAAGCACTCCAAACACATCTATACAGGGCTCCAGAGTTCCCTGAAATAAACCACCTCCCTGATCACATGTACTACTTCACAGACACCTGTTTTATGAACAGGCATATCATCAGCTTTGGAGATTTCACTCTCTTTCATCCTAATTATATCTCTAAATTGCCCACAGCTTTGCCTGAACCTGCAGCATGCCCCATACAGGCATATGCTGGTTTTGCTCATCCAAGGCATTGAACAAGCATCCCAACAGATGTACCCTCAAAGAGGGCATCTCTCTTAGGAATCTTAAAAGACCTATGGTGTAGTCTATTCTCAGAGATTCAAGAAAATCTTGTTTCTGTGGAACAGTTGGTAGTATGTTATGTCCAGATGCATGACGTAACTGATAGCTGAAAAATAACATTTTACATAATATCGTTCCACGTCTACATGGAGCTTTTGAGTGGACTACCGCTATACCAAATATTCTGACATAACACTGCATATAAAAAAATAGAATTAGCATTCTAAAACATCTCATCATAACTGAATTAAATCAAGCAATATAATCTAATCTATCAACAAACTGATATAAACATGTAAAAAACAGAAGAAAATAAACCTTTCAGTGCTTTCAGTTTCTCAGATATATGTCTATTACAAACAAGATAATTAGGTTCCATCGTCCATGATAAAGCATTCATCCATCTCCACTAAACAAGAATATCATCTAGTACCTCCAAAGCATCTGATTTTTGACGAATTTGATGTAAGAACACACCAAACAATTTAATGACTTTTTTTTTTTTCCTCTAGTATTCATTTCTTTCATCTCTCATTGCTTGCAGAGAGACTACCAGCTCCACTTTGAGATTCTACCCTTTACGGGCACCAAGTTGCCAATAAAATGGCTGCTCTATTTTTTAAGAGGTTACCACACTTTTTGAGATGGAGCATTTAGAAGCAGAAAGAGTGCTAAACACCTGTTCAGGGCACATTTCACCACTACTGCTTTCCAGTTTAAGTTGTGCAAAATAAAATAAACAATCTAGGAATACCCAGGAAGTGCACAAACTTTAAGGCAAAAGGTTAATGCAAACACTGCCTAAACCCATTTCACACTAACTCACCTCTGTCATATTTTCAGAACTAATAGGAGTACCATATGTCATTAAAGTCAGCAGCTCATATCAAGTACACATAAAGGTCTATCCATCATTAGAGACCTCACCTCAGATTTTAAAGACACTCAAAATTTTTAATTGCAGCTCAATGATTAGATTTCTTTCTCAAAAAAAAAAAAAAAAAAAAAAAAAAAAAAAAAAAAAAAAAAAAAAGACAGGAGATTCATCATACAATTACCTTAGCATCCTGCTATGACAGAAAGGATCTTCATAATTCACCCATAACTGTATACTTTGTTTTTCATATAACAGCTGACCAGAAGAAGAGCAGCGAGCTCAACTCCAGGACAAGCAAAATTTCCCAGAGAGAAGACCCTATCCTTTCTTAAAGCACTTAAAGATCTTCAGCTGGGCAGTCACACCCCCACAGAAAACACATCACAGGTGTGAACAAGGAGACTTGCAAAGAAGAACTGGAAGCGGGCATGAGAATTAATAAACAGTGGAGAAAGGGAGAGTACAGTGGAGTTTTGCGTAGAAAATAATTTTGTATTAGTTTATATGTTATTTGAAGTTTTCTGTTTAAACAAATCCATTATTGCCTCTGGTGTTTTAATGAATGCTAGTTTGGCTTTAATAAACTTCAAGCTTCAAGGACAATCAGACTAATCTCAAAGTCCTCTCCAGTTTGCAGTGCCAGCACATCATTACATTCCTTTAAGGGTTTCTTTAAAAATTATTTGTTCTACTGACAGAAAACATAAAATAAATAATTTTTCAAATCCAGATTCTTTGTGTAATCCTTAAAAAGAGTGGATATAAATCTAGTTATGTTTGTCAGTAATAAGTGAACTCTTCATCTATAGATATTGTATCTGTAAGAAAATGGCTATAATTAAGAAAAATTGTGACTATATAAAAAAGAAATCTACCTTCTCAGAATCAAGTGTTCAAGGAAAAGTCATTGTTTTCAGCAAAAAAAATGTTTCTTGGTTCTAGATAGCAGTTTAAAACTCAACAAAGATAAAAGAAATAGGCAAGGATTTGCATTTATCTACAGAGGACTGTAGTCCAAATATTTGAATTTTCTTAGTTCTGAGTAGGCCTAGGATCTGTTGTCTCAGGAAGTCCCTTCTCTCATGTACTGCTTTTGCAGCATTTAACTAGATAAATTGGAAAGACTCCCTTGCCTGGTGGTGACAACATACATCTTAGTCAAGGATAAAAATGACTGCTCAAACTGCAGGTGCAAACACATGAGGCTCAGCTAGAAAGAGTTTTCTAAAGTGGTTTAGTGAAATGCTTTTTTGGTAGCATATTATAGAAGCATAGAATCATTAGGGTTGTAAAGGACCTTTAAAGGTCATCTAGTCCAACCTCCCTGCAAGGAGCAGGGACATCTCCAACTAGATCAGGTTGCTCAGAGCCTCATCCAACCTGGCCTTGCATGTTTCCAGGGATGGGGCATTTACCACCTCTCCGGGCAACCTGTTCCAGTATTCCACCACTATCTTTGTAAAAAATTTTTCCTTCTATCAAGTCTGAATCTGCTTCCTTCTATTTTAAAACCATTACCCCTCATCCTATCACAACAAGGCCTACTGAAGAGTTTGTCCCCATCTTTCTTACAAGCCCCCTGTAGGTACTGGAAGACTGCTATATGGTCTCCCTAGAGCCTTCTCTGCTCCAGGCTGAACAGTCCCAACCCTTTCAGCTTGTCCTCATAGGAAAGCTGCTCCAGCTACCTGATCCTCTTCATGGCCCTCCTCTGGACCCTTTCCAACTGGTCCATATCCTTCTTATGCTGGGGGCTCCAGACCTGGATGCAGTACTCCAGCTGGCATCTCACAAGAGTGGAGTAGTGGGGCAGAATCACCTCCCTCAACATGCTGGCCATGCTTACTTTGATGCAGCCTAGGATACAACTAGCATCCTGGGCTGCAAGCACGCATTGCTGGTTCATGTTGAACTTCTCATCCACCAGCACCTCCAAGTCCTTCTCCTCAGGGCTGCTCACAATCCATTCTCCTCCCAGCCTGTATTTGTGCTTGGGATTGCCCTGACCCAGGTGCAGGACCTTGACTTGGCCTTGTTGAACTTCATGAGGTTTGGACAGGCCCACCTCTCCAGCCTGTCAAGGTCTCTCTGGATGGCATCCCTTCCAGTGTGTCAACCACACTGTATAGATTGATGTCTTCTAAAAAATATCAAATCTTGAAAACTGTCTGTGAGTGAAAATATTTTTTAGCTGTGCTCTGCTCTAGGAACATAACCAAGAAATTAGTCCTAAGGAGAAAAGCATTTGCATTTGCCTTAGAAGAAGAAAACACCTTTAACAGCTGGCAGTGCTAATCCTAATGATGGGTAGGGGAATCGTTATGGAAATTTATGAAGCAACTCACTGACATCCCAACAGAGCAACAAGGTTTTTCTAAATAATAGGAGTGTTTCTAAATAATGGAGGGTAAAATTTTGCTTTGGTTTTTTATTTGTTGTTGTCAATGACAAAGTTTCTGTTATATTTCAGCCGTACTGTAAGATGCTGCAATATGAGCCTTATTGTGTGAAATAATTTTTAAGTGATAGCCTAAAAAACAGAGGATTCTTCTGAGATAGTAGGCCTGATACTCCCGCAGCCTGTTGTGCTGATCAAAGGCACTGAGCAAAGATTAGAATAGTTTACTCAAAAAAACCCCTTGTTAGTGAAAATTCAAAATTGAGTTTATTCTAATACTATGTGACCTTGATAGCATATAGATATGATTTTTTACTTCTGATATCACAAAGGTTACATGTGGTATCATAGTTTAGACTATCCAAACTAATACTAAAAGACTGAAGCCTGTTTATCCTGGGTTCCAGTAACTGTAAGAGTCATAACAAAGATTCATTTTATCTCCTGTGTTGATTCATATAGAAGCCAGTGGTCATTGTTTAAGAAACATGTAAGAAAAAGGGAAAGTAGAGAACTATTTTTCCCATCTTCTCATAAGAATTTAAGGAATTCCTGAGTTAGTGATTTGATCTGAAGTATTATTTATAATAGCTACTGGAAAAATAGGGATGCTAATTCTCCATGCTGTTTCACAAACTCATTTGAAGTTTTAATGCAGAAGTAATACAAAAGCATTTAACATCTGAAGCAGAAAAGAAAGGAACATTTTGCATTTACTATAAAAAGCCTTCTGAAATTATCTAGTACTGGTTTCACAAAAGTAGGATTAATCAGCTTGGTAAACTACTTGAGTATCTATTAGGCAAGTCATGCTTCATGATGGTTTTGGATTTTTTTTTTTAAGATAGTACTCTGGAAAATTGCTAGTGGAACAAAAGCCTCTGAAAGACAGCTGGAGGAAGAAAGAATTTAGGATCATACAGAAGAAAATGTATGATTGCAAACAAGAACAGATTATTACAAACGTCACTCTAATATATATATATATATTTTTACATTTATCTATCTGAATGAATAATCTGAGAGAGAGATTTGCGGCTTGTCATTACAGCTAGCATCTGCAGCATGTTTCATCATCTGAATGCCCTGACTTACTCCTTCTCTTTGAGACTCTACAGACCTTAAAGGGTTTTTGAGAACTCAGGCAGCTTTTGCCAAAACAATTTCCCACTTGTCCAAACAAATTTGCTTTCAAGTTTGAATATGTATTCTCCTCTAACAGATTGCAGCTGCTAATATTGTATAAGAAAGAAGAAAGTTCACCTCAGTCAGGACTAGAATAACAGAATAATCCTGGTTTCTAACTTCCTTAGGGTGAAGCAGACTTAAAAGTTCAAATCTCCTGCTATATACCTGTGTTTCTGATAAGACCCAGGTTTGTGTGGTTGTTTTCTTTTTTTTTCCCAATGCAGAAAAGGGAGTTGGATTACTTTACCTGGAGCAGAAAACTTGTGAGAATATAGTCACAATTTTGTCTTCAGCAGTATAAAAAGATGCTGGACTTTTCCCCTTATCTTCCATCCCCTCCCTACCCTCTGCTCCTCTTCTGTTTCAGAGAATGGACCAAAAGGTAGGTAGGTAGGCAGATAAGCATAGTAATGATAATCCATGAGAACTACCACACTGTATGTAGTTGTGCTACAATGCTGAGAATTTTATTACAGTTCTCCAGCAAGCAGCATGAACCTAGAACAAAATCTTTGATGCTGCGTATCAGTGGATTTAGACTCTGACACTTTTTGCATGTGGCTTCATCATCATGAATATGCAGTCATTTGCTTTCCAACAAATCTTAGAAACCTGGTTGCTAGTCAGTAAAAAGAGATTGTGATTTTTTTTTAAAACCAATTTTTTTCTTTACTTTTGAGAGCAAAGAGAAGGCAAAGTAAAAGATAGTGCTACAAAAATTTGGAGAACAAAAAAAATCCTCTCTAATATCTTTTGTGAACTATCTGCATAGCCAGCTTTTTATTATATATTTAAGCTAAAAGCTGATATATCTATTATTCAGAATTTCTAAAAGGCAATAATTTTCAGAAATGGCAAAAACTGGCAACATCTATTGTTTGAGGAGGGAAAAAAAAAAAGAGAGATAGAAAAAAAGGACAACACATTACTCATTATGACAGCAGTTGCAAATGCAAAGAAAAGTTCTGGCAAAGCATTTCCAGAAGGGAGACTTTACTATGCATGACAAATCACATGTTAATGGCTCCTTCTTCAAATATTGTATTGAATTCATGCTACTTGCCTCAAGACCCCAACATCAGATATTTTCAAGCATCTAGAAAGGAAGGCAAGATGTCTGTTTCTAGGCATATCAAGATCTGCCTATATTTTAACAGTGTTAATAAATTTGTATTTATTTCAGGCATAAGTGTCAGCAGAGAGTAGGCTTTTTTTTTGGTCAGAGCCAAACAGTGGGGTCTAATTCTGCAGGGTCTTCTTACCCTGGGCTTGATGCTTTCCTAATGTAAGTAGTTAGATCAAATTAATAATTATCTTTCCATGACATCCAAACCTCACAAATCTAAAGTCACCTCCTAGAAGCCCAGAAATTGCCACTGAATTCGTTTACTTTGTGATGGGTAAAGTGAGAAAGCCCATCCAGCTTGATGGTTTCTATGAATCTTTCTCCTGAGACACGAACTCTCCCCATGCTGTGTCAGAGGAACCAGGGCTTTCAGCTGTGGATTGTGAATGCCACTTCTACCCCCAAAGTTCAGTGTAAGCTCTGTTTCGATCCAGCTCCCAGTGATCTTTATTTCTTTATAGAAGTACTCAAACTGTATTAAGCACATGTAAATTCTGAGGTGACAGTTAAGCCTAGTAACAAATTTTACCCTTCAGAGAGCTAGGACACACAATTGCATGTTTGAATATATTTGAAGAGAACTCCGCATATTAACGGAATGGACACCCTCATGTGATATCTACTTTGGATGAAACTATTGTGTTTCTTCTCTGTAATGGTTCTGTAGCATGTGGCTTTGTTGCATTCAGCCATATTTTCACACATTTTCACTTTTGAATCTTTCTTTCTTCTTAAATTGCAACAGACTTCTTTCATTCTCCACAAATCTTGGATATTCATCAGTTTCAGAAAAAATAAGCTGAAACCTAGTCTGATTTATCCTACTGGAAGATATGAGTAGCTTCACTAAAATCAATGGAATCACACGAAGCAGTACATGAGATCCAAATGGAACGCTGTATAGTATGCTGTAACAGAAAAAAAAATAGCTTCTTTGTGATTCTTATATTAAAGCAGATTGAGTACTACATTAGAAAAATAATTTTATATTTATATAAATGCTTCAGCCTCAGATTTGTCTTAGACTTTGCTGTGTTTTCTATTTTCTTCTTAGGTTTGTTCAGGATCTGAATTTGCCAGTGGAGTATGCCGAGGTTGTTCTCCTGTCCTAGTTCCCAAACAACTGAAGGGAATGAAAAGTCTGTCTTGGTTTGCATGCACTTGAAAAAGAGGCTAAATAAAGGTAAATCACTCACCAGCTCTTTCCTGTGATTCAAAATGCCCAGGCTTGTTTACAGATGTAATACTATATGCCCACACTTTCCTGCCAATGTGTTCTTCTGCACACCAGTAAAGAAAGAAAGATGTTTTGAAGTTTCTGTTCTTCCGGAATGCAGCCAATGTCATATTAGGTTGAGCTTCTTTTTATCCATTGATATGTCTTTCAAACAGACAAAAGGAAAATAAACCATATTTTGTCATGTAATTATCCATCAAATACTTTGCTGTATGTACTTTATATACAATGACAAAGCCATTCCTGTGACTATTACTGACAAAAATTTCCTGAGAGAGGGACCTTTCTAGAACTGATAATTAGCAGCCTTTCACTTGAGAGGAGAAAGGGGAGTTGAACTTTGAACTAAATGGCTTTGTTAAACTTTAAGGAACAAAGCAAAGTGTATTATTTCTTTCCAGACAAAGAAATATTACTTAATAGTTAAAAATCACTAAAATAACTACTCTAGATGTAGTAATTGTTGATGAGGAGACAGTGGATAAACTGCCCACACAAGGAAGTAAAATGTTGGTATTGGGAGCCCTGGAAAGGGAAACCTCTAAGAAGTGGTTTAATATATTGTTTGAAATTAGAAAGGAAAATTAAATACATGGATAGCATTTTATTGCAATTATCTAGTCATCTACAATATGCCTAATACTGTGTGTATTTGAAAAAAACAGAAGAATTACTATGTTGACTTTCTTAAAAATATTCTCAGTTGATGTAATCTAATTGGAAAGAATAATAAATTCTTTCAGCATTTAAAATCAGTAATACCTGATACCACTTTGATTTAGAAGGGAAAATGTCAATAAAAGAGTATAATATTTTCTCCTTTTGGCTTCGTCCTATACTACAGGCACTCTAAGTTAATGTTTTGGGTGCAGCTGAAATTTTAAACTATTTCACTACTTTTCTATTTTATTTTTTTTGTTAAGAAACTTTTGGTGACCAGCACCAATCACAACATCGCTATCGGGCTCCTTATTCACTATCTAGCACTAGACAATGTTGATGTAAATATACTTTTTTATTCACTAGCTAGAGAAAGGGAGAGTCATGTTTCAGACAAAATGCAATTGAACTGTGTGAAGTCTTGACTTTGGATACTCCAAAGACTTTTTGTTCTGATGAAAATAAATATTTTTTAATTAAATTAAATATTTCACTGTTGTTCTGCTCAATGTAAAATGGAATATCATAAAATTGTGCTAATCCTACAAGCTAACTGGTTCTCAGGTACAAATAATAATACAATCACTAAAAGAAATCTGAAAGTTTTAATTAAAAGAGAAAAAGATTGCCTTGAACAAGAAGAGAAGATATGACTGGCAATACAGCACTAATTGAACACTAGAGTTGTTGAATTTCAACCATGCAGTTCACTTGTACAAACTAGTAATCAGAAAAATACTTCAGAATTACTGAAGCTTAGAATAAAAAAAGGAAAACAGTTTTCCATTTGCCTCCTTTTTATTATATGTCTATGTGTCAGGAAAAAAAAAAAGATTCTTGACGGAGGTTTGGAATTATATTGATATTAAAAGATAAAAGAGAGAGTGGGAATTCAGTACCCTCAATTCCCCAGAATACTGTAATTCAAATGGAAGTATATTTGGAGGAGCAACAGGGAAATTTAATTCTGTAATTTTACATATTACTAAATTAGGATCTGTCCATTGAGGTGTGCAAATCATGATCAATCTCAGTCTATGAAAATCTACAATCAGTAACTGAACCTCTAAATAAAATAAGGTTTACTAGATCTTAAAAATAACAGTTTTCTAAAAAAATAAATATATATACATACTTCAGAAAGATAGTTGATGATGCCTATAAATAATTTAATTCATATTCTTTAACCAGAATAATTTGATTCTCCTCCCACCTGCCCCCCAGCAAAATCCCAGTAACAACTTGTCTGTAAATTCGTGAGTGCAAATTTACTTTAGGGTTGTCTCACTAGACTGCTGATGCGCTCAATGCAGTCTCAGGTGCTATAATGATGCAGCCTTTCTGGTGGAAGTCAGAACTCTGTGTTTGGCTCCCCAGTGGATTCCACATGGGAAAGTATTTCTAGCACAAGCATGCCTCCTACATCTTTAGTTCCTTACAGTATACCTTGATAAGTATTAAATTACATCCATGGAGATTCATCTCTCTCCTCTTTCACATGCTGATAACTGTGCTCAAATCTTACAGTGCTCCTTCAGTGCTTCTTAGAAGTTGTGGTGTGTTGACCCTGGCTGGATGTCAGGTGCCCACCAAAGACACCCTATCATTCCTCCTCCTCAACAGAACAGGGGAGAGAAAATACAACAAAAGGTTCATGAGTCAAGATAAGGACAGGGAGATTACACCAATTACCATCACAGGCAAAATAGATTCAACTTGGGGAAAATTAATTTAATTTATTACCAATCAAATCAGAGAGGATAATGAGAAATAAAACCTAAATTCTAAAATACCTTCTCTCAGCCCTCCCTTCTTCCCAGGCTCAACTTCACATCCAAATTCTCTACTATCTCCTCCCCTCGAGTGATGCAGTGGGACGGGGAATGGAGGTTGAGGTCAGTTCACCACATGTTGTCTCTCCCGCCCCTTCCTCCACAGGGGGAGGACTCCTTGCACTCTTCCTCTGCTCCAGCATGAGGTTGCTCCCATAGGAGACCATCCTCCATTAACTGCTCCATCTTGAGTCCTTCCCATGAGCTGCAGTTCTTCATGAACTACTCCAGCATGGGTGCCTTGCACAAGGTGCGGTCCCTCAGGAACAGACTGCTCCAGTGTGGGTCCCCCAAGATGTCACAAGTCCTGCCAGCAAACCTGCCCCAGCATGGGCTCCTCTCTCCGCAGGGCCACATGTCCTGCAAGGAACCTGCCCTAGCATAGGTTTCCTGTGGGGTCACAGCCTCCTTTGGGTGCATCCACCTGCTCTGGTGTGGGGTCCTCCACGGGCTGCAGGTGCATCTCTGCTCCTCTGTGGGCCTCCATGGGCTGCAGGTGGACAGCCTGCCCCACTGTGAGCTGCACTACTGGCTGCAGGGGAATCTCTGCTCTGGCACCTGGAGCACCTCCTTTCTCTCCTCCTTCTCCATTGACTTTGGTGTCTGTAGGGTTGTTTCTCTCACATATTCTCACTCCTCTCTCTGGCTACAATTGCTGTTGCACACCGATTTTTTCCTCTTAACTATGTTATCCCAGAGGCACTACTACCGTCACTGATGGCTCGGCCTTGGTCAGCAGCATGTTAGACTTGGAACCGGCTGGCATTGGCTTTATCGAACATGGGGGCAGCTTCCAGTAGCTTCTCACAGAAGCCACCCCTGTATCTCCCCCACTACCAAAAGTTTACTAAACAAACCCAATACACACGTAAAGTGTTCAGGAAACTAGAAACATACTCTGTGGAACACCAGCTAGGTTATTAGATACCCTAATGTATGTGCCCTTCATTTTTTTAGGTAAAGCTTATCAGATATTTAGGTTTTCTTGAAGAAGGGCTTCATTTACATACAAACTTTTCTGGTTTTTTTTTTCCATATTATGGCAAGTAGTTAATAAACAGTTTATCCCCTCCTAGAAGACCTCGCTTCTACCCTTAGACTATCACAGCTTTACTGTGTCTTATGCATGTTCTGGTTTTGTTTAGTGAGGGGGAGCCTAAGGTGGTAGTTTCCGTAGGAAACTGCTAGAAGTTGCTCCCCTTTGTTTAGTGGACTCGGCTGGGCCTAGGGCGAACCCACTGCTGGCCAAGGCTGAGCCAATTGGTAGCAGAATGTTCCCTGATAAGGCCTCTGTGATAAGGTATTTAAGAAGGGGAAAACAGAAAAAAAAAAAAAGGAGAGATGCGAAGCAGCTGAGAGGAGGAGGTGCGAGATTTGTGGGCCTTGCAGGCCTTATCCTCTGGCCTCCCACCAGGTGGCCAACTGGGCCCAAATCAGCCCAGCCTGGCCTGGCCTGGCCTGGCTGCAAGAAGTGGAGAAGAGAGGAGATGTGAATGAGATATAAAAAGATCCTGAGAGGTGTCTGCCAGCCTGTTGTGAAGAATTTATCTTGTAAGGAACAGCTGCAGACACCAAAGTCAGTGGAGAAGAAGGGGGAGGACTAATGGCAGCTCCTGGCCAAGATTCCCCTGCAGCCTGTGGTGATGACCATGGTGGAGCAGGTTGTCCCCCTGCAGCCCATGGAGGTCCACAGAAGAGCAGAGATCCACCTGCAGCCCAGCTGGGGCAGCTGTTCTGGAGGGACTGCACTCCGTGGAAGAGATGACCCATGTTGGAGCAGTTTCACGAAGGACTGTGGCCCATGGGAAGGACCCCACGAAGGAGCAGGGGAGGGATGTGAGGAGTTCTTCCCCCAATGATGAAGCAGCAGTGCAAAACAATGCGTGATGAACTGACCGCAACCCCCATTCCCTCTTCCCCCCTGTGCTGCTTGGTGGGGGGAAGGTAGTAGACATAATGTTAAGCCCGGGAAGAGGGAGGGGTGGGGGGAAAGTTATCTTGTTCTCTGTCTCATTATTCCGCTAGTTTTAGAAATAAATGAATAGTTTTCCCCAAGTCGAGTCTGTTCTGTCCACAATGGTAACTTTAAGGATTTCTCTCTGTCCTTATCTCATACCTCGAGCCGTTCTTCTTATATTATCTCCCCCTGTTCTCTTGGAGGGTGGGGGGAGTGAGAGATAGACTGCGTAGTCTGGTCCTGATCGGGGCTGAACTACGACAATGCATAATACTTATGTCATAACTAGTGAGGGCAAAGATGAACAACAGGGACATACAATAATTTATTCTGTCAGCGTATAGCCAAGATGATAAAAGTAGCAAAATTTCTGTTATAGAACTATAGAATATGTATGCCAAAACCAGTATTAATGACAAAAACGATAATGAAAAATATAATAATAAGAAAAAAGTAAAGCAACTTTAAGGACTTTTAGCTCCTCTGAGAAAACTTCCTCAGCCCAAGACAGCCATGCCCTGGTATTGATTGGAATTCTGTTAGACCTCGTGTTTCAGAGGGTTATGTGCAATGTTTGGTTTGAAATCTGGAACTGACACTTGTCTTCACCACTTACTGAGCCTGAACCACTGAAGTTCCCTCTGCTGAACTAAAGTTAGTATTCCACCTGCTTGCTCCCAGTCAACCTGCACTAAATAATATACATTACCCTCTTTCTCTGTAGTTGTAGGCATCCCCAGCATGTGAAATAGCAGGAGGTAAACATGGGATGAAAGTACTGTAGTGCTTATTGCTGTTGTTTCCTGCTACAGAGGTCTTGATGTGGTCTGATGTGGTAATGCCTCTCTCTCGTGGCTTCCCTCCTTAGTACACACAAAGTACTGCTGCTAGGGGATAAAAAAATCCTAGCTCTACAAGATACCCATGCTCCTCCAGAGTAAAAAAAAAAAAAAGAGATGCAAAAAATGAGGCCAAGACCTCACTTCAGTGAACTGAAAGAAAGATGTCTTATTCAGGTTTTTAAAAAAAAGACAGTCAGAAGTAGGAAAATGTCTCTTCATCACAAGACTGAAGTTAGCCAAGGTAATATAATTTGCAGTATAACAAAGCAAGCAAAGTAAAAGCAGTATTTTGTGGAAATTTAATAGGATTTGACAGAAAATTATGAGTAATTTCCACCAAAATTTCTTTGGGCATCAGATGCAACTGGAATAGTAATGCTGATCTAGTGGGAAAGAGGTTCACTTGGTACCATAGCAGCACTGAATGTTGTATTTAAGCTTACAGGGGAAAAGAGACAAGGTAGTGGGAATGCCACCTCAGAAGTCCACTTAACTGGAAGTATGAAGGAGCCAGAAGCCACCAAACAGTGGAGCAGAGAGGATATGGAGGTCAGACAGTTCAGCCTGAACAGTGTAAATTATGTAGTTCTGCTCTTAAAGTATCGGAAGAACCTTTCTATTGGAATGAACATCCAAGTACATCTAAGTACAGTTCAGAAGTGTATCTTGTTAGTTATCTTTACATTAATCATACAGGAAATGGCTATTTATTTACAATTTTAATTAAGACACTTTAAAACTAATTTTGAGATAACTTGGAGACCTAGTTTCTCCTCCCTTCTCATTTATGCAATAATTTTTCCTTATGTAATCCTCAATATAAATATTGCTTCTACTTCCTCACAGTGTATGGCTGTATCGTTATCAATGATTTCGCATTGGTCTACTGAAATAGTGCTGATTATTCTTTTAGGGGTTTTTATAATTATATTTACAGTTTATATTATCTTTTTAAAGAGAGTGTTCACATTAGTAATTTCTATTACACACCTTGCACAGGAAGCTAATGGGGGAAAATTATTTTTTTTTAAACTTGTGACATCATTTCACAGAACTAAAAGAATATCTTTCATTATTATAGTATGATGAAAACTGTAGTAAATTCTGTTCATGAATGAAAACATGTGGAGGGCCAGTTAGGGGAAAGACATCTTCTTGTGGAAGACTCTGGGGAGTTGCTGGGGGATGGTGAATCGTGGTGTGTTTTGTTTTGGTTTTGGTTTTTTTTGAAACATATAAATGGAAAGCACTGAAAAATATTTTCAGGCAAATAATTTTATTTTTTTTTTTTGCCATAAGTTTAATACACATTTAATGAAAAAGAAAGAATATACCTAAGTTTTCAGTGCTACAGAAAAAAATATAAAAAGAAGTATTGCAAAATGAGAGAACTACTGTCCATCCTTGTGGAAAGACAAAGGACACTCTGCCTCAGGATGATTAAAATAAGAACATTAACATCATGACTAATAACAAGAAGCTATTTTTTCATCTAGTAGATTAAAATAAGGACAATTTTAATATTCATAAGCGAGAAGACATTTTTCATGCATTACTCCTAAATAGAAAAAGGCAATTTCAGTATCTTTCAGTCTTTTACCAGTAACTGAATTTGTCATACTTTGTGAAAGATAGCTCACTAAAGACAGTTTAAAATAATTTTTAAAGTAGTGGCACACCAAACAGGGCATTTAACCCATTAAGAGGTGAGAAATAGGAGTGATTCAGGTGAAATATATATTTTTAACTCTTGGTTATGAATTTTTATAAAACTGATGTCAATAGATTTTTGTTCTGAACATGTAGTCTTGTTAGCACTTTCTCTGAAGACTTCTTTCCATGGTGCTATTTAAAAAAAAACACAACAAACACAACAAAAAAAATCTCAAACAATCCGGAAATTGGTTTCAGTTACCTGTGCCAAAGAATGTAAACATCTCTGCCTTGCAGGTGTAATACACCAGTTTAACTCTTAGATTACAGACCCATTATAATCTCTTCCTTCCCCAATATAAGAATGAAATAGCTCACCACATTGTCTTTGTTGTCTTTACTGTGTTCTGTGTAGTGTGATGCTCACTGACTACGAAAGAACTCCTAATACCAGCATAAGCAAAATTTTGACCATTTCATCCAAATTTCATTCTTATTGTGATTCCATTAAGTACTGTAAGTGCTGTAATGTTTTGGTTGTTTTTTTTTTTTCTGTCCAGTATCATATAAAATGGAGTGGTAGTGGGTGAATGTCTGAGTCCAATACCCTCTGACTAGGTTTTTTAGATATTCTGCATAAGGAGGGTTTAAATTTTAATATCAAATGTACTTATTTGATATAATTGTCATTGCATGGGATTTTGAATTAGTAGAGTGATACAGCAGTATACTGAAATCACAAC
This sequence comes from Tetrax tetrax, assembly GCA_009806455.1. Taxonomy (NCBI): domain Eukaryota; kingdom Metazoa; phylum Chordata; class Aves; order Otidiformes; family Otididae; genus Tetrax; species Tetrax tetrax. The sequence continues at coordinate 35,389 of WHYT01016157.1, forward strand.
ACAAACACAATACAGCTATTGCAGTATGCAGTTGAATCTCTATTTAAACATGGTTCCCACTACCAGTCTCTATACACTCACCATCATGATGCTGAGCATGCCTGGTCACTGGGAAGGAATACGAGGGTTAAAGCCAGGTCAAGCTCATTGCTTTCTTCAAAATTAATTTTATTAGCTGTCCATTTTTTAAACTTAATATTAGTTTGAGCCACATATACATTTTTTTTCCCCATGCTGCTCTGGCTAGCTGAGAAAGACACTACTCTCCATTAATTATCTCAGTGAAAGCTATTTATACAACCTGATGACTCACTGGTATAGCTGTATATCTAAACCAAAAGTTACTCTCCAGTCCCCCTAAAAGTATCCCCCCCCTTTACAATAACTGGTGGTTATTCTTAACATTCTTCCCTAAGCTCATTATTTTTGCCCTTCTCCTCCGAGTCTCCCTCCATCGTAGTGGGGTTGGTCACAGTCAAATATTGCCAATGTGGTACAAATGCAAAGGTTCTTGACTATTGGACTCCATCTCACATCACTCTAATTAGTAGATATTAATGTTCTGAATGACCTTTTCATCTTCTCACCTAGAATGTTCTATCTTGTCTTTTTCTGAATTTGGCTGAAATTGGGATTTTGGAGATGCAGAGTTAAGCCTATGCTTTTCCCCATCTTGACAACTATATTCACAGAAAATTAATTCATACTTATGGGTCATTACAGCTGAATAATATTTAAATACATCTGTTTTTTTCTCCGAGATGTTCTACTTTCTTTGTTGCTAACCTCAAAACAAAAGTCATCAGTAGGTTTCTTTAGGATCTGCTTAAAACGAAAACCAAAATACAAAATACAAACAGATGAGAAGTGAAGAGGACTTTCTCCATATTAAAGTGTTTCCTTTGGAGGGATGACTATAGATACAACATGAGTTCTTATATCTCAAATCGATTAGCAAGTTAATAAATCTTTTATTGCACTGCTGAACCATATTATAAATGCACCTACTAGGTCTCAACGAAATGCCCAGAACAGTTTCACTTGAAGAGTTGTGACCAAGAATAAACCTAAGTGGCTATGTTCACATTTGGACACAGATGTCTCAGAGTGTTACGAGATCTTATTTACAATGGTGTTCTCAAGTACCCCTTTCCTCTGCTATTCTTTAGATAATCAGAAAGAAGCACTTACCTTTGGATATTGCATCCTGTGCAAGTTGAGATTAATGCTTTCAGTCAGGTCACCTGTATTAGAGAAAATTGAACTTCAACCTTAACAGCTATGAAAACAATCAAGTATTTGTCCAACTTCACCAAAAAAAAAATGGTGAGACGTTGTGACAATTGTTTACATATACAATTTGGAAAATATTATCAAAAAAAGCAGTATAATTATTGAAGGCAAAGAACTATATCACAACAACTGGTATATTCATTGATAAATTTATGCTGGAAACCTTCACTGTTTTAACACAGAACTTAGCAAAGTTTTGGAGGATTTCATACATAAACTTGGAAAATAAGCTTGTGATAACAGTCCTACAAAGTTTAGTATTTTACAAACACATTTTAAAGGAAACAAAATTATTCTTTGTATATTGATCCCTGTTTTAAGCAATTTTCTGGTTACTTGTGCAATCAAGGAAGGTCTTGATGTCAGCTTTAAAAAAAAAAATAAAAAATTCTCTTCATCCATAGTAATCTTTATCCTGGGTTTATTTCCTTCAGTGAAGCTCCAAAATTGGCCACAACCTGGCAGAAACAGAGTCCTATGAGGTCACATTGCTACTGTTTGATACATCTGCTTGAGCTAATTTAGTCAGAAGTGCCTTAGGGTTAGGTGTTGCTGCTAAAGGACTTTCTTGAGCTTACTGTTAGGAGTCCTTTGTGTCAAAGAAAAATGTTGGGTATCTTAGAAGTAGAACTTGGAGAGGCAAAGGATGAAATAGATGGTCTAGAGTTAGCTAACGGAACCATCACAGGGTGTAGGAACCCAGCTATGATTTCATTTTGCTACTGAGAAGAGCTGGAAGTATCTACACTCTTTGCAAATATGGCCTTTCTTTTCTTTTAAAATGTAGATGCAGTAAGAGTGGGCAAAGGTTTCCTCCTTTTTGTACCCTATCCAGTGGTGAGAGGACTTGTCCAGGATACAGCATAGCCTAGTTCAAATCCACACATTTACACCATAAAGTTAAATCAGACAAAATTGGAATCTGTTGACTTATAAAATATTTTACAAAGCTTATCCATCTGTATTGATTTTCCCTAAGGTTGTTTGAGACAATGATTGGCAGAATAAGGAGAATAAGTGAAAATGTTAGTTAATGCAGTTTTGAATTTTTACAATATTCACTTGGCACGTTCCTGTAGCAACTAATTGATTCATTATTTTTCCAGAAGCTCTTGAAATACATTACAAGTGTTCACTCCAAAATACCATGAAAAGGGGAAAAAATGAGTACAGATGACTGGTAATAATATTTAATTTTTTTTTTTTTAGAACTATTTGAGATCTACCAACTTATTTACAAAATGTCCTGCAAAGTATCCTGTTACTGGTCTTTCATTAGGTAAAAATAAATGTGCCAATTAAGCTGACAATGCTCTTTCAATTGAAATCAAACTGAGTATCATGTGGTGAGGTAGGCAAAATGATGTAACAACAATGTTCTTTTCTTAATATAGCATTCATAATTTGTAAGACTGCTATTCTGTAATGCATATTCAGGAATGTTTCATTCCTAACTGAAATGCAGACACTACCTCAGTGTAACAGAATAGGTGTTCAATAACACAAAGAAATACCATATTCAAGCTCCAGAGATTCTGTTGATTGAAAGAAGTTGAAACTGCTAATGAAGAGTCGCTATTTAAAATCTAAATAATACTATGATAGTCTTATACATCAAATGCCCTTTAATGCGTATTTAACAAACAGCCTTACTTAATTATATGGTGTGAACAGGAGGCTCAATAAAATCTCAGAATGACACGGTTGGCCTCATTGATATAACTTACAAAAATATGTAGAGATCTTTGAAAATTGTTGCATCATTTTTTTTTTTGTTGAAGTTTTTAAAGACACACTTATACAAGATATATTTCTATTGTATTTGCAAAAACATCTTATTTTCAGATTAATGAACTCTTTGTCACCATATGTCTAGATGTTTGAAATATTTTTTTTTAAGGGAAATACAATTAAATGCACTGAAGGGGTTCTGAGCTAGCTTAACCTGTTTATGCAGTTGCTTAATTAGCAGTCTCTCACAATTTGATATTATAAACCAAGAAGTCAGAAAGCATATACATGAAGACAGATTATGATACTCTGGACCATATGCAAAAAGGGAAAAATTGCAAGATCATATCTTGAAATGAAAATATCTACTAGCTTATAAAGGAAAAACTTTAAAAAAAAATTCTGGTTTTAGTCCGTCATACGTATTGATTGATGTACATATAATAGTGCAGCAAATAAATAGCTGTTTATTAATATGGAATAATAGTTTAAAAGATACCTTTGGGCACAGCCTGTTAAAACTATCTACCGCCAAACTGAAGGGAAAAGTAACATTTTTTTTTAAATTTGGCACTATTTTTTCTTTCTTTTGATGACTCTTAAAATAGCCTGTCAGAGCCTTTTCTCCATGTCTCATAAATAGTAATTTTTTAAATACCTTATCAAAAGCAGCTGTATCATCACAATCCCTGGTGAAGAGCACTCAGTCTTGTCCTCATAAGTGCTTCTCAAATTCGCTAGCATACAGGAACACAGTGGAAACTTTCTGCAGCTGTAATAGAACTTGGTCGTCGTGTATATTTGGCTTCTTCCATTACATTTCCATTATCTTCCACTACGTTTCTCTAATGTATTTCCATAATAAAATCCTAAATCTTGACAGTTTGTAACAGCTTGTGAAATAAAATATGAGTGTTTACCACAAATAAAACTTGCTCCCAACAGCAATTAGGAAAGACAAGATTCAAAACCAACTGTTGTTATGTCTGGGTTTGTATTAAGGGAAATTTGAAATACTGAAGAAAATGTTTGCTTCCCATTTATTCAATGAGATCAAACAACTCCTGGACACTAGAAACCTGTTTCAGTTCCATAACAATGGGAAAGAAACAAATTGTGGTCTTTGAGCTACTACACTGGATTAGTGAAACAAAATAGAGGGAATTGGCAATAGTCCTCTATCAAACTCCTTTAGCTAGAGTCAGAGATATTTTTAGGGTGGGAATAGAGAAATTGGTTTCAAACAAGAATTCTAAACTGATGGGGAGAGTTTCTGTACTATACAAATTACTGTGATACTATTGACATAGTCAAATCTGTTAAGTTTATTAGTAGAGATTTTGGTCTCCAATTTCATATAAAGAGCAATGTAGTTTATTCAAGTTTTAAAGCTTCTCCAATTGCCAAATGTTGCTAATACAAAAGAGTAAGATGCCGCCAAAACTGACAACTGACTTGGACTTTGATAGAGTTTGTAAGGAATCATGCACAACATAGGACAGCTTTCATTGTCAAAGGAATCTCACTATTGCCGTGGGTTACAAATATTGGGCAAAACAAGTGTACAATCCAGCTACACTGAGTAGACTGGATAGGGAGCTGTTTAGCTGTGCTACTGAAGTGCATGCTTCTTGGTTTGGGCTTATATATTTGTATAGCTTCTAGATTGGAGGTTCTTGGCTCCAGAGGCTAGGTATGAGAACAGACGTCTGTCTATACTCTAATTACTCCATGCCTAACAGATTAATAGATGAGCTTTTGTTTATAGCAGCCAAATGAAACTTTTCCAGTTAGATAAGCTCTTCTAAAAAGTTTTCTTTCCACACTGCATATTATTTTATATAAAAATACATCTGTTTATATATATTTCTATTAAAAAAATAATAGGCAGATAAACATCCTTCTACCTTGCTTTCAAACAAAGTCTGTGTTGCATGCCGCTTCAGTGTGGCTACATTGGAGTATTGACCAAAGTCAGGACTGTTTAAAATTTATGGGGTTTATTCTCCTTTTGTCAAGCATTATCTACATACATAACATTCACATGGTGTAAGTTACAGAACAAAAATGCATGAGACTGACTACTGCAAAAAAGTGAGTAACAGACAGATTACACGGTTCTTGTTTGTTCACAATGGAGAAAAGTTCTTAAAAAGAAAATCAGATTCAGTAGCTAGAAATGTCAGCAGATTCTTAGATAAATCTACCTACCAGGAGGTTTGCTTAAGCTAAAGAGAGATCTACTGTACCACACAGGGCAGGATGCTTAATGCACACAAGATTACAATGCTAGAAAATTCCAGATTTCTAAGTAATTTTAGACAATCTAAATTGCAGTAAAATTTTGTTTAAAAAAAGATTTTTTTTTTTCTGATTGCCTTCAGTAAATGGAGGTCAGTTTAAGAGCTTATAAGCATTCTTTAGCAAAAACATAATAAAAATAAAAATACTCCCATACTTTTAAGTCATTGCTCTAAGTCTAGATAGTTGTTTACTGCTGGCTTTCTGATCCTACTGACTTATTATTCTACTTCTGGGAATCTTATTTTTCCCATTTACATGTTTAACCATTGTTAATATTAGAATTCTAAGTAAACAACCTATAAAAAATACAAAGTTTTTGTTGTTTGTTTGTTTTTTGCACTAATCCAATCGGATGCATGGAATAGAAAAATCTAGCGAGCTAATCAAATGGTTTAACAAACATGGATCAATGGTACAATGCATAAGCACACGTTATCTACTGGTAGCAGACTTCAGTTCTTTGCATTTTCAGTTTCTTAAAATGCATTTTGTTTGGTTTTAAGTAACAGTTTCCTCAATGATATAATGAAGCTTTGTGATGCCATGTTTTTAGAACATGGTTTACTCTGAAGGATAAGCGCAATGTCTCTCTTTAGTAGAACTCAGACGCCTTGCTGATGAAACCCTGTGATAGCTGAAAAATCTAATATCTATTTTTTTTCTAAAAAAAAAGGTTAAGCTTCTGCAAGCAGCTCTCTCAACTAAGACTCACCATAAAAATAAACTCCGCAAATTGCAGTGATCAGAAAACACCGCAAATATTTCTCCTTTTTTTTCCTCTCCACATATGTACCAGAACTTTAGATTAGAAATTTGATACCAAAAGTTTCTTTCCAATGACAAGCAATCCTGTAGCCACAGTGGGAAAAAAATTATACAATTTCTATGCTTTACCTTTCATGTGAGACTTTCGCTTCAAGGCACAAAAAGATTAAACAGTGGACTGGACATAATAGGACATAACGTTTCAATTTAAGGAGTCAAAGGTTGTACAACAGCTCTTATTTTGTGTCTGAAGCAAACCAAACCAAAACTTGAATCGTATTTAAGTCTTCCATTTACAAATGCAAAGTATCATATTAAAGTCCCTGAAGCTTTTTTTTCTACTTCCTTTAAATGAATGTACAATATTTATAATCCATTTAATATTTAGTAATTTCAGACAAACAACACAATCTCAGCTGATAATTAATAAGGAGTACCATTATCAAATAGCTGTTGTTTTAGTAACTTTTACTTGGAAGTTGATTCAAATTGTGTTCAAGTCAAAGAAATAAAAGGTATAGAAGGGTCTAACAATTTAAAAATAAAATTGTGTAAATTTGAAGAATAGTGTAATTTAAGTGCAATGTACTGTAAAACTACTAATTCGGTAAATATCTAACACAGAACCTTATGCTTCTCCAACCCAAATTACTGTGTTGCCTCTCCCAACTTCAGTGATCTCACAATTTAACTTATTGAGCCGTCCATCCAGGATAAATAGAGATTCCTTGGAAGGGGTCATGAGATACTGACCAAAAAGGCCACTGTCTTTTATAAGACGATTCTTACTGTTCCAAGGCCATTCACCTGCCTTGACAGGCTCCTTCAGACTCTTCACCATCTTAACCTTGCCAGAGGAGAGCTCCACGAAGAGAACATCAGTTTGCACGCTGGAGCTACAGTAGACATTGTATTGATGAGCTTCAGTGAATGATGGCTGAAAAGCAACATCAGATATGTGCAAATTGGTGTGAATGTCAAATGCATCCTGTATTTCTCCTCTCATTGTTATGGACTGGATCCTCATAAGACCTTTTGCATCATCAATGCTGACAAGGTAGTGTCCATCTGGAGAGATATGTGGTGTGCCTGTTACATCAGCATTGTATCCAATCACAGAATCAGTAACGCTATCCACTATAAGCTGCGGTAGGACAGCCCCAGTGGTATCAGGCTTACAGCAGATAAAAAAATATCCTCCAAGATGTGTATAAGCCAGTGACTGAGGAATGCAATTATAATCCTTTAAACTAATTGTCTTGATGTATGACATAGTTTCTAGATCAATTTTCTGCAGCACAGGTTCATCCTTATGAAGAATAAATCCAAACCTGGAAGGAAATGCACAAAATCAAAGAAAGTCAGAGCTATTCTGTGCATCATGTACAAATGGGGAAAGGTATTATAATCAAAGTACATGAGTTAATATGTGTGGCAGTGTATTGCTATATATCTCAGATTCAAGTGTTTCAGATATTAAGTAGTTTATGATATTTAATTTTTAGTGTTCTTACAATTTTAGAGTGTATCAAGTAAAACGTCTAAAAAACTTTTATCTGGGGAAAAGTGTTTTTTTTCCTACTGACATAGAGGAAAAGCTAAACACTACTCTGAGCATATCTACTCAGTTATAACTTTTACAAAAGCCAGGAAGGAGAAAAAGATTAAAAATCACTAAGTAGTACATCTCACATATTTTAATTCACTTCATACAGTTCTTCGACTTTCTTGGGAACATCAACTTAATCCAGTGCTCATTGTTATTCAGATAATTACCTGAGTCTTCTTCATTATAATTCGGCAGAAATGAATATCATAAAAAGATTTAGGTTTGTACTTCCCAACTATTCAAGAACTATATTTCTTACAATTTAAATGACCCTTTATACTTTTCCATACATCAAGAAATTTTCATTGAACATGAATAATATGATTAAACTTTAAAACCCTAGAGCTGAATGTCTATAGCGTTTTAAATATGAACTATATGACTATTCTCTAATGTCAACGTATAAGTTCTAAACTTGTACTGTATTATCGACAGAATCATTCTGTAATATAAGAGGTTCAATAGCAAGTAACATTCTGGCAATTCAAATGTTTATGGTATACCTCAGTGTTAAATAACCAATGTTACATGCATGAACAGTGGTTAGAAAAGGACAACGGAATCGGCTTATTAATTGTCTTTTATATAACAGCCTCCAGTGTAAAGTAACAATCAGTGAACTGTCCAAGAGTGTTCACAACATTCTGGACAACGACTTACATGTATTTGCTACTTAATCTTTACTCCTGTGAAACAATAACCAAAAAACCCAGCGCATCTTAAATGGACTTTTTTTTCCAGATGAGAATTGACTGAGGACTAGACATTGTCATCACTGTTGGTTTCATGAATATCAAACGCAAAACAGAACTGAAATATCTACATTGATAATTCAAGCACTAAAAAATTGGAAAATTTAAAAGCAACAAAAACAAATACAGAAAGTTTTGTTATTATTTACAATATAAACTCAGCCAAAGTTCTCAACCTGTTAAATTTATTGCATATAATCAATCTTCAGCCCTATTTCTAATACAATGAGATTCATGTAATTACATGCAGAACTCTCTTTCTTCATTCCTGCTGGGCTGCAGTGTTACTGCCTTGGAATCCATTGGCCACATCTGAGGAGCAGAGGTTGTAATAGGGAAGGGGTGGTTCACGTGGTGTAGATTGGTTGCTGAGTGGAGGATAACCACACTGCCGTAGAGGGAAGCATGGAGTGAAGTCAGCAGGAATTCATCCTATCGCTTAGGTTTAATGTGTCCAAGTGGCAGGTTAGAAAATACAGAGAAGGAATGTGGAGAAAAGTGGACATGCTGCTGTGCAAGGCAGTTGGTACATGCAAAAGAGTTTAGGGTATTTTTAGAGGGAAAAACTGGATACATGGATCTCTGATTACTGTGGAATGGTTGTAACACAGGGGACACAAATTGCACTGGTCAACCCAAGCATGGAGAAATTTGTTTGAAAGTGAGTTAACCTATATAATTCTGGGAAGACAAATTCAATAACACAAATTGGTGAATATTGGAATATACTAAAATTACTTGAATTCTGAAGTAAATAGGTAAAAATTATTATTTTCAAAGAGAAATGAATATTTCATTTAGGTGTGCTTCTATTCAAAATGACTTTTTAAATTTTTGTTCCTACAAGAAATGTATGAAGTTACATTTAAGTTTATAAATATCTATGTTAAAAGATAAATCCACCATCAATTAGTGATGTAATTTTCATATATTAAAAAATAAATATGATACTCAGTTCTTATTATTTTAATGAGTTAAAGGTATGTAAAGGCAAGGGAAAATATCTACTTTTAGGTCAATGTGATGGCAGGTGCATACATTAAATATTTTCAGCTATTACAGTATTATTTTATTTATTTTTACACAGTGCAGACATTTTTTGCTTTAATTACTTTTGATCTCATTTTCAATAGTGAACACAAAACTTTTTTTTTTGTTTGAGATTGGAAAGCTGACTTTTAGTTTCAAAACATTATTTTTCTCTTCTAGTATGCCAATACAAAGTAATGGGGGAAAAATAGGAAATTTTATTTGAAAGACAAAGAAAAAGCTCTTATAAAACTATCTTTAACTTATGTATATACTTAAAACATACATTTATATCCAAGTGACATTTTCAATACACATATACACACACAAAAGCAATCACAGTTTTGAAAATCCCATATGAAAATCTATATGATTAAATATATTAATATTTTTGAAGTTTGGCCTATTGTTTTCAGAAACTGTACTAAACATAGTAAAGAAAACATTCTCTGTAATAAATTAGTCATTTAATATTAAAATATATTTGATACATTTTATTATATATGTGTGTCTATATTGTTTCATGGTACCTTTATTTATCTTCAGAAGAAGACTCAAAAATTTCACTGTATGTTTTGACTCTAGTTTCTACTCCACTTGAGAGAAAACATAAGTAATTTTTTAAAAAGCAATTATTTTTAAAATACTTTCTACCACAAAACAAATTTAAGAATCTAAATAAATATATTTTAAACTGGAAATTTTGTTTAAAAATTTCCTTAAACTATTGTTTTCGTCTATCAAATATCAACCTGACAAGCAAACAGAAGAAATCTGTTCTGGCTGCAAATCTATTTATTTTAAAGAATATTCCAGCTGATGAAAATGACCATTTCTTTTGGAAGTAAAATACAAATTCAAAACAAGGTTAGCATCAATTATCTAAATCAGTAATTCTTACTTACTGATTTAAATTATGATTAAAATGAAGGATTTAAATGTTTAATTCAAAGAAATCTGTCTTCCTTATGAGTACTTGATTAAGCACTGTGAATGATCAATTTATGCAATATTTTTGCATTTAAATGTCATTGATTTCAAGAGGAATATGTAAGTTATTAATTTTTGCTTCTCAAGTAATATTCCCAGCATAGTGTGGTTTTGAATCACAGGTATACTTAGTTTATGTTAACTTTGGTTGCATAAAACCCTTGATTACCAAAACAGTGAGTATATTCTCTAAAGTTAAATTAAAGAGAAGGTCTTACATACCTTTCCTAAGTGTTACATCAGTTGAAGGTGTGGAAAGATTCACACTCAACAACTAGCTTTCCCCAGGGAGGAGGATGTTGCTAATGGTTTCACGTCCAGTTTCTTTTTACACGGTGGTACCTTCTGTCAGACAAGTTCCCTAAATTCTGCCAGCTAAGAGATTTGCATATGCATTCCCCAGTGCATGTCATTAAGATGAATTTAGTTATTGTGGAATCATCTAAATGCTTTAAATAATATTTGTTTATTAACTTTATTGGTACGAACGAAATAGTTTAGGAGCCAGAGCAGAATGCGGGTATAAACCTTACCACTAGGTACAGGTAGATTTAAAAAAAGGATGTTTGTTTACAGCAAGGGACTCTAGATCTTCAGGGTTAATCAAATCCTTATTCTAGAGCAAATCAGCAAACAAATTTTAAAACATAAACCAGCTGATAACATATCACGTCTCAAGCATTTCAACTGCAATTTTGCAAAGCATTCTAGTTTCTTGGCAGCTTTATCTATCTCTTTGTAACATTTAGTTCACAGTTCAAAAGCCACAAGTAAGAAGCTTACAGTATCTTGGATAGATTGTTCTTACAATTTAAATAGTGGCTTCAGCGTTGGTAATTGAGTTTACTTGAAAACTAAAGAACTTCAAGACTGCAACAGCCTTATCCCGATGCTGTATTTGTTGTGCTTAGATCGACTGTCCCTTGTTCTGAAGCTATTAAGATACTTGATTTTATAACCTCCTACTGCAGCAGTTAACCATATACATTCTGATAATCAGCTCTACCTGAATACCCATTTACACTGTATCTTACTTTTAAAGTGTGCAAGGGGCAGTTTGATACATATTTTTTACTGTGGTTGCTCGTTTTCATGTTTCTAAATTTTCTCAACTTTGCGGACTTAATTTTTTTTTTTTTACAACTATCCATGCTATTCATTGTGCTCTGCTCATTTCTGAATTTGAAAGCACAACTTCATGAGATATGCTCTTTTGTCCTTGAGTAGCAATTTCTCCAGCCCAGGAAAAACATAATTATACTTTGCTGTAATGTTAACATGCTAAAGACTTTTTACTTCATGTTTTCTAGTTCATACTTAAAAACTCCACTACTTTGGACACAGATGTAATGCTAGCCTAAAAAGTAATGGTTTTTGAGGTGAGTACGCTAAAAAAAAAAGATCAGCTATGAGAGTAGAATAATACATTGTACTTAAGTAGTACCTTTTACTTACTGATTTCAAAGCACTTTACAAAAATATCACAGCAAGTGAAGAAAGAAACTGAATAACTTGCCTAAGGCTACATAATGATCCATTGGCAAAGTCTGGCTGAAACTAAAATATATGCTTTTGCATATAGGAAATCACTTTGTCAAAATAATACTTGTGAATATTAAAATTAGACACAACTTTGGACATGGGTGGGAGAGAAGATGCAGAGTATGAAACTGATAAACCTTCATGAAGGACCTTTTCCCAGAACTAGAAGTATGGCAGCCAAAAGTAATTTATTGGAACTAATAGGATTTTATCAAAACTATTATAGAATCATAGAATCATAGAATGGCTAGAGTTAGAAGGGACCTTCAAAGGTCATCTAGTCCAACCCCTCTGCAAGAAGCAAGGACATCTCTGACTAGATCAGGTTGCTCAGAGCCTCATCCAGCCTGGCCTTGAACGTTTCCAGGGATGGGGCATCAACCACCTCTCTGGGCAACCTGTTCCAGTGCTCTACAACTCTCATTGTAAAAAATTTTTTCCTAATATCGAGTCTAAATCTACCTCCCTCTAATTTAAACCCATTACCCCTTGTTCAAACAACTCTTTCTCAGCCTACCATATTGCCTGTAACTTTTCAGTGCCCCAATTAAAATTCAGTAAAGCTGGACAGAGAGTAAGTGCCCAAAGATCTCAATAGGAAAAGTAGGGAAAAAATAGTTTCAAAAATAGTTTCAAAGCTGCCAGTCTTCTTGGATGTAAAAGGTTTTGGCAAGCTGTGTGTTTGACATATTTGTTTGTCTGCTTGTCTCAGTGAGAGATGTGTGGCTGGGGTTTTCAGAAGCTGAACAAATCAAGAGAGAGGTCTGTTTGTTTATGTACCTGTGAGATTTGTGTGGCTGATTCACAGTCTATGAGAATTGCTAGGCAGAAGTATAAGGATAGAAAAAGTAATGGAAGCTCTAGAGGGAAAATATAGAAGAGAAAAGGGGAAGTGAAGAAAAATGATAAGGAAACCAAAGGATTTCCATATCTAGTATGGAAAAAAACCACCAAACAAAAACAAAAAAAAAGAAACCCAAAACAAAACAAAACAAAAAGAAACAAACACCAAAAAAACCAAACATAAAACCCCAACCAAAGAATGAGAAATTATACTTTGTTACCTAAAGATGAAGAAGTCTTTTAAAGCCACTAGCAATTGAGGAAGATGATAAATAAGTTTTTTTTACAGGAACATATATCTGTCAGGTTAGATAATTTGTTCCTGATAATTTTGAAAGAGTTGACTAGTTTTTTACATCTTAGTCAATTTCAGCATAACAGGAAAATTTGGAAAGTCTAGAAGATGATTGTTGAAATATCATAAGATAAAGCCAAGTATCCTAGCTAAGCTGGATGCATATCCCAAGGAAATAATGAAGTAGATGATATGAGAACCAGCTACAGAAAAAACATGAACATAACGCAGTCAACATGGGTTTATAGAAAAATTAACTTTATCAGACAAACCTAATTTAATTTTTTCATTAGAAAATCTTGCTGAAGTTAACTGTATATCAGGAGGACATACCTTTCTTGGAATAAAAGCTGATACCTGAAGGAAAAATAATTTATCTGCAATAAAAAGTAGTTGTCAATGCAGAATCATGATTTTGCAGGGAAGTTTTGCTTCCGCTTGGTACCAAATCTGATACTGCACAAAACTTTCACATGTGATTTTAATGTAGATATGTGTCCATAATGTTGTAAATAATGACAGGAAAGTCATTATATTATTCAGTTGCTCATTTAAGCAAAGTATGTTCAAACGTACTCAAGTGTAAAGCTGAGCAACTTTAAATGTGAATGAGGAATAGAGGACACGCATACAGAAAAATATTCTGAAAAGTAGAGACTTTTTAGTGAGTTTAGGGATTTAAGGATCATAGCAGACATCCAGGTCAATATGAGTTCTCAGTCTAATGATTAAAAAAATAAAAAAAAATACCCCAAAGCCCTTAAATCCTAAATCTGAGTAAAGAATTCTGCACTACTACTGTATGTTTCATTCTGTTCTGTGGATAGCTGAACTCAACCCCGACAGCTACCATAATTTTATAACTTTTCAAAATCACTTGGATTTCTAAAAGGACTAAAAAAATAGAGCCATTCATAATCATGCAATGAAATTGTATCTCTCATCTATGTACTAGCCTGGTTTTTATGATTAGGCTTTTGGAAAACAAGTGATACTTGAGAATACCTTCATTTTTCCCAAATGATTTATAGATAGATGGTGGTGTATTTAATGCAAAGTTTCCTCTCATATAGATTGATGTGCAGAAGACTCCTACTGTTCATTAATCCCTGATTAATATTTATGAGAAGCTCAACCCTCATGTCTCTTCTATACAGTGAAATCATGCACAATATCAGACAGCATATGAAGGCGTTTGTCAGTGTATTGTGATCCTGTGCGACTCAAGCTTACAAGACATGAAAGCAAACCTTCACATTTCCAATAATTTATTTTACAGTTAGTGCAAGTGAGAATCTGTAGCCTGTGGGCATATCACTCCAATTGGAGTATATGCTAAAAGTGTGAAATTTGAGATACTTTCTTTCTTCACTCATTCTATATGAACGAATAATAAATACTTTAATCCCAGATTTTCAAGATTTTCAACCATACATTGTGACAAATAGTTAAGATAAATAGAAATAACAATACTTCGCAACTCTGTAGCACTTTCTGTATGAGTAGTATACTGGGTTTGTCTGGGATGGAGGTTTTTTTTTTTATATCAGCCTATATGGTGCTGTGTTTTAGATTTGTGAATAAAAGTGTTGATAACCCACCCACCAATGTTTTAGTTATTGCTAAGCAGTGCTTGCATAGCATCAAGTCCTTCTCTGTTCCTCATTCTGCCCTCCCCGTGAGTAGGCTGGGGGTAGGCACGAGGTTGGAAGATAACACAGCTGCGACAGCTGACCCTAATTGACTAAAGGGATATTCTATACCATATAACATCATGTTCAACAACAAAATTCCTTTCAAAGTAGCTGTTGCTCCTGCTAAGTAGGGGCTTAGCTGTCAGCTGGGGTCAACCCACCGCAGGGAGTCATTAGCTTTCCATAAAAGCTAATGAGCTTCACAGTATCCAGACAAAGGGAAACTGAGGTAGATAAAAATTACTCCTACAAATTAACTTAAAAGAGATAGGAATAATATCCTAAGAGGTGTTAATTGCAAAATGCATTTAAAAAAAAATAAGAAATGAAAATGGATGAGTCTTATTTTCCTAATTTTAATGAAAAACTCCACCCACATATTTACATGTAATTATAATGACTAAGTTAACAACATGTTACAAATTATTACTACTTCTACTATCTCACAATTTATATTCAAGACCAGGTTTTTTAAGGTATTTTTAAAGTATTAAAAATGTATTTAAAATATGGGATTTGGGTCCTAGTTTTGTGGAACTGTAAGCCTGTATGTAACATAAAAACAGGGAACAGTAAACCCATGAATTGTATCATTCTTTTTCCCAAAACAGTTATCATAATTATCACTATTCTATTTCCCTAACTACTGAAAAACTGTTAACCTGAAAACTCTCACTGCCAAGCTGACAAAAAAAAAAAAAAAAAGGAATCTATATAGCAAGTCAGATTAATGTTCTACCAAATCTACCCCTCTGTGTTTCATCAGAGCATCAAACACCTCAGAGTACAGGAAATATATCAACAAGTGGTTTTGGAATAATCTGCTGATAGGAACTTGCCCATTATTGAGTAACTTATGTCATGAAGCATGAATGTTAAACTCATATTTTAAAAGGTATTAAACTTGGAAATCTCACTGGGTAGTATTCTTATAAATCCACATTACTAGTTTTTACAAGTCTTACTCCCCTCTCATCACATCCAATTTTCACATTAGTTTTCATCACATTTCTATCACCTTAAGTTCCATTTTTTCTGACAGGTATAAATGGTAAAACCAAATTTTCTTTTAATATAAATACTCACCACGGTATACAACAGATAACTTTCACTTATGAAAAAATGAGCCAGTGAAGAGTGTATGTTACCGCAACAGCATTTATACAGCTGAGTCCCTTTCACTGTACAAATTACTTCTTCACTCATTGTCCTTTAAGATGGTGTGCTACTTTCAACCCAGATCCAATCCCCCTGTTACTGCAGAAAAATAGTTCATTATGTTTTTGAAAAAGTAATCTTGGTTTTATGTGAAATTCCTATCAAGTTCTTTATAAGTCCATTCAGCCTAAGCAGCTTTGACTATTGCATAGCACATTAGGAATACTTTGCTTTTGAGGAATAAGCAAGAACTCTTTTTCCTCTTAAATATGTCACTGTTCTTATATCTCTGTTACATTACTGTTCTTTCTATCTCTGTCAAAAAAGCTTTTAATGTGACTACACAATTTAAAATATATACAGCTTCCTGCTCTGTTTTTTGCAGGCTTGTTCCATAACAAGAAGCTAGATTTCAATAAATTAATTATAAAATTTATTGTAGAAATATCATTAATAAATATCATTAATTATCAGGAGTGGAAAACAAACCTGAAAAACAGAAACTTGACTGAAATCTTTAGTGACTCACTCCGTTGTATGGAAGGTTTCCTGGTTACAAGACGTCACACTTATATGCATAACTCCCCATCTTCACCCCGGTAGTACCTAAATAAATTTCTTCCTATTTTCTAGTATTGGGGAAGTGCTTAATGAGAAACTTATATTCCCAGTGCCACAAGTTTGGTAATTATTGCCTGAACTTCAGCAGTGCTGCATTCTAATATCCCTTTCCATATCTGGAAAAGGTTGACACTGTTTTAAAACCAAAATACATAAGGAGGTTGTATATTGTCCAGCTTTCTCTGAAGGCAGTTGATATCACCATAGGAAAAACACTTATCTTATGAGTTGTATTTCATAGTTAATGTAAAGCTGACTAAAACTCACAAGGATACTGCTACCATTTTGTTACAACTGTGTATAGGTGTGTAGCAAAAGATTATTAAGCATCTAAGAATGCTTAAGATGCACATTGATGCAGTGCTGAGACTGCTTGAAAAAAGACTCACATACCAGCAATTTACTTACTCCCAGTCAGCAGAGTTTTAACAGAGGTGTGCATTATTTGATATAAAAAGTGCATGTGATACCTAACATAAATATGCATACATACATATGCATATATAAAGAAAGTATAATATCTCAGTCTGCTCCTGAAATATATAGAGAAAAACATGCACTAGGGTATCCCTCTTTTTTACTGTTTTTTCTTCTAATGCCAGAAGTGGATGAGTAAAAATCATTTTTGCCTCACATATTCAGGGCTTCAGTCCTAATGCTCCAAATGTTTTTACTGCTCTTCTCTGCACAATTCTGCATCTTCCAAATTTGCCTATGAGGAGCCCACTCATGTTTTTTCAGGTCAAATGGTAGGAACCTTGAAAGTGATGACCTTTCCTTGTCCTGTCAAGGGATAAGCATGCTCTTTCCCCTTAGGATTAAACATAAATATTTTCATGACACTGTTGATGAATTGGATAGTTGAATGCTTGTATTTCAGTATCACGTATCATTTAGAACAGCAGTGTTAGATCTCAAGCCACTCAGAGCTGAATTTCTGGTGGTTCTGATAATGATTTCAAGTAATACACCTTAAAATTAAATAAGGTGTACTTTAGATTAATCACACATGCAAAATACGTACACTGCCACAATGGCCAGTGTAATTTTAAGTACTGTATTTTTTATAATCTAGTCTTTCTCAGCTTATTAAAAATTGATATGTGGGACAGGAAATAAAAAATAGAAAAACAGTACACGGCTTAACCCTTTCTCTTCCAGTGTATATAAAGAATATCAATCTGTTTACATTTACATCACTACTGCTTTGAAATAATCAAGAAAAAAAACATATTTCTGCAATCCCAAACACAGGTGCTTCCATCCTCTACGATCATATTAGTAGGCAATAAGGAGGTTATCAATGGTCAGCTTCACCACAACTCCTCACTACAAAAATCATTCTCTACAGGTAGCATTCCTTTCCTATAGACACCTATGTTTCTAAGTATAACTATACATGTCTGCATATGAGTTAAACATTCAAGTTGCTATTTTTGCCAGCAGAGATCTACTCCATACAGTCAACAGAGTCTAGAGAATTTAAAATGACCGGTGCCAGAGTGCTGCAGTGGGCGAGCAAAATTGCCTTCTAGACTCCACTATCTGTATAGACTAGATTTCTATTAACTATAGCAGAAGATATACTGCTTATACCCACAGATACACTGTATTTTCACACCTAAATCTAGGTGCCTTCAATCTAAACCTCACACTCACCATAAGCATCTTATTAGAAAGCAAGCATGGTATCCAAAACAGCAAAGATTTGGAAAATGTAAGTGTAAATGACTTAACATTATATCAGGATATGAGTAAGAGCTACAGTTATGCTTTAAATGTGATTCTCTTTTTCTCCAAGCCGTTATTATAAGTTCAAGTATCACATAGCTGTAAGGGCTATTAAATCTGTCCTTTGTGGTTAGAAATTAAAATGACTGCTTAGAGGAGGAGCTAGCACTGCTACAAGTGCATGGATAGGGAGAAGAATGTTGTGTAAGTCTCCATGCAAAACACAGCTAAAAGCAGGGAGGATGTCCCTCTTAGAATTTTCAGGGATGTCTGAAGATGGTTTTCACAGCTCTCAAAGAGCAGCTCTACCAGAAAATCATTAATTCACTTTGCTTTCCACAAAAAGTGTATTTTTCCAACCATAATGATCAGCTTCAATATTTTCTCAAGGCTGCAAAGTCTAGACAAATAAAAGCTCTTTGCAGTCTGCCTTTCATTTTTATCTTCTCAGGGTTTTGCAGAGCTCTAAGAATCGCATGCAAATCTTATAAATGAATTTTCCAAAATCAAGTTTGTTTATCACTCTGTCTCAGTGAACTACATTTTCATGTCACTATTAAAGTATTTGACGTAATCTGTTAGAACAAACATCATCATCTACTGCAAAATATCAAGCTGGAATCACATCATATGACTTTTAATATTTCTCATTCAAACATTGTATTTGCAAATTATAACAAATATTTTTCAAGAAATACTAAATATAATGGAATGTGGCTAGTAATCATGCTATAACTACCAATTTTAAAAGTTTAGGGGTTTTTTTCTGCTTTTAAAAGATGAATTTTAAAAGTATTTCTGTTCTTGCACACAGGAAATATGAAAGCTGTGCAAGGGAATGGTACAGCACCTATGTTACACAATTTTTCACATTTTAGAGCATGGGTCCCAGGTGGATAACCCAGGAAGAAATTGAAACCTACTGAGGCACCATTAATTGAATTAACTATACCACAGTTAGGCCCTACTTGTCTTACCTTCATCTATTGCCTTTATAATACTATGAGATTTATACAAGGTTATTGTGCAAAACATTCTAAAGCAAAGGCCACAAGAGAAAAAAAAATCATGAAGAAGAACTGAAATTCAAGGCAGGACTTAGGGCAGCCTGTACAAACAAAGCTTATTTTCATTTGCTGTACTGAAAACCTTAAGTTCATCATGTAATAATACTGCATCTCCAGTCGTTATTCAGACTAAAGGATCATACTGAGAACTGTAGATATAAAAAATAGTGAAGATGCATTCTTATTTTGATGGGAAGTTCTAGACAAGTAAAGTATGAATTAATAATGGACCAGATATTCCACACAAAGTTCCGAAGTAATGTGAATTCTAACACTACATCTTCAAAATTGTTTTTGCAAGGTATCATTTTTTTTGCACCCTTCAAATAGAGCAAGCTAGTGTGCATCTCCTATGCACAAAGAATAGCCAAGCGAGATGCCAGCATGGAGCTGCCAACAAGCGGTAAATTAACAACCTGGCTTCCTGTATGTTATTTTCTTCCTTTAGACAAGCCATGTATATTGCTTACTAGTGCAACTGCATTCATTACAAAAGAGGAAATATCTAAGCACTGCTTAAATAGACAAAAAGAGAAAACCCAGTTTTTGTTTCCTAAAAATGAGGACAAATTTAATTATACAAATATACTAACATAAAACTGTACCTATGGTTAAGTTCAGAAAGATCAATGGAATAGAAGATGATGATGACTAGATGACCTTTAAATGTCCCTTCCAATCCAAACCATTCTATGATTCTATGCAAAAATTAATGTCCTCTTTCCTTTATCGTTCTGGCCCTACACCCACAGATTACTCTTATGAAGTCAATAGACATTTTTTAAAGAGATTTCTGAGATCAAACACTTAAGGAAAATTATGTTCCCAAAACAGAAAGCAAGAAAAAGAGCAGAGAATTAGATAAATTACAATCAAAATTATCTGTACAACAAGCAAACAACAGTATTGTTGTACAAAAGATAAGTTTTTTAACCTATGTAACTTAATTCAAGAAGATAATAATAAACATTATCTACTTTATCTTGAGTGAATGACATTTGTGTTTAAAGCCACTTGACATTCTATACATTAGGGGGCTATTATTTTCAAAATTTATGCTTAAAAAAATCGACCCAAGAAAATAAAGCTCTATTACTACAAAGTTTGATCAAATCTGCTGTTTTCTGATACTCAAAGAAATGCCATTAACTGGCCATGAACACTCTATTAGAGGATCACTGTAGATCCTGATCCTATAAAAATCTTCTAATCTGGCAACATGGAGTGTATTACCATTTAAATAAAATTGTGAAATAGAAATGCATTATACACCAAACATTTTCTGATGAAATTACCTACAGTAGCTCTGGAGAAGGAAATATTAACAATTAAGGAATGGAAAAAGGAAAATTGGTCTAAGAACTGTTTTCTTAGCTATAAAGTTCAATTACCTTCACTACTCTTTTGAGATCTGGTCAGGGGCACAACAAAAAGATGCACTCTTCCCTCTAACTAAGGATTTTCTAAAAACTTAACAGATAACAGTACAAACATTATTTCCTTTGTTAAAATTACTCTTCACTTTATATCGATATATGGATGATTCTAAGGAAGATTGTTTACACTGATTCATTTTAATTCAGAGGCTTTGCATTCATAATCACATAATTAATTTTCCTTTCTTAAGAAATTTTAAAATACACCATTTTTTTAATTGCCATTTTCTATTACAATTACTGTCATATATTGCACAAATAAAATATTTACCTCTAGATAAAAACTACACTTTTCATTTTGGAAATGTTTCTGACTTCAAGAACTGTCAGCACTGCAAGGGCATACCAGTCTTCCCCTCAGGACTTACAAAATTACTGTTGCCTAGAATAGTTCATTTCTGGCAAGTTGCTGAGAAAAGATTTTTCATTAATTTCTGCAGTTCAGATATGGTTGTTTGATGATAGCAAAAGGCTAAGTGGATTTTGCCCAACAGCTATCGCTCATCAGCACAAATGGTCCCTTTCTTTTGGGTACTATAGCAGTCTTTGACCTTTGAAGTTTGTTTTTCTAATTTTGTTACTGATGCTCTTTACAACATTAAGAACATTTTCTTCATATTTTTGTTTTGCAAAAGTTTTTTTCCTCCTTCTTGGTATTTGTATATAACAGCATTAAGCAAAAAGCGTCTTCCTATCTGAGGACATACTTACATCTTGGAGAACATAGTGATAATTCTCTATTTTTGTAAGTGTTCATGTGTGTGAACATATATATTCACAGACACATATGTAAAAGATTTTTATCCTCTTCACCAATTTTATTTATTTACTTGTTGTAAATTAAATATTTTAAAATGCCTCCTAAAAAAGGTAGAAGTAACATTTGCAGCAGTAATGTGTGACTGTGATAATTTACCTGGGAAATATTAACATAGTAATCCTATGAAATAGGAATTGGGAAAAAAAATTGGTCAAAAACAAAGAAAAAAAAATATCACAGAAAAGAAGGTTGTAGAATCACTCTGATGGAAAATTAGTAGTTTCAGTCTGAAACATGATTTTCACCATCAGTTCTGTTAGATTAATTAAGAAGTCCATTTTAATGAAGAACAGAATTTGATGGCAGGTCTCATTTTCTAAAATTATTCACTGTTTTGTTATACTCTTGCTTGGGAAGAAGTTCTGCGTTTTGAAAACTCCAGATTTCTGAGTTCTTACAGACTTGCATATTACAAATCTCATCTGTACCTTTCAAGTTAGAAGAAAAAAAAATGTCTACAAAATAATAGGAATTCTCTGACATGTATAACTTATGCAGGAGGAAAGAAGAAAATTAATATATAGATATAGCTTTCAATGAAAATCAATACTATTTTTATTCTTAATTGTGTATGTGGATTTAGGAATACTTTTTTTAGGATGAAAAATGGATGCCAGGAGAGACCTAATCCATCAGAAGTCACATATGTTTCACCAGTTTACTTGATAATATTGTTACAAAGAAATATAGGTCTTCATAGATTAATTCAGAAAGGAACTTAATATTCAATTGCAAGATCCATTAAACCAACCTTTTTAGATCTCTGGGAGTGGATTCTCTTAGTAATAATAAAATTCCTGATTAAATCCTAAAATGTATTGAAAGAGAAGAGGGATGGATACAGCAAAGTCTGGGGGGCGAAATCCCACAAAAGGCCTGCTGTGCTTCACAGAGCTGATAACAACTGCTGAATATCATTTGAGAGAGCTGGTTGAAAGAGATGTGATTTTTATAGCAAGTATTCCAAGATTTCAGATACTGATATTTACAGATGTATTCTGGAAGAACTGAAGATCTTTATTTGTTTTGCTATTGCTTTGTATATACCTCGTAGAAGTGAACATGTTTTCTCTATTTCCATTCTCAGTGAGGGAATTCTGTGTGGAGAGGATTAAGTTGGATGACTGAGACCCCACAGTCAATGATGGGCAAAAATACTAAAATTATTCTCTCTTTCACTCTTTCTTTTTCTCTTTCAGCACATACTGACAATTATTTGGAAAAATAAGGATATCAAGAACTTCAATATCGCCATGCAAGACAGAAGAGAAGAAATATAATTTCTACAAGGTCTTGAAGGAATCCTGACAAGTGCTAAGTTCTTAGAATAAAGGGATACCCTTCAATTAAGCTTTGTGCTCTGAGCTTGAATTTGAATAGAAAAATTTATATTCCTAGACAACAAGCAAGAGAGACAGGAACGAATGCCATAAAATAAATAATTTTTGAGCAGTAGTAAGCTTTCAGTAATGGACAATAATGGAGGTATAGTTTCTAAGTTTAATCTACATCATATTTAACAAAATTAACTCTAGACTTTAAAAAAAGAATACTACAAATTTAATGCTAAAGTGAACGACATTGTTAGTACAATCAACAAAATTCTCATTGTGACAGTTTTCACTCTGGGAGAAAAATCACAAGTGATACCACCTTTCAACACTTACTTGTGGGAGAGACTCTATGCAAGTTGTCTTCTGTAATGCAGATGGATAAATCATGTAAGTGCTTACAAGAGAAAGCTCAAAATTTTTTAACTGAAGTCCCATATCAATAATAAAAATAGTATATTGTCTGAAATACTTTAAATTATATTATTATTTGTGATTTATATTTTTCTTTTTTTAAAAAAATATTTTATTACTATTTAAATTTCAGATTTTACTTGCAAGGCATTTAAGTCATATCTCACTAGAAATCCAGAGGAAGGAAATGACTGTCATCCCAAATTCATGTTGAAGAATATTTTCAAATGACACATGTGTAAAGAACAACTGAGAATATTCCCCATGGCTGGCCAGATACTATGTTGGCTTCTTCAGTCATTTCTTTAGATCTCTCTTCAAGAAGAGCTGATCTGTTTTAACATGTCACACATAGCCCAGGTGTTCTGACTCACATTTAGCGTACATTTGCAGAGAGTAGGGATAAATCCTGAATTTTTAGGGTACTAGTGATGCAGGACTCTATTAATTGTCTCAGGGTTCTCTAGTGAAGCACTTGCACTGTGTATATACAACACATTTTTTTAAAATTATTGCAAATTATTGTCCAATTATTACAGTATTCACAAGAAAATAATCCAAGAAGTTTTAGGACAAAGGAAAGCATCTTAATTTCTAGATTTTTAGAATCCTGGAATATATAAAACTATTTTTGTAATATCATAAAGGAACTTGTTCTCAGCAAAAGTATATTTGTAGCGTTGGCAGTAAATGTGTTTTTCTTTCTCGTACCTTGTAGGGAAGGAGAGCTAGCAATTTAATAATAAAAAAGATAACCTAATTTTTAAAACAAGAGAAGTCAAAGAAAAGGCAAGCTACACAGACACAGAGAACAAAAGACATTCCTAAAGATGGTCCTAAATGTCAGTACCAGGTAGAACGGGATTAAGAAGATCTGACACTCCAGAAAATGAGGTAACATCAAGGTGGGCAAATGACATATGGAATGCATGGCCAAATTTATATATGCCAAAAGAAACAGTCAGCACGAATAGAAAATTAATAATGAGGTAAAGATAAGGCCTACAAAGGTGATAAGTTACATATGTTAAAACAGTTTCAAAAGATCTTTTTCTTCATTTTAAAAATGAAGTTCACATACTGTTATAGCTGGAGATATGCAAATATTCAAAAGAACAAATACTGGATGTTACCACAATTCCTTTCTCTCCCTTTTTTTTTTTTTAACTAGTGACCCAAATTAAGAAAATATTAGACTGAATCAAAAAAATATTTTTTTTAATGTGAAAAATACGATAAAATATTGGTTTTGGCATATAAAAAGCACCAGAGATTACATTTGTATTGAAAATGAAGAATATAATGGCAGGTTGTTGTGTTCTAATTTGTAGATAATACATGGGCTGGAGGTTGTTGTTGGTGGCTCTGTTAAGATGGAAGTTTGGATATTTTATCCACAAGAAAATATTGCGTGCTGACAGTTGGGAACCCATGGATGGAATACAGACAAAACAGTCTATCTGTGTGGATTTGGAAGTTTCCTTAAAACCTTTGATTCATATGATCTCACAAGAATCTCAGTTTTATTAAAAATTAAAAGATAGATTTGTAACATAACATCATATAGGAAAGCTTAAATGTAATGAATAAATGTAAATCTATTCATTTGCACATTTCTTTTTTCAAGCATTTTGAAAATTTCCCAAAAAATCTTCACCATTCCAAAGTCACAGATCTAATACACAGCACCATTCTGGCTGCTGTCAAGAAAATTAACTCCATCCAAGCCAGGCTCAGCACAATTTTTTTAAATAATTGTGCTCTGCTAGGTTATTACAAATGTACAGAAAAATGGTAAATTACAGAATTTTAAGATTGCCTCAAAGATAATATATGAATCTCTATGATTTGGTTTATTTGGAAAATCAATGAGTAATTAAGGCAGCGCTAAGGTAAGATGACTTCACTGGATACAACAAATTATGTGCCATAATTGCAGGGATCAGTCTCTTGTTATAGTTGATTACATTTTTTTATACATTTAATTGTGTCATGTGTTTTCACTCATACATGCTGAATTTTCACAAGCATAGGTACTAGGAGACAGGTACAACAGTTATTTATTTATAATAATGGTTTGTTTGGCCACTTCAGATGGATAGATCATATTACCCCATATTTCTCCAATTCCTTAAGTTTTCATTTCCCCTGTAGCACTATATAGCTTGATAACTAAGAACCGTTTTGAACTTTCCACTTCTCTAATGTGCCTTTTAATTAAACTTGTAAAATATTTAATTTCCTCTTATCCTTGAGCTAAATCATATTGTCTTTGTGAAAAATTCTACCCCCAAATTAATTCTACTTCTTGCGTTCATGTGTTGTCTACAGTTGATTCAACATTTACCACTTCCATTGTTTAACTTGCAAAACACTGAACAGAAAGTTGTTTATGATTATGTAGGATTTTTGAAGCAAAATAATATTTTCCTGTTTGTTTATTTGCATAGAAATACTGAAAATGCTCTCACAGTCCTTCAGCTATTTTACACCTCTCTAGGGGCTTAAACTCTGGACTGAAGTGTGAATTTACTGAATCACCACCCCACATAGCTTTCATTTAAGAAGGTTCACAAGAATGCATTGGCAGCACATTCCAATTACCTCTCAAAAAACCCCTTAGTTTTTGAACTATTTTGGGCAAATGAATAAGTATAATTTTAGAAAGATTGCTTCCCCTATTATCATACAAAACCAAGAAATAAAAGGGAGAAAAAACTCAAGCTGAGAATTTTAACTCTATTCAGATTCTCAGCCATCTCACCAGTGAGTTGATTGCTCATTCTTCCACTTCAGTCAGGTAACTATATGACATTTAAAATACTTGCTAAAAGATTAAACCATCTTAAAAGTTAGAGTTATTCCATTACAGTGAGTTCATTTACTATTACTTTTGAAACATTTTCAGCAGTGTAATGACAGACCTTAATTTATTCCAATTATCTTTTGTTCACTTCAATTTATGAACAGTGGAGCTGAAATAATCAGACCTTTTGCTCCATAGGCTTCCAAGAATATATTTTCATGAGTATTGTACAAGTCATCTTTTTGCAGCCATCACATACACTAATTGCAAACGTCTTATTTTTATGATAAGGAATGGTATTAGCAGACAACTAAGGACAAGATCATTGGTTGCTCTGAACTGCTTTGGCACAAAAAGAATAGTTCACTGAATAAAATTTTATCCTCAGTAAACGTATAAGGCCAAATATTGAAAATATATATACTCAGTTCTTAAAAGGAAAAAAAATCCTACAAAAGGAATAAGGTTTGTACACATTTGCCTGAGTAATAACTAAAAAATCACCCTTGAGATTTTTAGCATTTATTATAGATTAACAAATCTCATTCTGTCTACTTTTGTGGCCCCAGTGTCTGATAACTTTTCTACACAACTAGGGGAGGGGGAGATGTTTTTTCAAGCTGCGTGCACTGAAAATATGAGCATGACAGGGTGCATGAAAAACAATTATTTGCATTCATTCATTCTCTTGGTATAAATCAACTTATATTGGCAGTGAGTGCACGTTAGAGGTAAATCAAAGCCAATGACGACAGGAGGACAGTTTTTTTTCAATATATGCAAGATGAACATATAATTTCTCTCTGTACAAACAGGGATTTGCATCAGTGGGGCACTCTACACATTATTAGGGAGCTAATTAATAGATTTTTACTAAACCTAATACATATTATCTTTATATATATATATATAAATGGTTAGCAGTTACAAAAGAATTACAGCCAAAACATAGCTTGAATTCTAATGGTGTTTGACTGCACAAAACTGAAACATCCTTCATCTCAGCAGCGGAAGGAACTAGTTTAACTGGAACATAAAAGAGAGGGAAATACCTCTCCTCCCCCCTAAAACTAAACAACGGTACTGAATCTACCACATTTATCTCTCTAAAATGATAAAACTTATTTTCTTGTCCTCTTCTGTACACATATCAACCATTCATCCACTATAAAAGAGTGATTAAAAATAACACAATGTGTCTATTCTTCCTCTACTTCTTTTGGCCCATGTCTACTTTGTTTGCTTAGCTGCTGCTTTATGGTTCATCACAGTTGTTCAGAGCATGAATGTTATACTAGCTGGTTGTCAAACTAAAAAGTTATTTGCCCTGACTCCTGCTGTCCTGCAAGTACAACCAAACATTGCCTCAGTCTGTGGTAGGAAAAGTCTGGGAAAATATTATTTTTCTTGGAGTCAATTATTGTTTGCCTTGGATCAAAATCTTTAGCACCTCTCCAAACATCTGATCTGGAGGAAGCGCATCTTAAATAATCTGCTACCCAAGATTTCATTAAAATGTGCAGAGTTTTCTTTTTTAATAATGGGCAGCCCATTTCCATTTTAATATATAAAAATAACCCACCTACATAAACCAAATTTATACTTCCATCATTTCTTAAATAAAATTAATTTGCAATAAGTTTTAAATACATATCTATGTATTATTAGCAATTAACATTTTAGATATCACCAAAAAGTAAAAATTAATGACTCACCACAGCTTTAAATTTTTCACCCTTATTTCTGTTCCTATGTGTCAACAAGCCTACTTATGTTTACCTTCCATCCCTTACTTGTTATTAAAGAACAACTGATTGGACAGAATATGGAGTAGATGGTAATACACTCTTGATGGTAGTAGAAGGTTTGTGTTAACTGTGTTTACAAAACTTATTTCATAATTTGAAGTGGTATGCCTTTTTTGCTTAGAAGTGCCTTTATTAAGACAGAAAGTTTGGTTCTGGATGCTAATTTGATAAGCCATGCACACTCTGTCTGCTGCTCCATTATCCAAAATTTTAGTTTACAGGTGATAAATGCACCTTAGCTACAGAAAACTTTCATTTTTCTGGAAAGGGCTGGGGTTGCGTGGTCAACTGACTTCTAACAAAGAGTAAAAAAGTCCCTTGAGCAGTTAATTTCACCAGCTAACTCAGCCAGTGGGTTATTTCCCTTGTAGCTTTTTTGCGCTATTCATACTCATAAAATGCTCCCCTGATTGGTATATTCACCAAAGAATAATAAGCTCAAGCTTTATGTTTGTTGCCTAGCATCCTTAACAAACACATGCTGGTTTTAAGCATTTTTAGTGTTAACTGCTGATAAGTTAGATTTAATAGAAAGTTTTTTCTACATCACTACTAATTTGATGAATACGGGTAACTTTAAACTTTTTCTGACACTTTGCTCACATAGTTAATTTTTAATTAAACAAAAAATCAAAGAACTTGCAGGCCAGGTATTTTATGCAAGGTAAATTCTTTAACAACTGACTAACTTCACACAAGTCGCTCTTGGAAGTGTACATAAAAAATAAAAATACAATATTTGTCTACTTAGTAGTGTTTTGTTTTTTTTTTTCTTTTCTAGAAAAGGCACTCAGAATTAGGTAGCATTTCAGAAAACTAAAATAAGATTATTTGCATTTTAAGCTCATGAGTAGGTAAAAAGAGTTAATTGCTGTTGAAAAAAAGGAAAAAAAAAGGCAAATTATACTAGGCCTGAATAGGTGTACATGTTTATTATATATCTACAGTAATTTGTCCAATTTTATTCTTTTACTGTTTAATTCAATTTCATATTCCTTTTTTTTTATTTAT
Organism: Tetrax tetrax; assembly: GCA_009806455.1. Taxonomy (NCBI): domain Eukaryota; kingdom Metazoa; phylum Chordata; class Aves; order Otidiformes; family Otididae; genus Tetrax; species Tetrax tetrax. The sequence goes on from WHYT01016157.1 coordinate 64,439, forward strand.
TTCTGCAGGTTTTCTTGTATTCCTTAATTCTCTCTTCTAAGTTGCATATAGGACAGGTGAAATGACTCATCACCTGAAGGTGGATGTGACTCACCATGCAAAGCAGAAAGCATTGACCTATTTATGCAAAATATCAACTTAAAATTGGTTGAGTTAAACAAGATTAGTTCCTCACTAGCTTTAGACTGGGCCAATTTTTCTTTTTACAATCCTAGTTTATCTCCTTATATAATGTTTATGCCCATCCGTCTTTTTCTTTTCCTATTTACATGAAAACTGACATACCTAGAAGTCAGTTCTGTCGGAGTAGTGTCTCTAGTATTTGGTAGCTTATGAGACAGTAACTTTTGTTCTCTCAAGGCATATCTGTTCCAAATCTAGCAGAATTATTTAATGCTTTTCTAAGGCTGAGTGTGAGGACTACAGATTACATCAGGGACATGGTGTGCATTTATCTACTCAATTAAAAAAATGTGGCCGTAGTGGTACTGTGAGTCATTTTAATATTCAGCTATTTTAATTTGCACATTCCTTTCTAAATTGCATATGGCTGATTGCTAATTTAATTGTTAGTTAAGGGGTTTGTAGAAAAAAAAAATATCTTTCATCAACAACCTCTTTAGGAGAAGCCAAATATTTTTTGATACAAAAGACTAGATTAATCACAGGCACGTATAGAGTAAATTCTGGAATCAATTGTAATATCATCCTAAATTGCATGTTTTCACACTATAAGACTACCACTCACTACAATCTGAAATTATATCCTTTTTAACAGGGATGTATACTTACATATATGATTTGAGATTTTAGCTAAAAGTGAATCATGATGTCTCATAATTGCAGGACAGTTAAGATCATCCTAATGGAAGCATTTCTATAGAAGCTTGAGCTTGTAAGAGCAGAATGAACAATTGATTTAATTATTTGCAGAGGTGTTATGAGCTGAAATAGGTCTGTGTCACCTTGCAAAGAACAGTCCTACACATACCAAGTGCTAATACATATTAATGCAATATTGAGATGTACAAATCCTAGATTGTAGCATTTTTCAGTCCCTACAGGTAGAAATGTTACAGCAAATATATAGAAAGAAAATGATACTTCACATTCTTACTAATGTATTTCGAGGAAGAAAAATAGATTTTCATTTAAGAGGCTTTGGGGAGATCCTGAACAGATTTCTGCTTTATGACTGTATAAAGTGTTGCTGTATTTTCCTCACACTCTCTTTCTTTGTTCCATATGTCTTTTAAAATCCAGCTAGTAACTTTCTTCCATTCTTCCATACTTAGAGTATTTCTATTACAGCCAGAACTTGTCCGTTCTTTGGGCAAACACAAAGACAATCCCACATTCACTGAAAGAAATAGCTACAGTCCCAAGAATTTACAGTATTAACATCATCTACTCAGCACCCATGAAATAAGACAAATTTTATTCAGGTCATGTTAAATGCTCAGTAACGGTTTGTTTTAAAAACAGAGCCTGATGAAAAAACAGGTAGAAAGAACTGAATGTGCAGAAGAAACCAGTTCATAAAGACTTACGTTATGTTGTGTCACAATTCCTTTTAAAACTCCAAAAGTGTTTTTTTCTGGTCCATTAATCAAGAGAATAACTCCAATACAACAGGCATGTAATACAATATGACAAATACTATATATGACAATTGCTCTGAGCAGTAGAAGAAACAAATTTACAAATTAAGAGTTATGCTCCTAAATTAGGAAATTACCAGAATATTACACTTATCATTTCCTCAAGAAAACCCCAAATGATATTAGATCTCAATTTTAGTATGCAAAGCAGTGGAACTTTTAAATGTTTCATGACATAAGGAAGAAAAACTCTAATAAATGTGTTTAATCTGGTATCTAACTTGTTTTCAATAAAAATCATATTTAGTTTGTTTATAAAGAAGGATGTTGCAAAGCAATATTGAAGTAGGTGGTGTGGTCTCAGATTTTCAGAGTTTTTAAATTATACTTTCTTTGGAGGCAGTTTTATAGCTCAATTTAAAGTTAATTATAATTCAGCTAAAACTTACCTTATATGGTTAATGATGAGGGTTGTAGCTGGAATGAAAAAGTCATCCACTCTGTCAAACTGCTTTCCCACTGGCTGAGTATGGATTGTGTGATGAGAAACACTCCCACTGGCTTGTGTTATCACCTGCATAAAGTAACATCATTATAAACTATAGAAATACTCTTTCAAAATGCAATCTCTATCCACATAAATAAATGCAATATTGCCTCTGTATTCCATCTCTTATACTACCCTTCAGTTATCAAGAAAAAGAACACAAATGATAGTGAATAAAGCTGATCAGTGTTATAGATTTTGGAGAACTGTTACATACTTGATCACTTAATCTTCATGTTTACTTTTCCCTCTTTTTTTTTTTCCCCACAACTGAGTCCATATTTACCCATTTACATTACTAAAGCCTCTACCAATTCTTAGTGCAAACTGAGGTGTTTTTCTAACTTTTTTTTTTTTTTGCACTAGATCCCAGAGTGAGATTAGATTTCTTAAGCACTTCAGCTGGATTGAGAAGATAAGGTATCATCCACTGATCCACAGGAAGCTATGGCTATGCATTCTCCCAATTCTTGTCAATCATGAGGTAATTGAACATAGCACAGATATATTTCAGAAGAGCAAGCTGATTTGAGTTTACACTTTCCTTAAGTTATTATGAATCAATTTTCCTTGAATCTCTAAATCTTGGACCTTCTCTGGGGTAAATGTTCATAAGTCAATAAAAGACAATTCCTTATAATAAATGCTATGGTATTCACAGTTACTAAAATTCTGTAGGTGCTAAAAAGCTGTTCTCAAATGTAACTTATTTTTCCGTTTGAGCTCTCTATTTGAATGTCTCTTATTCTTTATATATTTTTTAAAAATACATATGGATTTAATTAACCTCTACAGAAAAGGAAAATAAGTTGAAATAAAAAGTAATTTTGAAATTATGGCATAAAGATGATCACCATATTCTCAGAGGATTAATTTAAATAAGGAATAGAAAGTAGTGAAAAAGTAGGAATGCAAGTATAGCTTCTTGAAATGTTTCTTTAGTAACTGTCTCAAGGCTTGCCACTGCTCAGAGACATGGGACAAGTAAATATCTTTAATATTTTACATCAGAAAAAAAGCAATATATAAAGATGGAGCTTGTCACTTCCAGAGTGTCAATATAATTTTAGTGAAATAGGAATATGCCTAAAATCCAGTTTGTCCTCTAATTAGGGACAAAAACATCATAAATACCAACAGTTTGCTCTCAAAAGATTAGCAGTTGCAAAACACGCTGCTGCTTTCTGCTGTATTCCTTACCTTTCTATCAATTTAGCACTATCACTGCTGAGTAAGGGCCTTGAAAACAATCTCTAACTTTTTTAGCAACGTCAGTTGTCTGAATTGTTTTCTCGTTACCTGAAATAATGATCCCTGCTGGGGTCATGATAACAATGCTTAAAGGAAAACATGCAAAACGTTGCAGTTACACAAAGGCTCAACTTGTCTAGATGCCCTTGCATATAATCATTCTAATCACCTTACCTGCAAAGTTGGTGAATTCTTTTCCATATTTCCCCAGCTCAGCACCCAGACTTGATCATGTGATTTATCGTAGTGTAGTTTCACTGGAACAGGATCTGTACTTACTGCCTGAAGCATAATAAAAGTAGAAATCCTTAGTTTCTGTTACATTTTCAAAAGAAAAATAATATATATGCTTGAATTAAAATGATGACTGGACATGCAATTCCTGATATTTTCAGACTGTGTTTAAAAATTATGCTATCAATGGTTGAAATAGCCCTTCGATTACTTCAAAGTTACTAAATTGCTGAAAAAGTTATTTTTATTTATTATGTGCTCTAACATTTGGCATCATAATTACATTATACTAAAGCTATTAAGAAGTTGAAAACAAAGGCTTTCAATCGAGTAAAAAAGCATTTATCTTCCTACCCTACCATCACTCTCACTTATACATATCAGTTTAAAAACCATACCAATTATTGGAAAATGGCTAAAAATGGAAGAGTATTCTCAACACACACACACTGAAATCAATGCGAAGTGTTACTACAGTCCTACATAAAACCAGCACAATGTAGTTATACCCAAAGCTTCCTGCCTCTACTAAACTGGACATTTTTTGTTGAAGCTGGAAAGATAGCTTTCACATATTTTCCAATTACACTTGCTACTTTTGGTAGACCTGTTATCAGAACCAGTGTTTTTCCAACCTTGAGTGCTGTCTCTTGAGACCACAAAACTTTCAGACAGTTGAGCTCTACGCTTCTTTTGTTATGAGAAGAACTGAAGACTTCAGAAATATGAAATGGTAGGACAACATGTTTGATTAAGAGACATTCTGCACGAGGTAAACAACTGGGGAGATTACTTTTTTATTTTCGTCATTAAAACAGAAAAAATAGGTGGAAGTTGTTTTTTAGTCTCACCATTACAGAACTATAAAGCACAGCTTGTTTATCAGTTTGTCAAGGAGAGTACCAGCTGGCTAATTAAGTGAACCTAATTTAAACTAATGATGTAGATCCTCAAGATAATGCACTAATGGCTGGCTGAGACTGCTGATGATACTTAACTGTACTCCTGAGGTGTTGTAAGCTTCATCTAGGCAGAATTTGTTTTTCCTTTTGAAAATGGAAAATGAAGCCAGGTTGCTTAGCGGCTCGTTTAAAATCAGAAAGATGCCTCCTGAATAAGGTCATTTGTGTTTGATAACCTTTTCCAGCTGCAGGCTAGAAAACAAGTAGTCTAAAATAATACTTGGGCTGTTGCATAGCCAATTTGTTCAGGTGTGTCAAATTTCCTTTTGGCTTCCCCAGACTAGGGGTCTGACCCACACGTATTCTGTTGAATGAGTACCAGCTACGTCAAGAAGCAGTTCCCAAGACAGGAGCCAGCAGCAGTAAGGAGCTGAGCATCTTGGAAGCAGGTTTTCACAGCTGTTCCTAGCTAGCCAGGCTGATCTGCCAGCAGCACAGTGCAGACTGAACAGTGATGAGCTCTGCTTATTTCAACATGCCTCTAAGTCATCCCAATTAACAGTGCACTGCTAAGCAATACTGGTCAAGTGCAGGTGACATGCTTGCCTTCAAGTATTTACAAATGAAAACAAATACTTCTCTTAACTTTATAATGAGAATTACTTGGCTAAATCAAAAAGTCTACATATATATCTCTAAAGATACACCATCCATGTTTCCAAAACATTTCAATTTAGTCTGCTCTAGAATCTTCTTTAAGTACTTATTTTGATAAATATATTAGTGATAGAAATATACCCTAAAATCTAATTGTTACAAATGCACATCTGTACACAAACCTTCTATGGTGACTTTCATAAGTAGAAAAGAATAAATATAACATACACACTTCAGAGAAAACACTATAATAAGCAAAACCAAATAAACATTATTTTTACACAGAAAACAGCACAGTTACACAGCTTCTAGCACTTTCAAATATGTTTTTAGTTCTCTTTAGGTTTTTTTTGCACTTTGACAAAATTTTTGTAACAGTGCTGCTCACTTTCAAAATATGAAATTTTCTCCACATCTGTTCTGACCATAGTATGCATTTTTGAAAACATGGTTTTACAGAGCAGATAGGTGATTTCTTCTTTAAGATACAGACTATAAATAGTTAAAATGTAAATAGTATCCTCTGCATTAATATGACACTTAGAGAAAAGGCAATTAAATTCATATTTCATCCATCATCTGTATGAAAGCAAGATGAAACATGAATGTCAGCCAGAGACCTGGGAAACAATTGCCAGAGATTCCACTCCTTCAAATATGTGGACTGTAGTAAGACTTTTTTTTTAGTCTCTCCTCTGAAGAAATAGATTGAATTTGTTCTAAAAAGTATTTTTTTTCAGAAAACAAAAATTCATTATCCACTCAGTTAATCTCTACCTTGATATGAAAAACAACAACAACAACAACAAAAACTTTTTGAATAAAACATTTTATCAGTCCCTATCACCATTTAGATAGGTTAGGTTTTGAGGAATCAATCTATGTCTACCGAGCCAGCTGACAAAGAATACAGAAGGTAGAAAATGTAGGTGTTTAAAGAATGCAAAATTATTAAAATTAAAATTATTTGTCAAATTAAAGTAATTTTGAAATTGCAATTCTGCTATGGATTTTTAAAATTTAGATTAATATATATATACTAATCTCATAGAATTATAGAATGGTTTGGCTTTGAACGGACATTCAAAGGTCATCTAGTCCAACCCCCTGCAAGGAGCAGGGACATCTCCAATCAGATCAGGTTGCTCAGAGCCCCGTCCAACCTGGCCTTGAATGTTTCCAGGGATGGGGCATCAACCACCTCTCTGGGCAACCTGTTCCAGTGTTTTACCATCCTCACTGTAAAAATATTTTTCCTTATGTCTAATCTAAATCTACTCCCTTCTACTTTGAAACCATTGCCCATTGTCCTATCATTACAGAACCTATTAAAAAATCTGTCCCTATCTTTCTTTTAAGCCTTCTAAGTACTGAAAGGCCTCAGTAAGGTGTCCATGGACCCTAATATAAGATACATAATCTATACATTAAAGATTTTAATCCATTTATCAGTGAAAAAGACAAAGGGCATAAAGAAAAGCTCTATTTAAATATTTTTATGAACAATTTAGATTACATATCTAATAAAAAATGTTTTATTTAGCTAAAGAACATCTGTTACCTATGAATGTGATGACACTATAAGTAACCCTGTACATGTTATGCACATTTGTATGATTAAAATTTGAATCAGAACACTCAATGTGGTGTCAAAACCTCTTTATCAGTTTCACATACAAGTGCCCTTTCCTCTGAGAATCAGAGTTGGATTGTTAACAAGTTATTAATTAGCTTCAGAGCTCTTTGTACAGGAAATAATTTTATTTCAGAAAAAGAAGAACTCTGCTTTTAAAGTAAATGTCAAGATTTTGTATGATCTGTAATGTACTTAAAAAAACACCCACTAACTCACAAACCCAACCAAAACACAAGCCCCTTTTCAACTGACAAGATTGTTGACAGTCCCCAACTACTGACTGACTTTTGGCACTGGAAGCAAAATAAAACCAATCTTCCTGAGCAAATGATATAATCCATAAGACTAAAGACTATATAATCCAATATATTCTCTTTTATGTGTCTGATTAAAAAAAAAAAAAGAGACAGAAAAATAGTGTAATCTGGTACAAGGCAGAAACCAAATAGCAAAAAATATTATGAGTTTGCCTTTTCCATATGCCTTGTTAACAAAAACATTTTAAGACTTAAAATATTCTCTTAATATTAAAACAATATTTATTTTTAGAACGTAATAAGTTTATGTTTATTATTTTCTAAATGCATTTTCACGTCTTTAACAATTCCAGTTTTAATACTAAAATCTATCCTCATATAAATATCCTATTTAACCTCATAGTACAATGATAACATTGATACCATCTGATATATAAAAGAAAAAGAGAGAGAGAAAGAGAGACAAGACTACATTTCTGCGATAAGACACTAATGAATCTTCATTTCCAAGTGAAAAGTACCTCAAGCCAGAAACTTCCCTAAAGAACTGATTTCCTCCACTACTCGATTAATAAAAGGTATTTTGATGTTGATCCTCTCTGAAGAGTTGCTAAACATAAACTGCTGCTAAATATCAAAAGTAGGTGAGCTTTTTTTCTATATATTGTGTTTCCTCTCAAGCTAATTGCATTTTTTTTAAATATGAAGGAAAATCTTAAATTCTTGTGTCCAAATTAGATATTAACCTAAAAATGAGAAATAAATACCTGTACAACTTTCTGAGACTGTACATCAACAACAAGAACTCTGTCAAGTGTGGGCTGAGTTACATAAATGAACTTGTCTTTTACATTAACAGCAGTTGCCCATACACACCGCTGAACAGGATCTCCATCTGCTTTGGGACAAACTTCATCCTATAATTCAATAGAGACAGGGAAAGCATTAGAATCAAAACAGCCAACAATGCAATAGAAAGGCAAATTATAATTTTTTCAACTGTAAAATAAAATTTCAGAAAATTTAGAGGAGGAAAAAGGATAGGCGACATTAGGACGTACACTAATGTTAGCCAAACTGCAGGTTGTAAACACCACACAACTCACAAGCACGTTAGTGTTAACCATACACCAGCTGTTTTGGATGTTTTCGAGAGATTCGGGCAGTTAGCCCTGTTGCCCTGAGAAAGAAAACCATTTGAAACAATAAAACATGTAGAAATAATGTGAGTAAGAGACAGGAGACTTTAAACACACATCATCTCATTACTGTGCAGCAGCTAGTAGCTCCCCGATCTGCACCATCACAGTATCTTGCAAAGGAAGGCACTTTTAGACATGGCTTACACTTACATCAGAGAACACAACAGTAAGGCAGGCAAATACTAAATTGGGAAGATGATAACATATAAATGGAGAGGAGGTGTGGTGCACATTTTCACATGGTATAGGGGCAAAGCAGCAGCAGTTAGAAGGATCTGAATTTTTGGTCACATGGAGCGCTGGTATGACGCTTCAAAGGTCAAGAAGTTTGTCTGCTTCTGCTGTAAGACATTTTCAGGGCCTATCTCACTAGCATTAAACCCAATAAAAATCAAATGGCTTCTCACTATCATTCCTTCCTCCTCTGCTCTTCCATCCCCGCAAAAGGATGAATTTGAAAAAAAAAAGCAAAACTCCTGTTGACTTCAGAGAATTAATATTTCATGATACATATAACTATGCACTCTCACTCAAAATAGCTATCTGTAGTTTACATGCTCATTATTCATATTTTTATGTCAATAAATTCCCAATCATCACATATATATATTTATATTTCAGTCTATTTGTAACTATTTACTCCCAGTGAAAGCTTGCTTTTATTAAAATTAAAAGTTACTTGGTCAAATACATTACCATACTCGGAAATTCCCTTCATGAAACAGCATGATTTTTTTTTTTTTTTTTTTTATAATGGACATCAAATTTATGTAAAAACAAGGACCTGAAAAATATTCTGCTTGGACAGGTACAGTATCTGTCACGCTTTCTTGTTTCCCTGACCAGTTGTTCTTTTCCTTCACAATTCTTTTCCCTCGTAATTTTTCTTACTAATTTCAAGGGGGAATTTCACCAAATTTCACCAAGTATTATTTCTCTTTAGCACTTATCTACTGCTTATTTCTAATTTAGAATGCTCTATCTGATACATCATAACTGGTCACTGTGAAAATAATTGTGATATGTCAGCAGATGATGACTTCAATGTAGAATGAACAGCAAGAGTTGATGAGATCTTAAATAAGAATTTTTCTAAGCATCCATTTAAAAGGAAGAGGAAAAGTAATGTGACAGAATAACGCATCCAGCACTAAGTCATGCTTGTATTTCATGATGCATTTCAACACTAACATTTCCATATCATCAACATTCTTTGCCTGCTGTGCCTCTGTACATTTGAGAAAATACACTCAGTCTTTAAATGTCAAAATAAGAAATAAAGCAATTTCCAGTTCTAACAGAGTTAGAGGGGAGTTTCTCTACAGGTGATTAAAAGCCACTGCTTGTTCTTACATGGTTCTTAATCCTCAACAAAGGGAAGGTCTTTCAGAAATCATAGTGATAAGTGAAAGTTACTAAACTCAGGTACCATGGGATGGCACATAATCAGGACCTTCAGCAGAATCAGGAAATAAAGTAAAAAGAGTAAGATTCTTTTTGCACTGTTAAAAAGCCAAGCATTTTGAATGGAGAAGTTGTTTAAAATCTATTTTTTAAAGAATGGTAGGCATGTTGACAAACAGGACTTCCATTCTTAAAGGTGGCTAAAGCATTTACTCACACAAAGTGTCAACGTTAACAAGTATGTCTCTAATATGATGTGCAATTATCTGATCAATGATCTATTGTCATTTGCTTTCTGTGCAATTGTCACTTTAATTGGAAGGTTGTTTCACAGATCTCAAATTATTTTTTACATTTATTCTAAGTACACCTTGTCCTAGTTAGTGGAGTCACCATCCCTGGAGGTGTTCAGAGAATGTGTAGACGTGGCACTTCGGGACATAGTTTAGTAGGCATGATGGTGTTAGGCTGATGGTTGAGCTTGATGATCTTTAAGGTCTTTTCCAACCTTAAGATTCTATGATTTTATAGATTTATTAGTTCCATGTTTTATCTACACAGATAACTACTTTTAGACTGTTCTACATAGTCCTCTTTCTTCCTCACAGAACATAGAATCATCAAATAGTTTGGATTGGAAAGCACCTTTCAAAGTCATCTAGTTCAACCCCCCTGCAAGGAGATTCAACTAGATGAGATTGCTCAGAGCCTCATCCAACCTGGCCTTGAATGTTTCCAGGGATGGGGCATCTACCACCTCTCTGGGCAACCTCTTCCAGTGTTTCACTACCCTCATTGTAAAAAATTTCTTCCTTATATCAAGTCTGAATCTACCTCTGTCTATTTTAAAACCACTATCCCTCTTCCTGTCGCAACAGACCCTGCTGAAGAATTTCTCTCTCTCTTTCCTATAAGCCCCCTTTAGATACTGGAAGACTGCTATAAAGTCTCCCTGGAGCCTTCTCATCTCCAGGCTGAACAGCTCCAACTCTCTCAGCCTGTCTTCATAGGAGAGGTGCTCCAGCCCTCTGGTCATCTTTGTGGTCATCTTCATGGATTCATTCCAGCAGGTCCACGTCCTTCTTATGCTGGGGGCTCCAGAACTGGACGCAGTACTCCAGGTGGGGTTGCATGAGAGCAGAGTAGATGAGCAGAATCACCTCCCTCGACCTGCTGGCCACGCTCCTCTTGATACAGCCCAGGATGTGGTTGGCTTTCTGGGCTCCAAGCGCACATTACAAGCTCACATTGAACTTCTAATCAACCAACACCCCAAAGTCCTTTTCCTCAAGGCTGGTCGCAATCTATTCTCCACTCAGCCTGTATTTGTACTTGGTACTGCCCTGACCCACATGCAGGACCTTGCACTTGGCCTGGTTGGGTTTCATGAGGTTTGGACAGGCCCACCTCTCAAGCCTGTCAAGGTCCCTCTGGATGGCATCCCTTCCCTCCAGTGTATCAACCACATCACACAGCTTGGTGTTGTCAGCAAACTTGCTGAGGGTGCACTCAATTCCACTGTCCGTGTTGCTGACAAACATGTTAAATAATGCCGGTCCCAATACCAATCCCTGAGGAATGCCACTCGTCATTGTTCTCCACTTGGACATCGAGCCATTGACAACAACTCTGTGAGTGTGGCCACCCAGCCAATTCACATCTTCTTCAAATAATGCATCTGTTTATAACAACAATGTTTATAACAACAATGTTTATAACAACACTATACTGTTTATAACAACACTATACACATACTTTTCAGTCATGTCTCTCAGACCAGTTTGAGGCACTGTGAATTCTACTAGGACACACTCAATATAATTTGCAAAAATAAGACCAACTCCTGCTGAAGGAATTCAGCTTCCTCTCACATGCTATCACATATATTGTTGTAAATGATTACACTAACCATACCACCCACTGTGGGAAGTATAGCAGAACAGGAAAATACTGTAAGTTAAGCACTTATAAATATATGCAGAGTTAAGCCTTCTCCTTAAACATTTTCCTGAATCTGATTCTAAAATACTGACTGAAGTGTATTTCTACATACTGTTTCAATGTAAAAGCAATATAAATACAGGTTTTTTAGTACATATATAGATATATACATGCACATATATATTTAAATTACAAACAGAAGGATATGATTCTTATTATCTATATAATTCATAAAAATGTCTCCTTTTGTTCTACTTTAAATATGGCAACTAGAAAGCCCGACTCTTTCTCAGCTCTAAAGTAAAAAATATTAAGGAAATAATAAATCTACATATACAAATGCAGTTTACTGGTGCTAGAATATTGTTTATGTTGTCATAAATTTCTATAATCAAGTGCCAACTCTCACTTTGCCTCAAAAACTGAAAAAATAAAATAAAAGCAAAAAAGTGTTTCTGCAAAGTAACAGTGAAAATTACGCATCAAAATTCTCATATCCAAAATAGAATATTTTTCCCCAGCAAGAATCAGTTTATGCAGGTGTTTCTCTAGTTATTCAAGCTCACATTTATCTAGATGCCCCTGAAATAGCTTCAATCAACAGAACTGAAATCTTGCTTTTGAAAAGTTAACATTTATCTGATTAGGCAATCTGGATTTCTTTTACATTAGAGCCAGTAATTCTGAGGCTCTATATTAATTTCCCCAGTGGTTGGGTGATTGGTTAAAACAATTTATCCTTAAAATATAAGCATAAAACTGTAATTTTCTTGTTCTAATTAAAATGTGAGCAATTAAATTTTTCCTAATTTATTCTCTCTGAAAAAATCTAACATCTGATAGAACATGAATTTATTTCCTTCGTTTTTTTCCCCCAGACTTTTTAATCAACAATTTGCCCTGTAACAAGTCAGCAGATGGAGGAAAATAAATCCTTAAAGAAAGTTTTTCAAGGTAGTCTGGGACAAGCAATTCTCAAGAGAAAAGATGTACTTGTAGATTTATACATGCAAATTCTATGTTTATAAACTTACACTTAATGCAAGGGTCCTCAGTGTTTTAACAAGATTTCAGTACAGTTCTTTAAGCAGTATAATGAAATGTCTGTCTATGCTGTGATTGTCTAAGAGTGAGGTGACATCAACAGGTTACACTGGTGCATGTATTAAGCCATGAATTTGTATATTACCTATTTGATATTAAATTACTGTCTACTTAGCATTCTCTAGTAAAAGTCAGACTGTGGACCTTTTTCACTTGTTTTTTTTTTTCAACAAAGGTTAACAGTCTTGCATTTACTATACTTCCTGTGCTGTAAGAGCATAAAGCAAAGCAATTTCTGTGGACTAACAAGTGTGTTTCATGTTCATTTCCTGTGGAAACTTTTCTCTGCCAGGTAGTCACATTAATTGTTTTGGAATTAAACATTTTGCTCCCACCTTCAGCACATATTCAACTTCAAGCTGAATAGTTCACCGAAATATGGCCATTATATGCTAGTTCTTGTAATAAAGAGGAAAACAGGATTATGTTGAAACAGAAAGGATTTCCCCATTGGTCTCAACAAAGGCATATGTTTCAATTTCTTCTTTCCCCACCCCCAACCCCCTGAAATAATTATTCTAATTAAGAACCACTAGGAAGGGAAAATAAAAACACGCTTGCATAAGAATTAGAATTTAAGGGTTTTGGATAATATTAATTTGCAGAAGATAAATAGAGGCTGCATTTTAGTGAGAAAAATGCCCAAACATTTCAGAATAATGAGACATTTAACAGCTGAAAGGCTCTACTTGGACCACGGTTAAGAACCTATTTGACAATAAGTTAAATAAACAGCTGTCAAAGCTGGTATAACTAAACTATAACCTGCATCATGAAACAGAAATAGGTTTATTTCCATCCTGTGCATCTAGAATTGTCATTATCATCTTAATAAAAGTCTACTTTCATTTGGTATTTAGAAGATTCAAGTAATTTAGGAGATTATGGGAACAAGAGGAGGAAGCCCTTTATAATTTCCGGTGAACCGTGATGATCCAGTAAAGCACTAAATCTTTTGCTTCACTTTAAACACAATGGAAGTCTAATTGATTCCCATGTTAGACACACACTAAAGTGCTTTTCTGTATTGACACTCAATTGTATAAGAGGCAACTAAATATTTAGATAAGGGTTCTCAAGTATATAGTAATTGAGAAAATGTATTTACCTTTAGCAAAATTAGCATACCTAAATATGTACATGTGTAACTCCTGCAACATTTATTCACAATACAATGCAATGCCATGTAGAAATATCTGAGGTCATTCTCTTACAGGAGTTCAGCTAAGGGTAATTTATTTTGATGACAGGTTTGCTGGTTTTGGCTGGGATAGAGTTAATTTTCTTCATAGTAGCTAATATGGGGCTATGTTTTGGATTTGTGCTTAACAGTTGGTAACACAGAGGTGGTTTTGTTATTGCTGTGTAGTGCTTATACAGAGTCAAGTCCCTTTCCAGCTCTCGCATCACTCCACCAGTAAGTAGGCTGAGAGCGCACAAGAAGTTGGGAGGGGACATAGCTGGGACAGCTGACCCCAATTGATCAAAAGGATAGTCCATACCATATGATGTCATCTTCAGCATATAAAGCTGGGGGAAGAAGGAGGGAGAAGGGTAAACTCAGAGTTATGGTGTTTGTCTTCAGGTAACCGTTATGTGTGGAGCTTTGCTTTCCTGGAGATGGTTGAACATCTGCCTGCTGATGGGAAGTAGTGAATGAATTCTGTGGTTTGCTTTGCTTATGCTGCTTTTGCTTTCCTTATTAAACTGTCTTTATCTCAACACACAAGCTTTCTCACTTTTATTCTTCTGATTCTCTTCTCCATCCCACCAGGGGAGAGTGAGGGAGTGGCTGTGCGATGCTTAGTTACTGCCTGGGGTTAAACCACAACAGTCCTTTTTGGTGCCCCACATTGGGTGCCAAAAAAGACCCCACATTGGGTCCCAGGCAGTAACTGTACCACAGAGCCACTTGCTGGGCGGTACTCCCAGGGCCATCTCCACCAGCCCTGGTGGGATGGTGGAGAGAATCGGAGAAAAAGGAAAACTTACAGTTTGAGATAAAGTCAGTTTACTAGGACAGCAAAGGAAAAGATAAAATATATTAATAATGATAATAATAAAATATAATTATACTAGAATATACAAAATGAACGATGCACGATTTCTCACCACTTCATGAGCCAACAACTAATACTGCCTGTCCCGAGCAGCGATCATTGAACAGAACTGAGAGCCATCTCGGAGTGATCCCAAGCAGTGATCTCACAACAGTGATTTCCCGAGCAAGAGAGCTGCCCACTGGCTGACCCCCACTTATATACTGAGCATGACGTCTATGGTATGGAACACTTCCTTTGGCCAGTTTGAGTCAACTGTACTGCCTATACGCCTCCCAGCTTTTTGCAGCTGCACAGTAACAAAACCTGGGAAGCTGAAAAAAGTCTGTAATCTCTCAGCAACAATATTATTGATGTTCTTCACACGCCAAATCCCATATGAAATCCAAAATACAGCTCCATCCCATCTGAAACCAGGACAACAGGTTAATAGGAAACCTGGGGAGGAACACTGCAATATCACGTGCAATATCCAGACATTTTCTGTAACACTTCTAGTACCTAAACTGCACTGCAGAATTTAGAAATGTTCCTACGCTTTAGCAAGTATTTGGCAATGAAACAGGTCTACTAGGGTTTTACTTATCACTTGAACAGCTAATTCAGAAAAGAACGGGAGAGGTTTAAGTAAGCATGTATTTCCTTTACGTATATGTTAAGAGATAAGTGATGGAGATTTTATTAGCGATAGCTGCCATAGATGTGAAAGTCTATGCAAAGCCACCTCAAAGCATTCAGTGTGCAAATATCTCTGACAAGTAAAATTATATGATAGAGTCAAAGAGAATTACTAATGAGCAATTTATGATGTGAACTCTTAGTATTAAAAGATCACATGCTGAACTTGACAAAAATCTGATCCTGGGACAGAACTGGGTTATTTTACTATTCTTATTTAGAGAATGTAGAGAAACCAAGTTTTCTAAAGACACTTGAGAAAGATATGATAATCTGCAAAGGAGGGAATAGTTGTCTAAAGCTTCATAGTCAATTAGTTTTTCAAGAACACACTGCATTAGCAGTATATGTGGGGAATTCTTTTAAACTCATGTTTCATCCTTCTAGAAGGAAAGTAATTTTAAAGGGTTTTTTGAAAATTTCAAAATTTTTTACTGAAAACTATTTCTCAATTTTCTCCTTTTTTTTTTTTTTTTTTGTTGAATGTAGAGTGAACAATGATGCCACTATGAGTAGGAAAACATAAGGATATATTTTCCAAATATTTCTGATTCCTCTTGCAATAATAAAGATTTATTAACCCCCATACATGAGGGAAGATGTTTTCAGAGTTCAGAGGAATAACTAGAAATATTGTTGAATTTAATGGGGAAAATTGAATGTATGTAGGTATAAAGCTTAATTTCTGGCTATATATTTATCATACCTATGCATAGACCAAAGAAAGACAAGTCTATATCTACTTTAAATTGAAAGTTATCAAGTAACCTACTTTCCTAGTCTTTTTTTTTCCTTTTTTTTTTTTTTCTCCTTTTTTGGCAGGGAAGGATATAATTATTATGCTACTGTAGGTTTGAAAGTTACAAAAATGAAACAAGTTTGACTTATCCATCCTAATTATTACCACATTTCAATAAAAATGCACTTAAAATCTAGGCTGCACTTTAGACCAATAAAATTTTAACAGACTTCTTAAATAATCAGGTTTTGAGTTAAACAGCCATAAAAAAAGCTCTTTGGCTTATTTTTGGCTGTGTCAACCTAGTTTAACTTAAGCAGCACAAATCAAGGTATGATTAGCTGTTCAAAGCATAATTATTCACACTAAAATAAATCTTGCTGCTGAGTATAGCAGCCTTTGACATCAATAACGATAACTGAGGAGGTAAATTCCATTGAGACAGTTCTGCTGTTATTTCAGTGTGCTTTAGGTATTAGTGAAAAAAAATCAAAGTGTACAGCTCATGAGCTATTACATATTTCAAGGTCACTCATTCAGATCCAAATAATTAGAAAAAGTTATTATTTTTGAAAGGTCATATAGAACAAGTCTTAATGTAGTGACTAGTAGCAAGTGTTCCTGTGAGAACTTCCATCATGTCAGCTACCCATTTGTTTAGCAGGAAAGGAATAACAACAACAACAACAACAAAAAATACTGTTCTTATGTATGCTACACACGGAAACTACTCCATAAATTCACATAATTTGGTGAAATCAGTTATAAAGCTGTTGACAATAAAGTTCTTGAAACTACTTATATCTTATATGAATTTTAAGTTGGAGTAAAAGCATCAATTATCTCTACTAACTTCAGAGGAACTGTAAGAGTGTTTTTCATGATAGGGATTTGCCTCATGATAGCTGACAGTTTAATACAGACAAACATCCAGTGGAGAAAAAGAAAACATTAAAAATAATAAATTTACATCTTATCTTTAATAGAGAGACAATCAATTCCTGATTCATAGAGATGCACCTAACTGGGAAGAAGGGGAGAAAAAACAACAACCACCACCAAACCAGAAATAAAGAGTAAAGAGCTGTTAAAGCAAAGGACTAGGAAAAGAAAAAGACAGTTAAAAAAATAAAGGGTTTCAAAAGTATGCAAGGAATATTAAATCTAAAAGAGAGACTGAGAGTTTGAATTTAATAAAGGAAAATACAGGAAATTTTGAGTCCACCATTATAAGTTAATTATTAATTGAGAAGACATGTCTGAAATTATCAAGCAGAAAACTAGTAAGAGTAAATTCTTATTTAAAGAAAGTTATAATTGAGAAAATACTACAAATAAATTTTAAAAAAACTTGCCTGAAAACCGAGGAGTTTTTCACTAGGCTTAATGTGTCTCTGAAATTCACATTCCACTGGTTGTATTACTTTGATGCCATCTTCATAAAAAACATAAAACATGTTCCCAATGCCAAGACCTTAGGAACAAAAACACATTGAAATATATAAAATTAAATAATGAGAAAAGAAAAAAAAAATCCTTGTCTTGAACTAAAAACCTCATCATATTTTTGGTATGAGATCAATTTGTTAGTGCATATAGTGCTGATATAGCAAATCTATGGGATATTTTGTTTTTAGACTAAAACAAAACTATTGGGTTATTCAGAATTTCACATAGCTTTCTCCATCGGCACAACAGTGTCTTTATAAACACAGACCTAGAAATACATAGTTCGATAGCTGCAGTAATGAAAGTGATCTTGTGAAGTCATCTACATTGAAATAAAATTAATATGAATTGTTCATGTATTCTTTTTTTTTTTTTTCTGAGGGATGGAAGAGTTAATGTAATTTCTACATAACATTGAAAGAGAAGTTCTGAATATTTGTTATAAGCCCTCATTCGACATTTCTTTCACTCAGAAAAGGAAATATTCTCTATATTTTATTTATATTTTATTGGAAAGCCAAAGTTGGGTAGATATTCATCCCAAGTTTGAAGGGCCACAAATGTTTACAGAACTATTAAATCCTTCTACTGCAATGTTGCTGAATGAGAGGTATGAAGTAATGTTTTGTGGAGAAGGTGAGAAGCAGACCTGTAGCATGACATCTCATAATAGCTGTGGTCATGCTCATGAGCACAAAAAAAAAAAAGGATGTTCTCCTTAGTTTACCATGTGCCAATTAAGACAACAGTTTTTTATTTTCTATGTGCATGCTATAATGGAACATAATAACCAACTCTGATAGCTAAACTGTGGGCTACACTGATGAAAATGTACATGTATCCTCGGTACAGGGCCTAAGCTTTCACTCGACATAACAACATTTGGTATAGGAACACAGGGGAATAAAATCCAGGAAAAATAAATTTGAGTCTGAAATTCTGCTCATCCTAAATTCTGAAAGAAAATCTATGTTAATAGAGAGAGAATACATCTTAATATCCTATGAAATAATGAGAACTTGTAGGAAGGAGAAGTGTGTGTTTATGCATAGATAAAAGTTCCCAGTCCACATTAGGAATCACATAGGTAATGCAGTCATTTAAAAGGTAGTAATATGCACAAGGTTGTCAGGCTATCCCCAGAACAAGCAAGTTTAATTATCTTTGAGAAATCTCATAGAGTAATTTCACACCTCTGGCCAAGTTTTCCTGAAGAGAAAGAAGGGACAGTCTCTGAGCAGGGTTTTCCTCATTTTATATCAAATCTACCTATTCATAGGTTACTAAAAAGTGGGAGAGGAATTTGTCTACGCTGCATCTGGTGTAGCACAGAAGCAGACTCAGGTTCAAGGAAAACTTACTAATTATGTCTATTCTGAGCACAGGGTGCACTAAGGGCAATATGCCCACTCTGGCCAATGGGATACTTTTGTATGCCTTTCTAGGTAAACCATGCAGCCTATGTAAGATAATATGTCAAGGTGTTTCTTTAAAACATGCCTGATACTGCATTCTGTGAGAACAGCTGGAATTTGCAGATAAGCCTGACTGAGGTTAGGCTGCCCCTACCAGTGAATACAGTGTAGAGACCTATAGCTGAGCAACTGACTTATGTATCTTGGTGATAAATAAATATGTGGAGCTAGCTGGGGACAAAACAAGGCTTTCTCTTCTCCCTGGTCTGGTTGACTAAAGCATATTCTAGTTATCTGCAGGATAAGTGACAATAAAACGTGAGGAAGTAAATCAGCTAACAGCTGCAAGGGATGCAGATATTTGACAAACAGACTCCTAAAACTTCCTCCTCAGTTGCCAATACTCCAAGGAAGGCTTTCCAATGTACAGATAAAATTAATGCATAGTAACTCAAACTTTTAAAGCTTTATTTCCAATGTCTGGATAGTAATGTTCACCAAACTGTTCTTCAAAATCAGTGAAGGAAACACAGTAAGAAACAGCCTTCTTCCACTTCAATACTTAGGAAAGTCAGTTCATATGAAGAACCTTTACCTGTGGATCCAATGAAATAATTTGCCCTTTCAAGCTGCTATGACCCCAAAATTCTTTCTCTGAGTATGTGTCTATAAATATCTGTATAAATATCTAATCTATACAAATATCTAATCACTTAGGCAAGCCACCAGACATCTGACCGAATATTGCAAGTCTCCTCCCAGCAAACCAAAACCAACCCTGAAAATTTATAGTAGAGTGCCAGAAGCAACATCAGTAAATGCAAATATATTTGCTTCATTTACACTGAATCTATATTTAAAAATGACTAACACTGATTTGAAAAAAAATGTGGTGGTTTTTTTTTTTTTCATATAGGTTTATATATGGATATATTTATGCTTATGTATATATTGTATTATTATTGTAATAGAAACTAAAGTAAACAAAGTCCTTTCAGATTTTCTGATACATACTCTTTTTACACTTACACAGGCAATCAGTTGTGATAAGGATTTTGTGTACCCCATATAGAAATATGCACTGCAGGCACGAATGCCTATCTGTGGTTTCACAATCTTCATTGTCCTACTAATTAGCCATCCCTCCCTTCTATCTGTTAATACTTAGATAACAGAAAATGATAGAGTATGCACGTCCCAGAGAAGTTAGTATTGCTGTCTTGTAAATGAATTCTGACATTGCAACCAGTAAAAATATTGGTTGGAAACACAAGGACCAGCCAATGAGAAACATAGAAGAGATTGAGAAAATCTGCTCTGGAATATTATATTATCAATCTCTCCTATAAAGTGCTTTCTGTTTAGTTTCACAATAATCATAGAGAAATGTGAATCTCTTTATCATAAGCACTCTGCTAAGCTATTAATTTTAATTCGTATTTATTGTCACAGAATTTAAGTTTTCCTAAGTGCTTCTAACCACTGAAAGCAACACAGAACTTGACTTGAAAAGACAATCCTCTAAAAAATCAAGAGTTTGACAATAATGTTTTTAGTTTTATTCAAGATAAAACACAAAATAAACCACAAGTGATACCTTCCCAATAACTGATGGGAATACCATACATTGAAAAACTTTGGTGTTAGAATCTTATTGTACATCAGTTTAGTTGTTAACAGTGGAATTGTATGAAACCACGAACACATAATTTGTACTCTGCAAGGCCAATAGAGCAGGAGGATCACAGCTGAACTCCTCTATAATCAGGGAACTGATTGTTTACACCAGCTGAGCAACCAGCAAAATAGGAAATTAAAATATAAAACTAGTTCATATTTCTAAACACACTGGGAAATGCCAAAGGTTACTATGTAATTAAGCAAATGCAATACCAAATTTTTGAGTCTTTAAATTAATTTAAAATAAATCTTTAAGAAACATGCACATATACCATTTGCAGCATGAATTCATAGCCAAGCCTGATCCACTTACAGTATTATCAATCTTCCAACAGCAATAATTGAAATATTTCATATTCCTGAAATACTTTATTTCCTAAATTGCAACTTTAAATAAAAAAAAAAGAGGCTACTTAGAGGAAAGAAATGAGAGCTCATGACAGCACTTTGATTATTATATTTTTCTGCAATATGCTTTATGAGATTATATCTCATACATACAAAACTTAATATCTGTCTCTGCCAGTAAAATATACTTTCTGTGCTTTCTATATTTTTAACACCTGATAATGTCTGTATTTATATTTAGCCTTCAGTTGGTCACAAACTACAAACCTCCATTCCCTCTATCAACACTCACAAACCCTTTCTGAGTATAAAAGAAAAATGCTTTGTCTCATTAAGCAACGATAGGTACATCAGTTTTAATTAAACTATTTAAGATTATAATTTTGTCAAATAAGAATGATTCATACAAGAAGATTAATCCCAATAGCATACGAGTTGATTGGTTGGAAGCTTCATCACGTCAGCAAAAAACCAAAAGGTTAAAGGCTTACATTTTAAGTGTGAGTTTCTTGTTATATCTCTTTGAGTAATTGTCTGAAATTTTTGAACAGCTTATTTCCTCCTCTCTCTCTCCCCAAAAGTAAAAGCCGTTCACAAATGCATGAATATTTAAAGGATTATTTTCCACTATGTTTTTTTTTTTAAATTAAATCCTTCAAATGTTACAAGGGGAAAGGTAGTTAGTGTAAGTGTAGAGTATGAACAGGAAAAAAAACCCCACACATAAAGTATAATAGATGAGCATTTTGTCATAACATAGAAAATATGAAAAAAGGCATCTGTATTAATACCTTGCTCTCGCCACAATATGTTTGCAACTGCAGCATGTAAGAAAGAGAAAAAACAGAAAACACAAATGAACAAGAAAAAAAACATGAAATGATATATCAATTCTGAAATAATTATGGTGGTTTAAGCTTAGATTCACTAAAATACTTCTACAGGTAAATAAATGGAAACAGTGAATTAACAATAAGATTAAATAAAGTTCTTTATGCCATGTGACAAAACTGTGATTAGCAATCATAATTATTGGGGTTAAGGTACACGCCATCACCTCCTGTTACTCCCCCCCCCGCCACTCCCAAGTAAACCCTATTAGCCTTTACCAACAGTGTGTTTCATAATCCATTACAAAGCACATGGAGTTTGTTTATACATAAATTATGTATATTAATTACAGGTGATGTAATTTCCATAATTTTCTTTAAGTACTGGATTTTGAAGAGATTTATTTCAGTCCAGAGTTATGAGAGAAACATGCAAAATGAAAATGCATACAAGATATTATTCTGTATTGCTATAACAGAGCCACATTATCGAAGTTGACATTATGTATAATGGCAGCCATTATCTTTGGAAGACCCAGATGGGAACTATAAGCTAGCACGGTAACCAACTGAGTGTTTATTTATTTTTTTTCCATGTAAACATAAGTTGTATTCGGCCATCTTGTTTACAGTTGGATTTTAAACCTTTGAGATGAACGAAAACTAATTATCCTAATATTGCTCTTTCTGCCTGGGGGATAAAAAGAAAGCAAATATAATTGTGCAAATTTTGTATACTTAGAGCTCAGCATGCCATGGAATAAATTGTTTAAAACACCATCACAGAAAACCAAAGTGTTTTGTAAAGTAATGATCTTAAGAAATAAAGAAAAAATTAAAGGAAAGGAACATCACACAGAGAACATGTATATGTCACATGTAGATATAATGAAATTGTGATCTTCATTGAAACACAGTGTCACAAAAGCTAAAAACATTAATGAGTTTTTTAAAAAGTTTGGAAAAATTAATGGAAGACACATTTTTTAAAATTATGTTGGCACACAAAAGTCCTTCAACTGCTGACTGCTCAAATTTGGAAGTCAAACAGAAACAACTATCAATCAGAAAAGTCCTGAATACTATGGTTTTCTCAAGGATTTTTTACTGAGCACTGATGAAGTCAGGACCAAGATGGGGTTTTTGCTTCACATAGTGCAGCATTTGTCTTGTTCTTGTGCTCTGAAAGAATATACAGAGTCCCAAATATGTAGAAGGATCCTTGGAAAAAGTGTTAGTCTGCTTTCTGACAAGCTCATGATTCAGAGGCTTGGGATAATAGAGTTACTGGGCTTTGTTTTTTCTCTCCCTCTCCTCTACTATTTTTTGTCTCCAGATTTTTTTTCACAAATTCTCTCACCAGAGCTACCTCATTATATGACCTTAGACATAGTATCTAAGCTGTGTCATTCAGTTATCTCCTGATAAAATTAAGGTGATGATCACTTTTTACCTTCAGTGTTTTGAAGTGTACAAATGAGAGATTCCAATACAACTAGAAAGTAGTAGTGATACCGTTGAAGTGAAGTGATACTGAAAACTAGAATAAAAATTTCCTATTTCCCAATACAGAAAATCAGTGCAGATGATGCTGACAACTTCAAAGAGGGAATGCTAAGGTGCTTATGTTTGTTTCCTTTGTTAAGTGTTAAATCACTCATTTTTACTTTGACAGACAGGAGGAAGACAGAAACAGCCCTAGGGTATGCCACAGGTGACTGGCCTCTGATGACAAGCTTTGGGCATGGCAGTTCAATCAATTTTCAGTTCACCCCATTGTCCATGCATCTGGCCTGTACTTCATCAGTTTGTCTTTGAGGGTGTCATGGAAGACAGTGTCTAAAGCATTTCTAAGGACAAGATAAACAACATCCCCTCCTACCCTCATCCATCATGCTATTCACTTGATTCCAGAAAGCTGTCAGGTATTATCTCCTCTTTGTAAATCCATGCTGACTGCTCCTAAACACCTTAGTGTCCTTCATGTTTTTGGGAATGGTTTCCAGGGTTATTTGCTCCATCTCCTTCCCAGTGATCAGTGAGGCTGATGGGCCAACTATGTCTTGGATTCTTGTTCTTATCCTTCTTGAAGAGTAACATTGTCTTTCTTCCAGCCTGCAGAAACCTCCCTTGGTCACCGTGATCCTTCAAAGATTATCAGGTGTGACCTCGCAATGTCATGGGCAGCTTGTTCAGCATTTGTGGGTGCATCCTATCCAGGCCCTTTGACCTGTGAATGTCCAGTTTGTTTAAATGATCTCTAATCTGATCCTATCCACCATGGGTAAGTCTTCCTTCCCAGACTTCCCCACTGGTGTCACATTCCTTGGGCCAGTTTCACAAGTAAAGACTGATGTGAAGAAGACCTTCAGTACAACCAGGCCTCTTCCATGTCCCTTGCCCCACTCAGAAGTAGGGCTATATTTTCCCTAGCCTTCTTTTTGCTGCTGATGTCTTTATAGAAGCCCATCTATCATCCTTCATGTACCTCACCACATCCAGCTCCAAGTGGCTTTTGGAACTTCTAACTTTATCCTTGCATGTCCAGACAGTGGCTCTATATTCAGGTGACAGTTCTCTGTTTGTCTATGTCATCTTAAAGTCCTACTTTTTATCAATCTTTTTGCTAGGGGTGACATAAGAAAGAAAATAAAAAGTAATTACAATTATTCAACTGTGTGGAACTACACAGCATCAAATGAAACTATTTAAGATGCTAAGTACAGAACACATTAATTTGTGTTAATACAAAATAGTATGCATGGTTCTGAGCTTTGCTAAAAAAAAAAAAAATAGTGCTTTAAAAGATCCATACTTATTAACTTTAAAATTAACAAACCAGTTTGAAGAAAAATGAGGCATTATTTAAGAGTGTAATATAAAATCACAAATAACAGCCATGACCTCCCCTAATGCAGATCAAGAAACCTCACTTATTTTTTTTAATCAGTCCTATAACTTGTATTCAAGAAAGATGCCCAGTCTTGAGACAAAGACTGGAAAGTTAGAACAAGTATAAAAACTGCAGATGGAAAGTATGCTAGAGAACATATTGTTTACCTTCTTTTTTGGTTAAGCAAAAATCAACATCTTCAGCCACATCCTAGACACAATTCTCACACATTTATAAACATAGAGAGTATAAATAAATATTTATTGATAGATCTCAGTAAAATGTTCTGGTTTTAAGATTATACATAACCATTGTGTTGTTATGTATAACCTTTATATATACCCTATATGGATACGTATAACCCTTCTTTTTATAAAGCAGGGAAATAGGGCATAAGACAAAGGTATTCAGGCAACTTACAGTTATTAAATAATACCAGGAGATGTACTAGGAGCCTTGCAATATTGTATTCAAGTAGTCAGTGACCTTGAGCAGGCTACATCTGCTACATTGGGCCTGGTACCCAAGGCTTGAGAAGCCTGTATGTTAGCACAGGTAGCTGCTGCAAGGGTATATGCTGGAATGCTCATAATAGCTTGCACTGCACACCGGTGGGTGTTATGACAGAGATAACATTGCAATCTGTCAGAAGATATACAGTTTTGTTTGTGACACCATATAAAATCCACAACAGTATGAGAGGGAGAGGAAATCTCTTCATCAACAGGATCTGCACAGTGCGCCATGGGAAAATCCATCCAGAGTTCATCTGATGCCGCATGAATATGGAGTGCCCAGCATCTGAAGGGACATAAGAGGTACTTGCTATCTATATTCCTCTTTTTATACTACCTTATTAAATCAGCTATTTTGTTATACAATTTGTTGTTAGGCCTTTTATACTGACATCCAAAAAGAACCCTGTACCATGCCTCTCTCTCTCTCACCCACTCAGTGCAGACCAGGGGAGAATTCATGTTTTCTTGTTTCTTGAAAAAAGGATTTCTTTTTTCTTTTTTTTTTTTTTTTTTGAAGTGCACTTACAGCTTCATAAAAATCACTCTTCATGGTTCTGACATAGCTATTTACGCTTTTGTTCTCAGACTCAGCCTTTAATTATGAATAGCTAACGTAACACCTAAAAGTCTATTCTTCATCTTCGTTATTCATTTTCTATGTTGGCTGAATAGAAATAGTTTGCACATTTTCCAGCAAACTCCATCCTTAGTACGTCACGAAATTCTGCAGCAGACTGTAAGAGCGGTACAGATTCCTCCCCCCTTTGGATGGAAACAAGTGCAAAAACCCGTGGTATTTCTGTTACTAAATGAACAAGAGGGTACTACAATGTCACTTTGCAAATAAATTCAGTATCCTACTACTTCTTATCACACTGGTAATAAATATTCCATCTCAATAGCTAATGTCAAAGCTTCCAACTATGTCAACTACAGTGTTCTTTCTCCCTACTTTTATTTTTTTTTTTAACATTTAAGGTATAACAGTTAGAAACAAAGTGTCTATATTTGTAATTTGGAAGATTGACATTCAGTGAGTTTGGACATTAAATGTAGCTCTTCTGTTTCCTTTTGGCAATATAATTAGATGTTCACATTATCAGTAATCAGTACACAATACTATATATGCTCAGTGAAAAACATGATCACAGCAATAAGATTCAGAAAAGAAACTTGTTCTTGAAGTACAATACTTCATTTTCTTCCAGAAACAGTTTTCCCTGTTCTATCACATGCTTCAGTGGTCGTTATCCAGGAAAATGCTTTTAAAATATATATATTTTTTTTTAATTAAAATCTGACATTCTTGTGTACCTGTTTTATGTATGTGTGGTTATATAATCTAAGATTTTCCTTTCTTTTCTCCTGGCATTACATACAATGAAAGTTAAATAAAATGTTTCATAAACAAAATAGATATCAATTAAAACCTTAACATCTGAAAAATTTCCTAGCTTGCTGCACTAAGAGAACAAAGCAGTTTAAAATGACTTTAAGAACAGGGGAAAATAGCAGAAAGATATATTTTCTGCTTTATATATTATTGAATAAACAAGGGGGAAAAAATCCACAGATATCATCTGAATGCAAATAATGATTGTTCACAAATATAGTTAGTTCCAGGTTTTGTCTCATCCAAGTACAAGCTTTGTATTTAAAATTCAGTAAAAAAATTTACCTGAATTTCTGTCAGAACATAACAGCTGATAAATAAAAATAAAGTTTCATACCAGGTCATTGTGCTAGACGTTGCACCATCAGATAGGAAACCACTGTCCCTTTCCAAGTCTTCACCCCCATAAGGGCAAAATGTCACAAGTAGATGTAATAGAAAATAGGACAATGAGGAAGATGCAATAAGATCATATGGCAAAGGTGTGGAATTCACCATTATTTTTCAGAATTGTCCCACCATAATTTGCTGTACTCTCAATTGCATAAAAAAGTAATTTCAAGATGTTTGAAGAGATGCTGTCTGCTTACTTCACTGATAGCCACCGCCACTGACAACTCATCTGGTTAATTATATAGACATCATAAAGAAAATGTATCTGTTATTTTGATCCTTTTTCTCATATCTCTAACATATAAACACATGCCTTTAAGTTACAGGGTAAATCTATATTATCATTACTATCGGAATGCTGAGCCACACAAGTTTTAATAATTATTTTAAAAATTAAGCAGAATGAAAAAATTATGCACATACCCACTTTTAATTTTATTCTTATTTTATAAGAAATTCAGATTTTTTGGTTTTACATAAAAGTAGAAATATAAATAATTATTTATTTATTTATGAAGCAAACAAACACTTCTTTTTTCAAAGCTACTTATTGTTTGCTTCAATTATTTTAAAAGCAACTATGTCAATACAAGTTCTATCCAAAATGTCATTCTGTTCTTATGTGACATACACTTTAATTTTATTTTAGATTAGGTTAATACAATAACCAACTATCTATTTTTATGAATATTAAACTTCTATGTATGAGTTAATAGTCACAGTTGATGGTTTACTTTCGGTCAAATATGACCATGTTAGCTTATTGTTCTTTAATTTATTTTCTATAAATTTTTATAATGAATCATGCTGAAGTCCTTTCCCATAGTACATTAACTCAATCCAGCCTACACGAGTAGGAAGAAAAAATGGTTCACGAGCTGAATTTCTACCCTATACTCAGAAGCTTGAAACAAAGTCTGCCTACAAGGCTGTCAACAAGTATAAACTTGTTCAGCTCTGCCATAAAATAAAATGCCAGAATAAATTATCTCTGAGGAAATTAGGTAAATAGGTACCATTCAGTATAAGATGTGACAGGAAGATTCTATTAAAGTTGCATAAAGCCTTTCAGAGATAATTTAGGCCATAAATCACAGTCAAAAGGCTTTTAGTCTCATTCTATAAGTTCTAGACAGTGGAGATGCCTGGTTGCTTATGATGGCCATAAACCTGTCAAGTCGGTAGCATTCAGATCACATAATCTCTTGTTAGGTGACAAGACTATAACATTATGTAAAAAAGGCACACTTAGAAATAGATCTACTTAATGGCATGGAACAGGTATATTTCTTAAGTTTCTTAAGTTAGCCCCAAGATACAGTGCATGAGGCAGATAATTTTTATCCTGCTTTGTGACTAGGTGAAAGAATCTGTAGAAGTTGCTTTGCAATATATGATGATGTCATAGTGGGTGAATTGAGTTAACACAAGAGTCTGTGATGACCAAGAGTAAAGGCTACTAAATATTAAAATATCATCAGGTACTGTCAAATTGGTCTTGAAAATGCCTTAATAGCTTTACTTGACAGCTTTCTATGACAACAGTTGTCTCCCCAGTGTGCAGGAATACGTCTCAATAAAATTCAGAGGAATACTTAAGAAGTCATATTAATAAATGGCAAACTAAACTTCAATTTATAAAATGAAGTTTTGGAAAACTTTAAGAGAAATGAAAATATTGTAAAAACCCGAAAATAAAAAACAAAGCTGTTTAGCTTTAAAGGGAACAGCACATGTTTTCTTGATCTATGACTCTAGTTTGACAAGACTATGCTAAGTTGAAATTGAGAGGGAACCAAAGTAGAATTGATATACCTGTCAAAGTCATCATAAACAAAATAAAATAAATGGATTTTAAAGTTATTTTACTTAAAAAATATTTTACTATATCTGAAAATCACCCCTGAAAAAATTCCTTTGTCTTTGATGATCCATCATTTCTTTCTTCCTGTTTTCCATACTGTTAGATTTTCTTCTTCACCTCTATAGATTACACTGATATACTCTTTTCCATTATTTCAATTAAGTATTCCCATGCTAGCATATTTTTTTCCTTCCTGTCATTTTTAAGATCACAAAATGGTTTATTTATATTGCTTAGCTACACATTATATTCCATATTCAGCTAATGTTACTTTGACAAAAAACTGAAATTTGGACCAATTCCATTGGTCTTAATACTACTGAATGTAATCTAAATGAATAAATAAATCCCACAGATGGAAGTTGCCATTTCTTCCTCCTCTATTTGTGATTATTAATGTACCTTGGGTAACAAAAACAGCAGTAACATCTTGCCCACTCCACCTTTCTCATAAATACACTATCAAGATACACTGTTAAATTAATCCAGCTGGCTACCGGTCACAAGTGGTGTTCCCCAGGGGTCGGTGCTGGGGCCTGTCCTCTTCAATATCTTTATTGATGATCTGGATGAGAGCATTGAGTGCACCCTCAGTAAGTTCGCAGATGACACCAAATTGGCTGGGAGTGTGGATCTGCCTGGGGGTAGCGAGGCCCTGCAGAGGGATCTGGACAGGCTGGAGAGCTGGGCTGAAGCCAATGGGATGAGGTTCAACAAGACCAAATGCCGAGTCCTGCACTTCGGCCACAACAACCCCAGGCAGCGCTATAGGCTTGGGACGGAGTGGCTGGAGGACTGTGTGGAGGAAACGGACCTGGGGGTACTGACTGATGCTCGGCTGAGCATGAGCCAACAGTGTGCCCGGGTGGCCAAGAAGGCCAACGGCATCCTGGCCTGCATTAGAAATAGTGTGGCCAGCAATAGCAGGGAGGTAATTGTCCCCCTGTATTCGATGCTGGTGAGGCCGCACCTCGAGTACTGTGTTCAGTTTTGGGCCCCTCACTGCAAGAAAGACATTGAGGCCCTGGAACGCGTTCAGAGGAGGGCTACGAAGCTGGTGAGGGGTCTGGAGCACAGGCCTTATGAGGTGCTGCTGAGGGAGCTGGGATTGTTCAGTCTGGAGAAGAGAAGGCTCAGGGGAGACCTTATAGCTCTCTATAACTTCCTGAAGGGAGGTTGTGGTGAGCTAGGGGTCGGCCTTTTCTCTCGTGTAGACAGTGATAGAACTAGAGGCAATGGTTTCAAGCTGCGCCAGGGGAGATTCAGGCTGGACATTAGGAAATATTACTTCTCGGAAAGGGTAGTCAGGCACTGGAATGCACTGCCCAGGGAGGTGGTGGAGTCACCGACCATGGGGGTGTTCAAGAAACGTTTGGATGTTGTGTTGAGGGATATAATTTAGCTATGAAGTATTGGTGATGGTTGGACTGGATGATCTTTTAGGTCTTTTCCAATCATGATAATTCTGTGATTCTGTGATTATATTTGTTCTGTATTAAAATTCTTCAGCTTCCACACAGTGTTTTAACAAGAGTAAGCTGGTGAGTTCGGTTTGCCTTATGGCTTCTAGGAGTTGGGTTGATCGAAATCTGTGTTTATGGCTATCAAAGGTAGTCATCAACATAAATCTGCAGCGGAGCTGTCAATTTGTGTGCTCATGCTTTAAATGCTGCTAAATCCAGTAGTATGGAAGAGAAACCTATCAGTTAATAAAAGATTTGACAGCTCCTTAAAGTGTATCTGCATGTATTGCAAGCTGGAAAATGAAAAGCCACCTTTATCAGTTACTGCAAAAACGCTAGAGTGCTAGAATAAACATCCCATTTACAAAAAGAAATAGCAGTCCTTGAGAAAAGAAGTAGCCTTAGTTACAATTAACAGCCTATTTTTGTGCTAACAGAAGAAGTTCCAGAAGCTTAATATTCCTTTACACCAACGTAGCAGCAAAGGCCCTAGAAGTCATCACAAATGGCTGTTAAATGTAGAAGAAAAGCATTATGACATCAGAGCTACTCAAGGTTTAAATTGTACTGATACGAACCAGATTTTTTTTTAATGTTTCATTGACAATATTCTTCTATATTTTTGTCCCGTATTTGCACATAAGTAGGATAATAATGGAAAATAGAGGCTATATACTTTCTGCCTTTCAAAAGAACAGAAAAAGAGGGTAAATGATGTGTAACCATGACAAACATTAAAAAAAAAAAAAAGATCCAAATTAAGTACTTAAAAAAACTTTCTAAAAGTTGGTTTGGATGTTCGGTCTGGTGTTATTATTATTATTATGTTATTATTAGTTTTGAATAAATTTCAGAATATATCATAAAGTTCAAGAACAGTACCACTACATATACCTCTAGCAGCTCCTCTATTCCCTGAAACTTAATAACTCAAGTAGCTGTAGGCTAGTTGGACTGGGGTATATGTCCTAGACAAAATAACAGACAAACACTCGCAGAGAATTCAATTCAGTAAGAAATCAAAAGATGAGAATATAATTATAGGTCAGCTAATACGTTCTAATGGAAACCAGGTCTTCTCAAACAAACCTGATTATATTATTTTATAAAATTAGAAGTTTGGTAATTCAAAAATTCATATAGATGTAACCCAGAATTTTGCTAAACACCTCATTTTTTACCACAGAATATTCTGATTAAACATTAGAGTTATAGAAGAGTAGTAAAGTACATGTTAATTAAATTAAAAATTGCCAAAATTATTAATCTGAAAAAGTAATTTTAGTTGTTAAATCATTAGTAAATATGAAGAATATAGTGACAGAATATGTCCAGTGCGATGAGTAGTGAGTCTTGTCTTAACCACTTTCAACGATCTGTAAACAAACATAAAATCATTTCCTAAGAAGTCTGTGAATTACTTGTTATTATAAATAACAGAGTTTCAAAAAGTTGCTTTAATCACCTGGTCAAGTACATCTTTAAAATAAATTACATTTTCATATAGCTAAATGCAAATTCAGACATGTAGGGAAACGTAATGCAGACTATGTCTACACTGGGAGGCTGAGACAGCTGGGAAGGAACAGCATTTGGAAAGTGAGGCCTGACAGGATACAGGGCACGTGGCAGATAAACATATAAATACAAACTTCCAGTGCAGATAGTGGAAAAAAGTGACAAGAGATCAGTGGATGTGGAAGCAAAATGCTATCAAATCTGTATTTCTCTCTCCAGGACATTAGAGAAACAAACAATATATTTGCTTCTGCAAAAAGGATTTTTTAAGAAAACTGTACTAAAATAAATTACAATCCTCAGGGCAAAAAGACCCTCTGAGTCCTACAGTAACTGTCTTATTATGAGAAACTTCTATTTTGTGTGTGTCAGGGAAAGTAATGAACATTTAACAATGGTATATTCATCAGGCAAGAATTCTTAACAGGTCAATTTATTGGGGAAAAAAAAAAAAGAGAATTGAAGGAAGAAGTTGAAGGAAAACCTGACTTCAAAATGGAAACTAGCATTATTCTATAGTAGTGAAACCAATTAATTAGTAAAGCAAAATACCAAAAGAAACGAGAGATTCTCTGACTTTTTGTGTTTCTAACTCAGGTAGATGCATTTCTAGGAGGATATACTTCAGGCAAACAGAGGATTAGATCTGTATTCAGGCAGAACAGGATGCAATTTAATGTCTTGTGAAATGGAGAAAGACTAGAGTTAGATGAAGTGGTTCCATCATGCTTAAATCTATGAATTCATGAAATATCTGTTCTCAAAAATCAAACTACATTGGAACGAAACTAAACCTATGTTTTAAACTGCTTTTTTGTATTATAAATGTGATTATGCCAGTGACTCCTTCCAACACAGCTGAGTCCTTTCAGATATTATTAGAGAAGCATGACAGTAGGGGAGATTCTGTTGTCTTCAATGAGATTTAGACCAGGTTGTTAATCCCCAGAGTGTTTTTACCAGTCACTGCAGGGGTTATCCAGCTATTACCCAGACCAGGTATCTCATTCTCAATGGCTTTAACTGGAAACTTGAGGGAAAATGTAATTCACAGCACAAAAAGAGTTTCCAGTCTCTAGTTAATTAAAGCAGCATAGTTCTTGCATTCAGAAATATTTTAGATGCTACTGTTTTAGGAGTAAGATGTACAGATCTATTCACTATACTATCCGCTGGGCTCTTGTTGACTATCAAAGTCATGATATTTTAAAATGAATGTTCTGAAAAGGTATACAAGGCAATAAAGAAGGTATGAGAAACAGATATAACTTGAATTTTTGTTTTCTTTATGAATCTAAGAAGCTAATTAATACAGAAAAGATTAATACCTACTAGGAAAAGCAAAAAAAAAAGAAAAAAGTTTTATATTTGTATAAGATATCATAATGATCAGAGTAATTTCCAGTTACAGTAGAGCATTTTCACAAAACATTTACTTTCAGTTTAATGACAGTTTTTCTCAGATTAAAATATAGCTTTTACAAAATCTAAAAATTCTTAGGCAGGGGTCCTGTTGGGAAGAAGGGAGAACAAAGACTATGTTATAAAATGTGTGCATGCTAGTAAAAAAAAAGAAATGAGAGCAGTGTAATTGTTCAGCCTGGAAAGGAGAAGGCTTTCAAGGCACCTAATAGTAACCTTCCAACACCTACACAGATGTTCTCAAGAAGACACAGTCAGGCTCTTCACAATTGGCTCTGCAGCAGTTGGTATTGCTGGAAAAAGCAGACAAGCTTTCACACACACAAGCCCCTCTTCAGGTCTGATATAGAAACAGCACACTTCAAACTCCAAAGAAGAATTACAGAGTTTCATTAGTAAAACCACATTCAGACTCTTAGATCAGGGAAATCAATTACTTTCTGTCAGAGATGGTAAAAATGATATGTGAACAACTAGATAAATAAATGCTATCAAAATTATCTCACACTATAGACTGTTTCTATCTACAAACCTTCTTTTGACTTTTTTCATGTTTGCAGATTTTCCTTGTACATTTATACATTCCTTTAATATCCACTTATACTCCAATATGCTTACTTAAAAAAGCTTAAATGTTCCACTTATTAGAACAATAAAAAGTTCAGTCTTCTCAGATATCTGCTTCATTTCTTTTAATTGGTACTAGAAGTAGTGTTATTCTCCACATGGATTAAAAAGGAGTAGTAATATGAGATGTACACCATCACTGTGATCACAGAAATATAATGACAAAACCTGAAAGTTCCTAGATGCTCCTGGATGCAGCTTCACATCTTACAGAGGATTATTATGTAGCTTTTAAGGGATCATTTGGTCCTTGTGCTCCTATCCCTTTTTCCTTCTGTTCTTTTTCCTTCAGTGGTTAAGTGTTCTCACTAACCTGTCTTCTTTCACCCATTGCTGCCTGTGTCCTCACTTTCTTCCTCACATTACTGGCCTCTTCCATTGTGCCTCTCCTCAAGACTCTTTCACTTCCTCAATTTTACTCAGTCTTATTCCTCCCTACCTATTTTTCCTTGGAGCCAAAAAGAGCCAAGAGCACAAGAAGAAAGTTATTCTCACCATTATTTAAAAAAAAAAAAAAAAGCCCAAAAAGCCAAGAAAAAGCAGTTACATTGAGAATCTACTCTGTTCTGGTAGACCTAAAACCTCAGTCTACTGAGTGTGAATGGCATCATCTACCAAACTCCCAAGAAGTATCCACACACTGTATGAATCACCAATTGCTTTGAGATTTTTATGGTGTCAGCCACTGAAGAAGTCATTATTTTCATTGCAGGATGTTCTAGTGATAATCTCACTGCATGAACCACCAATATCAAATCCCAGATTGTGCTGTAGAAAGCTTTCAGTAAAATGACTATAGCATTTTTAACATGAGTAAAATCATGTTTTCTTCCTAATCTGTTTCAGGAGTGGCCACAGTATCTTAGCAGAAACATTAAAAAAGCAAAGCAACAAAAAAGCTGTTGCTTGAGACAGGCAGCAATAATGGAATGCTTCAATCTAAATGGTCAACGTGAGAGGAATTAAATAGGATATGGTAATAGCACCAGAAATTTATCATCAGTACTTATAACAGATGTTTATATAGGTAATATAAGCTAAAACTTTCCATTACAACTTCATGAGTCTATCAAAAAGCACACAGGTATTTGGACACAGATGATAAGTATATAAAATTTCAGCTACAGAATGAGTTAACTGGCAAAAAGCAATGCTGAAGTTAAGGTATTTTAAATACAATAATTTAATTTTTCTCACCTGAGAAAATGCCAAAATGGAAATATATTTTCAGAAGTTTTATTTTTAGTGCACATTGTTAAAGGCTGATATGCTAAGAAGAGGCCAAACTATTCTGGAGACTGTTATCCATTACTAAAAATTTTACCTGTGTGTGACAGAACAATGGTTCAGTGCTGGCATCTACTAAACAGATCTGTATGACAAAGCACTTTCATAGTATTTTCCATTCACTTCCATATCAAATTACAATCTTGATGATGAATCATTATCATTAAATTATATTGACTTTTCATGGAATCCAAATTTCTGAAACTGGAAACTTTAAAATGAACGATATTCTGGCACCTCTAAGTCATACTCTGCATTATATATTTTTATTTTTGGTACTAACATCACACTTTTCACAATTCACTATAGGTTTGCCACCATTCTTTTCCATTTATAATACAAATACGTGCATTAGAGGCCTCTGTACCAAATGCTGTGAATTTTGAAAGCCTAGCAATCTGGTAACACTTTTAGGCACATAGGTGAAAGAAAGTTCTCTTACTATTTAACAATCTATTATTGATAACAGCACTGGTTTGAATTTAAGTAGAGGTGTCAGAAAATATAAGATTTTCTCTCAGAAGCTGCTTACACTACTCTTCTGCAAAGGAATGAGTGAGCTATGACCTTTCTGCTACACATTTTAAATTTTTCTCAAAACAATGAACTGAGTTTTCTGCATAACAAATTTGGGATGTTTTAAAAATGAGATTCCACAGATAACTAGGAAGAAGGCCAGATAACAGAGAAGGACAACAAAGATGATCAGAGGCTTGGAGCACCTTTCCTGTGAAAACAAGCTGAGACATTTGAGGTTGTCCAGACTGGAGAAGAGAAGGCTCCAGGGAGACCTTATTGCGGCCTTTCAGTAGCTAATGGCGGCTTATAAGATGGGAACAAACTTTACCAGAGTCTGTTGTGACAGGACAAGGGGTAACAATTTTAAACTAAAAGAGAGTAGGTTTAGATTAGATCTTAGGAAAAAAATTTTTTACAGTGAACGTGATGAAACACTGGAACAGGTTGCCCAGAGAGGTGGTGGAAGCCCCATCCCTGGAAACGTTCAAGGCCAGGTTGGATGAGGCTCTGAGCAACCTGATCTAGTTGGAGATGTCCCTGCTCCCTGCAGGGGGGTTGGACTAAATGACCTTTAAAGATCCCTTCTAACTTTAACAATTCTATGATTCTCTGAACTACCTAAAATTTAGCTTATTATGCAAAGCAGTATTAAAACCCAAATCTTTCATATGCACATAAACAACGGGTCAGATAAGTGCAAACGTGAACATTTCCATTAACTATTAAACTTTCTAGGAAATAAAAAACATACACTAGTAAAAATGGAATAATATTCTGTATTCATTATGTGGCTTATAAAATTACTGTCATGCTCAATGCAGTGCAACTCTACTTTATATTTTAGAGCTCCACTCTAAAAGTTCTCACCATCCTCTTAATAGACAATCAATTAGATGTTGTGAAATGCTTTTATTTTGCTATGATTTTTACCTTGTATGACATTTAAAAAGTAGATGCACCCAGATTAACTGAAAAGCTAATGAGAATCTGTCCTACTTTTGTTCAAATCAATATGCTAAGATTTCCAGACAGGAGTACTCCAGTAAGGAAAAATAAAAGATTAAAAAAATAAGCATGTCTGCTTTATTCTCTTAAAGGAGGATAAAAGCAAAATTATTTCAAAAATGTCATCTATTACAGGTATAGTTTATATCAGATCATATGAAATCACATTTACTCCACCATAGATCTTTAGAATGTAACTTCTGACCTAATCAGCAGCCTTTAAATTAAAGTAGTAGTAGCAATGTGCTTAAAATGCGTGGATGGGGAAACGAAAGGCCACAGTCCTATCCAGCTGGTTTTACCTACGTAACTTTCTTTCCTAATAATCCCTAATTCTCTGCATGTTCCAGGGTTTTGGGAGAAATGAAAAAACAAGCAGAGAAGAGTTAATAATAAAACCCTTCTCTTAATTTCAGTTTTCTAATGCTAGCAGCTCCTCCCCGTAAAGGGATTTCTTTTTTTTTTTTTAACAGATGCATTTATCTAAACAGTATCTATCAAATTTGTACCTGTAAGGGCAGCTTATTCATGTAGTTATTATAATGATATTGACAGTAATTACTTTTTTAACTGGGATGTACCTTAGTCTTCTTGCATGTACAGAAATGGGTTTCCGAGACAAGGTAAGTGAATCAGAGTACCAGAGTAAATATGTCATGTAAGTATCTGTTACACATATACATTTGAATCATATAATTATGGACTATATATATATTTAAATATCCACCTATTTTTACGAAACCATGTTCAGAGCACACGGTACAACAGTACCAAGGAGCACAACAATAAAATGTCTCCCTTCAACATACAACATAGAACTTGCGGAGTAAATGACTTATAGGAAGGAAGGAGACTGTCTTTTGGATTAGTTATCTTGGAAATAATTGGATTTATATTCTATCTTCATTTATATCTTTCACGACCCTAACAGTCATCATAACAACTTACTGCTAGTAGACTGTAAAGCATTTCTTGCAAGCAGTGTTCACCGCGTAGCACATGACTTTACAAATCCTGATCTAAAATTACTGCATCACATTACAATTCGTGAAAACAATATTTCACATAGGTGTGGCTATTCCTAAATAATCACTGCAGATCAGGTCTTCAGAGGACACAACAATTTACCTAAAATTCTTGGAAACTGGACAGCTGGAGATAAAGGTTTTGTTGTTAAGGCCAAGCAAGTCTTAAACAAGCATTAAAAAATTCTAGTTTGTCAGAGTTTTGTAATTTGGCAACATCCACAGCATTTTTTTCACAGACAGCAAAAGGCAAATGGAGGTGACCAAGACACTTCAATTCATAGCACCAGATTACTAGAAATTCAGTATGATCAAACAACTTATTTATCTTCAGCTGCCTTCTCAGAAACGTCTGAGCAGTCATTTTCATAACACTTAAACATGTTAAGACTTTTGAAATGACAGTTATAATTAGTGTTACTGAAAGTAGCTAAGTAAAGATATTAACATTTGAATTATAAAATTTTCCTGCACAGAAGATTTCCTCTGAAACATTTAAAGCTTAATAAACCTATATGTCACTGAACTCAGTGTCTTACGACAAGAAGTGGGAGGCAGATTTGCAGTGCTACTAATTCTGCCTCTAGTATCTTCTGTCGAGTACTCAGCACTGTTGAATAAGCTTCTAGATACATAGGAATGCTTTCAGTTAATGCAATCAGACTCACTAGTAATGAATATACAGTATTCCTTACAGTAAATAGATTTAAAAGAAAAAAATAAATAAAAAAACCCAACCAACCAAAAAACCAACAAATCTCCCCTCAAAACAAACAGTTGAAGTGTAAACTCAGGTGTGGATTCTTCTGAGTAGAGGAAGGAAAGGGAAGGCGAAACAAGTATCAAGGCAGACAAATAACACTTAAGCAGGGTTTATAAGCATCACTACGTTTCAACAGAGGGAAAAGCAATCTACTTTTCAGTAGCCGTAGAGATTTCTTTGACACGTTGAACTCCCAGCTAGGCAAGTGAAATGTGGTCACTGCTGCTCTGCATTTCTGGAGAGCCACAGTTATCAGGCCACAGGAGAGCACCGGCAGGCTGGAACTGATCTGGACCTGCTGAGCACTCCAGCAGGTGCGATCAAGTGCTGTGATGACACTCGTGTCGTGAGGGTCGAGTTTGACTCTTGGTATATCTCGGGAATGTACAGGAAGAAAGACTGGAAAAGGTCTTCCTCCCATATCCTCATCAACCCCAGAAACCACACCAGGACTAATGCTTAGCTTTACTTAGGCATCCAGTTCATTTTTCCCTTCATATTCCTTTCATATGCAACAAATCTATCATAAGGAAACTATGCAAATTTTAACAGCAACATGAAAAATACACCAATTCACAGAATGAATCAGAGATTTCATTTTGCTTCTAAATAAACGTCACATTATGCACTCTGCCTTCAATGGCTCTTGGATATAATTATTTAAACTTCTTTTTTTTTTTTAAATAAATTATCTACACATACTAATTTGAATGTATTTAATGTGTCATAGTTTTTAATAATAATTTAATGCTTAAGTGAGGGCTACAAGTATTTTTATGCTTCTCATAATACTTACGGGTCTTTCGAGCAGAATCTTCTACAAAAAGAGAAGAAATGTCTTCATCCACCCCTGCATCATTCTTTGCAATACAAGTATATGCTCCTGTATCTTCATAGCGCACATTGCTAATATGAACCTCACTGCCATTTGCTGAAAGGAGAGAAAAAATTAAACATGCAGACATGCTACAGTGCTTTCAGATTATACATTCATAAGGCTTTCTCAGCGCATACTAATTAAACCATTTTCATTCCTGAGTTCAGAACTTGGAGGTATGCCAAACTAATCCAAAGGTATTCAACTGGCTAGTGAATTATATACACTATTAGTCATCTCAGAGATATCCCAAATACCTCAGCTGATTTTGCACTTCAGAGCCAAGTATCAGTCTGAGGTTTTATATATGTTTAAAATACTATAGTATTTTAAATCAGATGAATATTATGTTTTTGTTATGTTGCATTTGGTCACCTGACACTATTACTGGTTTTACACAAAATAACCCAGGTTTCCATGGAATCTAATGGGCTAAAATTTCAACATAAAAAATGATTTTAATAAGATTATTTTTCTCTAGTAACCAGAAGCACCTAGATTTGTTTTCATGTGAATGTAGTATAACAACAGAAAAACCAGGCTTATTGGAATTTTACACCTACATCAGTGTAGGAGGCTATGGAAACCACTTCAGGAGTTCTATGTCGGCTTGAGTAGGAATGTCAACAAACAGTCCAGGTTTCATAGGCAAAGGCTTTTTAAATAATATGATGCAAACAATGATGTGACCAATGATTCACTGCATTTTAAGTATAGCATACTTGTTCGACTGTAGGATCTACTTATAAATACTGCTTTTTAAGTATTCTAAAATATGGATCAGAAGGGGCACAGGGTTATGGATTAATATGCCTTCTAGACCATCTTCTGCTTGAGGCTAATGACATAGCTGAACTTGGGGGAAAAACTCAGGCAAAATGCAATGAGATTTCCAAAATTTTATTTCAAATAAGTATTTTCAAGAAATTAAATGTATTTTGCTTAGAGAAGGACCATTCTTATTTATTTATCATAAATATACGGTACAGAGGTGAGAAAAAAATTCCACTCAAATCCATACAGAAGAAATGAACAGAATGCAGCTATGGAGCAGTCATCCACCACTTTCTACTCATAGTGGAAAGTGTTTCTGCAAGGCAACTGAAGATACATTCAGGAGAGGGCCATGAAAGAACAGAGGACTATGACACCTATAGGGAGGGTAAGACTCTCTTCAGAGAAGCATTCACCCTCTGCCTATCCCACTGTTTCTTACACTATAGACTGATTGCTGTCCTATTCTAATCTACATCCTGGATTTGCAGATGAATGAGAGAAGGTTCTGAAGGGAACCATATTTTTTTAATATGGCTGATCAAAAGTCACCAGAAGGACAGCAGAAGCTAGAAGAGCAGGGTGCTGGGCAGGTTCATTGAATTTGCTTAGTCCTGAAGATTCACAGAAGATTCATAGACTGTCCTTTATTGTTGATTAAGACTAAGACTTTCCTTTTGTGTTTTTTTTTTTTTGTTGTTTGTTTGGTTGGTTGGTTGGTTGGGGTTTTTTTTGTTTGTGCAGTATCTTTGCACTCCTACAGAGGTCTTCCAAGATCCCTCAGAAAATAGCCATCCATTTCAGATATTTCTCCTCCTGTCTTTTCCACCATCAGGACCCCAAGTCTCACTGAGACTTGTATCAGTCAAAAAAAAAAAAAATCTCTTTTCAACTAAACTGCAGTAGAAGTAAAGTTTAGTTCATGTTCTGATTTAAATTTAAATCTGGACTCATGAAAAATAACTAGATTAACATTAACACATTAGAATAAAATCTTTACAGACAAAAGCATTGCTTCCCAATTTAAACATTAGTGTTGAATACTCATTGAATGGTATTAATATAGTTGTAGTGACAAATTCTAATACTGAGTTGGGTCTGAGTCTTGGGCCGTTCGCTCTACTCCGAAACTACACACATTGCTACAAGAGCATATTGGAATTTATTGGTAGTCCTGCCAGTAAGTACAATCATTACTCTAATAAATAGAAAACAGAAATGATGTGTGTCTTTGGGAGTAGCTGGAAGATATCCTCTGAGATGTTTTAGTTTATACTTCAATGCTTGGTTACAACCACGTAACGACAGCTAGTACGGAAAGGATGCACTGGATAAAGCATTCGCAACCTGTAGAAAACAATAAATATGCCCCTTTACCTTGAAGAGTTAGCTGTTTGGATAACTTTGGAGTGATATCAATCCCATTCTTCAGCCAAGCAAGTTGTGGGTTTGGAATACCTTCAGCATGGCACCGAAGGCTAGCTGTCACACCTGGCTCCCTTGCCTGGCTCTCTGGATAGACTCGAATAACTGGTGGAACTGAAGGCAAGAAACAATTATAATTTAGTAGAAAAGAGTATTATGTTAATTTAAAGAAAAATTATTTTAAGCAAATCTAAAGACTTCTGCAGCTATATATAACAACAGTACAACTCACAGATGTGGTAGTAGTCACATATTCAGTGACATTCAATGCTGAACTGTGTCACAGTGAATTTATGAAGCAGAGAAAATGTTCTGTGAAATAAACCTCTTTTCACTGCCTGTGGTATCAATGAAAAAAACCTGAATTCTAATTCAATAGTATGAGGTTGAGTAATAAGATTTTTATTTTTCCTTTATTTATATATATTTTTTTTCCTTTTATTTATAAAATATGAATAATGTACAACCAGCAAGTTATGATGTGAGGTACAGAGATTGGAATTGTCCTGTTTCACAGTCCTTCTTGTTAACACTTTCACCTCCACCTTTCCTCTCTCTCCAAAATGCCTATAAGCAATCCATTTTACCTTTATAAAACATGTAATCACATAATGGTTGACCTCACCTCCAGAGGTCATCTTGTTGAGCCCCCCCTGCTCAAGCAGGGCCACCTAAAGCCAGTTGCCCAGGACCATATCTAAATTTTAGAATATTTCCAAGGAGGGAGACTCTACTACCTCTCTGTGCAACCTGTGCCAGTGCTCAGTCAGCCTCACAGTAAAAAAAAAAAAAGTGCTGCCTGATGTTCAGGCAGAACCTCCTATGCCCAAGATACTATTTGCCTTCTTTACCACATGGGTACACTGCTGGGTCATATTCAACCTGGTGTACACCAGGACCCCTGGGAACCTTTTCTTCCAGGCTGCTTTCTACCTGGGTGGCCCCTGGTATATATATTGGTGCATGGGATTGTTCTTCCCCAGGTGCAAGACTTGGCACTTCTCCTTGTTGAACTTCATAAGATTTCTGCTGGTCGATTTCTCCAGTTGGTCAAGTTCTTCTGAACAGCAGCATGATTCTTTGGTGTATCAGCCACTCCTCTCTGTTTGGTGCCATCTGCAAACCTGCTCAAGGTATAACTCTGTCCCTTCATCAACATCATTAATGAAGACACATAGGTTGGGGCACTCTCAAGTCTAAATACAGGCCAGGTGCAGAATGGATTGAGAGTAGCCCTGAAGAGAAGGACTTGGGGTGTGCTGGTGGATGAGAAGCTCAGCATGAGCCATCAATGTGCGCTTGCAGCTCTTTCTGTCAACCGCATCCTGGGCTGCATCAAAAGAAGCTTGGCCAGCAGGTCAAGGGAGGTGATTCTCCCCCTCTACTCTGCTTTCATGACACCCCACCTGGAGTACTGCATCCAGTTCTGGAGCCCCCAACATAAGAAGGACAAGGAACTGTTGCAGCAAGAGGAGGGCCACGAAGATGACCAGGGGCCTGGAGCACCTCTCCTAGGAAGAAAGGCTGGCAGAGTTGGGGCTGTTCAGCTTGGAGAAGAGAAGGATCTGAGGAGACCTTATAGCAGCCTTTCAGTAGCTAATGGGGGCTTGTAAGAAAGATGAGGACAAACTTTTTACTAGGGTCTGCTGCAATAGGACAAGGGGTAATGATTTTAAACTAAAAGAGTAGATTTAGACTGGATATAAGGAAGAATTTTTTTTTACAATGAACATGATGAAACACTGGAACAGGTTGCCCAGAGAGGTGGTAGATGCCCCATTCCTGGAAACATTCAAGGCCAGGTTGGACTGGGCTCTGAGCAACCTGATCTAGTTGGAGATATCCTGCTTGTTGTAGGGAGGTTGGACTAGATGACCTTTGAAGGTCCCTTCCAACCCTAACCATTCTATGATTCTATGTTAAACAAGACATTTATAAGACTAATCTTCTGAGTTTATTATTAGCAAAAAAAGATTTTCTGACATAACTTTTCCAAAGTTTGGAAAGTTGCTGCAGGATACACTTACTAACTAAAAGTCTGCTACCTACCACCCATCAGTATTGGCAGAGAGAGGGCATATGACATCATGGTGGACATACTCCTGTTGGCAATCAATGACTAAGCAAGACGAAAAAAATTCTTGCTATGTAGATTTTTTTTAGATTAAAAATTATTGATCTTATCTTTAATTATGTATAGAGACAACTTGCTTGAGATTGTTTCTAACTATAAAAAAAATCACTGTAGTGAAGGTTAAAGAAGCATATTTCCTATTCCTCAAAGTTTTGTTTAATGTAGTTTTAAAAATGTGGAGTACTTAGCCGGCATCACAAAACACAGTTGGGTAGAGGATGAAGTATCATTTGATAATGAAAGAAAATAACAAGATCAAAAATTAACTGTGTCTATTTTGGAATGAGATTAAATATTTTCAAATGCTATCCAACTGTTTACAAGAAATGTCGCAGCATGTTGTCCTATTAAAGCTTAGAAATGCCTCAGATTT
The DNA here is from genome assembly GCA_009806455.1 of Tetrax tetrax. Classification (NCBI taxonomy): domain Eukaryota; kingdom Metazoa; phylum Chordata; class Aves; order Otidiformes; family Otididae; genus Tetrax; species Tetrax tetrax. The sequence goes on from WHYT01016157.1 coordinate 108,647, forward strand.
CTACGTCACAAGAAATACACAATTGTACTGATCTCAGATGGGATGTGAAAATCAATAGATTTCAGGGATATTCTAAACCCATTTAGAAATTAGGGTCTTTTCAAATAATATACAGGTAATATTACACATAACCTCAATATGCAAACTGCAAAAATATAAGAACATAGAAGAAGATTAAAAAGGTGAAAACAGTGGCTGCTAGTTATTTAGACTTCCAGCTGAAAGCACGAGCATATAAAAATCAGACATTTAAGGTTTCTATTGAGTTTCTGGAAGAGACTTTGCTTTTACGGATGCAGATCTCTACTTTTGATCTCAAGCCTGACATTCCCATTCCTGTTCCCTCTCTAATTCTTCCCAGTTACGTCTCCTCTTTCACAGGATCTGTGTGTTCCACAGTGAGACCTTGCCTTCCCCATTTTGTTCCTCATCCTGAGCCTCACTTGACTGCATGCTCAGATGGCCTGAGCCTCTTTCAGCTCCTCAGCTCCCACTCTTACTCTGCCTCACTCCCTAGGGTTCAATTTTCATGTCTGCACTGTTCAGTATTTCTTGAACAGCCTACCTCATGTTGCAGATTTCCCACTGCATCAAAGCCAAATACTTTATTTCTCCACCTTGCCTCAAGAAGAGCAAGAAGTTCCACCTTCTTAGAGACAGGATTGCTATCATTTAACACTCTCAAGCATCTCAGAAACACAAACAACTTTTAGGACCAATACAAGCGCATTGCAACTCATTGCATTCTGAATACCTATGATAGGATATTTCTTGTCTGTTTTATGCCAGAGAAATATTCTCATTGCATACAAAAAACTTGTGGGAATTTAACTACCACACCTTGATAGATGACTTCTGAGTGCGTGTGAAAACAAATTTTCTAACAGACCTATTTTGGAGATTTTTAATTGACTAGAAAAATGAATATATTAGTTTAGCTTGGGCAAAAGGCAGATGTTATTTTGGGGCAATTTTATTCTTAGTGAAGTTTTAGAAAATTTTAAATTTAAGTAAAATACTTCCTAAATAAACAAAGTCAAACCCCGCATCACAAGATGCTATTGTTGTTAACTACTCGAGGCTTAGGAAATGTGAAGGTAAGGACCTGCTCAAGTGAAAGCAGGTCTGAGTTTTCTTCCACTGTCCCATCTTTCTGTAGCAGATTCTGTGTCATTTACCAGTGTTTTCCTGGACACGGAGGTACTGGCATGACACTTGAGTCTATTTCTTTCTCCATTTGCTGCCATTTCCTACTTTCCTCAGAAATCTGTGTCTGATATGTTATGTATACAATTAGAAAAGTTTTTCAATCCTTGTTTTGCATTATACTTTTTTATTCCATATTACCCTGGAGCCTACCTGAAATATGCCCCAAGAACTGTGCAACTGAGGCACGCAGGCAATTAAAATATTAGTCCAGTATGGGCTCAGTCTAAAAAATTACTTTAATATAACAAGTTTGATGTGAACTCTTGGGGTTAATTTCAATAACTTTTTTTTTTGTGTAATTGACTATAAATATTAGCAGAAAGCTAATATTTATAAATTTTAAGTACACAAATAATGTGACTGTTCATGCTGACTTTCAGAGAGGTATGTTCTAACATCTTAACCTAAAGAAGTCCACTTTATAAGGGAGAAGTCATTACACAGGTTAAAAAGGGAAGAGAAAGAAAACATTACATGATTGTTTTTAGCAGAATCATATATAATATGTAACCAAATGTATCCTACATCCCTTATCACTGGGTTCAAAATGCCATGCGAGATTGTTTGTTCCAAATACGGTGAATATGTAATTATTAATACATCTTACAATATCACTATAAAAACCTGTGAAGATTATTTCAATCAGGTCTAATGGAGGGGGAGGGAAGAGAGAGAGAAAATAGTATGTTCAAGCTGTCTGGAATCCAGGGACAATATATATCTTTAAGAAAGAAACATGCAATATATATAGTGAACAGGATTCTTCTGTTGCTATATATGATAACTCTCCTTTTGGATTAAACTGAGATAATCTGTATGGAAAACAAAGCTGGTAAACAATTCTTCAGATACTATAAATTACCCATTTATATTTGACTGAGGGTATATATTTGACCTTAAGGTACCAAAACTTTTGAGTTTTTTAATAGGCCTTTTGTCTTGGAACTAAGATGCGGAAAATTCTTGTCATCTCTCTGCAAAGACCTTGCCTTGTAAATCAGTGTAAAAGCTCAGGGAGCAGGATAACATTGTTAATACATAAACAGAAAGAAAAATGTCATATTGGTACTACACATATATGAAGTTGATTTGTAACATACACCATAGACGCATACTATTTTTACAGTGGGTTTGGATTAGAAGGTAATCTTTTTTGTTTACAATATGGCTAATGACATGCTGTTTATTGTCAAGAAATATCTTTCCAAAAGCAAAATTCCTCACATTTGCACTATTAAAAATCTAAGATATGACCTGTATATGCTGGTAAAATCAAAAACAAAAACTGAGTTATATATAAAAAAAATAATATTTAAACTCATCTAGGTATCATATCTATAACTGCCATCACAATCAATAATATTAACACCTCTGTTTATGGACCATGTAGATCCACAACTTGATAAACATTGAGTTAATAAGAAAACACAAACTTTCTAGGTATTTCAGCTTTTTCTATAGAAATTTTCAAGGCTTTTTTTGGAGCCACTTGTCTCTAAAATGCCCTTTGACAGTATTAATATATTCAGTTAACCACTTCATATATTAATATTCAGCTACTTAAGACAACAGAGGTGTATACGTCAGGATTTTTTTGTGCCAAATACATTTGGAAGAACTCTACCAGCATTCCCCTACAAATTTTTGAACAGCTGCTGTGGAAAAAAAAAAAACAGAGGCTAATAAGCATAAGGGAAATGACACAAATCCTTCTGAAACACAAATTAAGTAAAGATAGATTTTAATGAACAAATTACGGCATTTATATTATAAATATTTTATAGGAGATTAAATTACATAGCTCCTCTTTGTTTTCAGTGATACTGAGACCATCACATATACCTATCATTATCTGAGAATAAACTTCCGAATTCATAGAGTTTATGACGTGTGATGTCAACAATAGCGAAGGAAAAATACCTGATGGAATGAATTTCAGTATCACAGATATATGAAGGAAAAAAATTAAAAACAATCGACAGGCTCAGAGACATGTAGTCTCAGAATCATATAGTCACAAAATTATATACTTTGAAAGTTTTAAGTACTTTGTAAATGCCAATAATGATCATTATTTAACAAAATGGTTATTCCTGCACCATTACAACTTTGTATTTTGAGGGGTTTTTTTACATATTTACTGTATTATTTAACTGAATTTTATCACCATAAAACATGCCTTTCACAGTACTGATTTTATTGTTAAGACTCCAAAGGAAACTCATTATTGTCTAGTACTGTACCAGGCAATCCAAAACTAAAAAAAAATTCCTACAGATTTTAGTTTTAAAAGAAAAATAAATCAAAATTAAATATACATATAATATTTGCAAACCAGTTGATGAAAAATATAGAAACTTTTTTTTTTCTAAAATTATATAGATTTACACAAATGGAAATCAAAAAAAGAATTTGAAATCTAATTACACTGTTTTCATTGAAACTTCACATTAGATCTTTGTGATCAATGGAGTCTCATTACCTTATTAATCTTTTTTCTGACTCTCCTGTTAATACAAGTACCATTATATTAATTAGTCATTATCATGGCTACAAGAACTGACCACTACATCTGTGCTTAGGAAGATTACTTCTTAGAAGTACAGATCTAAACTGTGGAAGAGCTGTTCATTTGATCTTTATTCTCAACAATTTTAACTCCATGTATCCACAATGTGCACAGCAAATGATCCTATTGCTCAAAGGGACTCCCTTCTCCTTTCCCTCTCTCCCCAAAATATAAACACCCAAAATAGTGTTGGAAGGTACCACTCCAGTGGCAGAAGGTATCACTCCAGGGCCGACTTGTGGAACACTAGCTATCTGAGCACAGCAAACATAGACTAGTCAATTTGTCTGGAGAACTTAAAATTTATATGAATGATACAGAGCAGCAACAGCAGTGATTGTCTTTGGCATCACAAAGTTTTACACTTGTTTCCAGATGAAACATACAATTTCCTGACAGACACTTCATCACCAGAAAAATCTACATTTGTCCTCCTTCCCCTATTCCAAATTACTTTTCTTGATTTTCCAGTCTTGCAGAAAGCCTCCTTCAACTTAAGTGGAGTTTCACTTCATTATGTGCTGAGCTGAGCCAAACATGAAGAATCTCAGTATTTTAACAGTTATAATGCACCTCTTTAGGATTATTAACACATTGGAATGATTGAGTTCACAAGAATATAATTTTGTTAATAAATTAGGGTAAACTAGAACACATGAAACAGAGGAAGAGAAAGCTGGTCAAGGACCTTCTGATGTGTCCAATTCACCAATAATTCTGCTGTGTCTGCAGGAGTTAAAATATGAGTAAAACGCACTTTAGTCTTCTCACTAGTTTAGCCAGTATTTGCTACCTGGCTTTTTAAATGACAGAAAACAATTCCTAAAGAAAAAATTGAAGGAGGAAAAGATGTTGATACCATGTACTATCTCAGAGAGGATACTCAATTTACAAAATGTTGAGGAATGAGAAATTGAAAAAAAAAAAAAAAAAAAAAAAAAAAAAAAAAAGAGATAGATAAATAGGTATTCTAAGCCAGTTTCCTGGAGAAACAAAATGGCAGATACAACACTTTAAGAAAACTGCAAACAAGCACTAAACATCAAAGCCATTTAAAGTGTGAAAGATTATTCACAACGGAAAGTGAAAAAAAAAAAAAAAGGCTATTAAAAAAAGAACGGATCATACTAAAAGACAAGTGAAATAATCTTGGAAGACACATTCCGTGTGAATATCAATGAAATATATGAATATTAGAAAATATTTCAGCATTTTTGGATAAGACATGCCAAGAAAAGTCAATTATAATAAGAGTTTATGCAACTAACTAACAATTAACAAAACAAAGAATGATGGTAGTGGCCAAGAAACCAGGTCTAGAATATGCTTCAGAAGAAAATTAGAACATGTTAATGCAAAGTAAATTTGTAGGAGAAGATTGAGTTCAGACCTGACTGTGGATAGGATTAAGTATCAACATAGAATGACAAATACTGGCAGTTTAATGCAAAATTGTAGACATAAGAGTCAAAGATAAATACGAACATTGAAATAACAGGAAAGCATAAGGTGACTCAAAAGATAAAAAAGACATTAGAACTCACTACGGAAAAAGTAGAGTGAGACTCTTGACTCTTGGACCCTTAGTCACTGCAGGAGAAATGCTTAAAAGAATTTGGAAAAAAAAAACCAAAAACCATATAGGAAAAACAGCTAGGAGAGTGTACTACAGTTCAAGAGAAGAGAAAGGTGTGTCTTCAGGGCACCAGTAACAATTGCAGTTAAGTTTTGTCCAAGTACAAAGTCATCCTTAGAACTTGAACAGATGTAGGAAAACGTAAAGATCAAAATTTCAAATCAAGATGCCTAGAGTTAATCTACTAAAATCATGGTTAGATTGCAAAATAATAAATGTGAATTTAGAAACCTACATGAATTACAAAACTTTTACGGTAGTGCATTTTTTAAAATTTATATTAAATGCAGCATTCTTAACACAACAGACCTACGACCTCATTTTTCCCAGTGTGTTCCCCAGATTATTAAATTAATATTAAAATCAACTTTATCTGTGTATATATATATGTATATATACAAACACTTATTATTTTGAAGATTATATGCTGAAGAGCAGTTCACAGAGTACAGTAAGTCCTCTGGACTATCTTTACTTCTTTTAATAACTATGGTTCATACGGAATTAATAAATGAAAATTATTATATTTTATTGTTTTGCAAGGTTATTGATAGAAGAATAATAAGGAAAAATAATTGTGTATTTTCCTGTTAAGTTGTAACACAATGTAAAAAAAAAGTAAAACAGCAACAACAAACCTGCTCAACAAATCCAAATCCAAG
>WHYT01016157.1:145763-167835 GCA_009806455.1 Tetrax tetrax
GAGTTGTAGAGCACTGGAACAGGTTGCCCAGAGAGGTGGTGGATGCCCCATCCCTGGAAACGTTCAAGGCCAGGCTGGATGAGGCTCTGAGCAACCTGATCTAGTCAGGGAGGTCCCTGCTTCTTGGAAGGGGGTTGGACTAGACGACCTTTGAGGGTCCCTTCCAACTCTAACCATTCTATGATTCTATGATTCTATGATTATTGCTGTTTAAAATTTTTTGCCTAATCTCTGCCAAAGATATTTGTGAACAAAATAGGACACAGGATGGAGTGTATTAACGTTTAGCTGCTGCAGTGCAGTCTGGAGACTAGTTTAGTTTAACATCCTGATGTTAAGTTATTAGATATTGCTTTGAAGCATGCTTACCTGTTCAGGTCTTTGACTGACTCATTGCAGTGTGATGACATCTTTAGGCACCATAGCTATTCTCTAAGCAAACAGATGTCTCAGTTATGGCTTCTCCCTTCTTTTTCATAGAAACTATGGATAAAATGTCCATAAAACTATGGCTGTTTTATTCAAAAACATCAGTATTCCAATAGAATTCCTGCATGACATTGTCATTTCATTGCTCAGAGTTTGGGTTTCATAGATGAGGGGTTTTGTTGTTGTTGGTTTTTGTTTTGTTGTTTGGTTTGGGTTTTTTTACAAGTACAAAATAAATGTCCCAGCTTATTATACTGAGTTCAATGTTTGTTTTGTTAATTAAAGCAAACAATTCAATACAAAGAGAACTTAATGTTGCAAGCAGCATTTTGAAAGCAACGGTGAAGTACAGGCAGCGTCCTTTCACAATGAATCTTGACATATATTTAGTGTTTTACAGAATAACTCACAAGCTAAGTCACCGAAAAAATCTGCACTGATACACACAAGCATCATTGAACCACAGCCTTCAAATATCAACAGCAATATGTAGAGAAAAGCGTTCTTCTACTTTTTGAAAAAAATATTTGATGACCCTAAAGCCATTGCTACAAGCTCAATTTTTGTTAAAATAGACTACTATTCAAATAGAAATGGCATGGTATTTCTACAGTTAAATTGAGAAGCTCTAATTAGTTTTGCCATGCATAAAAAAAGAATTATTTTACAACAATTATTTTAACAATGATTCCACTGTAACTCTATTCTCTTGAAGGACTTGACATTGAAGAATCATGATGTGTGCCATAAATGACGAGCAAATGAATATGGAAAGAAAACATTCATTTGACAATGAATCTTTGCTTAGTTGTCTTAGTGTTAATACAACAGAAATTTAAATGTTACTTTTAAAAAATAAATCAATAATTGTTTCTTTTGGTTTTATAGCTTGCTTTCATATGCTAATGCTTTGCATATGAGACACTCTATGATCATTTGCCTGCACTTCTTCATTAAGACCTCTAGAAAGATTGTTGCCAGCTCTCCCCACAGGAGAATGTATAATGAAACAGACTGCTTGAATTTGTTCATCATCATAGACACTAGGATTTTTTTTGTTTTGGTTTGTGGAGGGGTTTTAAATCATAGTTAATTTATTGCAAATAATTGTCAATAATTTTCCCTCCTCTTTAAAAAGAAATCTTTATTTCCTTACGGGAAAAGGAAAAAAAAAATCATCTGTCTCTGAACTCATCAAGAAAATAACTTGCACCTAAAAATTGAAATCTTGCATTGGTCTGCTAAGGGAAAGCTGCAGCAGTAACTGCAGCCATCTACATATTTTCAAAATAACTGGTGTTTGCTTGTAAAACACAGCCAGTACACGTAATTTTTTTTTTTTCCTATACATCCCTCCACACTTCCTGCATTTGATTTCAGTCGACTCATGGAAGTACCAGTCATACTGATGTCACATTGTCGTTCATATTTTGCACATTTATTTTTCAGTATTTGTAACTTACTTTATTACAAGGACACTGAGAGTAAGTAACTTTTTGATGGTTAGCTGGAAACATTTTTTCATAGTAATTATTGATGTATGCTTGGTTTGCCAGATAAATTCAGATCAGGTTTTTCATGCTAATGTCACTGTTACAACTCCTACTTGCCAAATAATCAGTTTCTCTGCTAATGTTGGCAGAGCAATGCAACTCTGCAGTTTGCTACTGCATATCAGAAAGAAATTAAATCCTATGAAGAAATCTGAGAATTACTGCATTTGTCACAAATCCAAGATTTTTAAAGTTTTCCTTCTAGCTTAATAGGGGAAACAAAACCTCCCTAAAGAACAAATTCTGCACATCTTCTCTCAATCTCATATTTTACAGCTGCAGTAACAACAAATCATGAATCTACCAGTTGATGAATCAACTTGATAGAAAACTGTAAATCAAGTCAAAGCTTAAAGAACACAGTGTAAAGTAGTAAGTAGTAATATAGTATATACAGTAGAAAGTGTCAGGATCTTCTAAGAAACTCTATTCTGAAGAACGTAACTCCAGGCAACAATTCACAGTTATTAATGCAGGTTAACTTTAGTCAAGGGAAATTAATCTTCCTAAGCTTCTTTTACAGTCAATTGAGAAAGCCAAAGGTAGCAAAATTCTTTAATGGGACAGTTCAATGGACCTGCCTTTGCTCATTGTTTTGAGTTATCGTCTACCTCTTTCTGCTGACCACGCAAACAAACTTCCTAGCTACAATTAGACATTGTAAGTACTTCACTGGTCCTTCTGTTTCTTGACTCTAAAAAGACTGGGGAAAAAAAAATAAAAAGGATTAATTTTTACAAGAGTATTTTGCAGCACAGCAAGGTAGCCTCACTAGCATCACTACTGTCAATGGGGAAAAACGTGATAATCCAGTGAATAATTCAGAACATCTAAGTAAATCTTAGATTTTAAGGAAGTCTTCATGTATGTATCTTTCTAAGCTTGTCTCACAAATGGTCGATGCACAGATCACCCTCTATAACCTCTTCCTAAAACAAGACTTTGTAATGCATGAGCCCTGACCACTAGTTGAATTGAACAGGATTTGTCTGTATTTAGCAAATCTGTGAAAAATATTATTTCTCTAACTATAAATGAACAGAATAACACTATTGACTTAAATAAGTTGAGATGTATGCTTTTTACTTTATTCTTTTGGATACAGTAAGGACTGCAGTTCCCTTCATGAGGAAATAGTAACATCTAATAAATCATAACATCCGTTATTCTATGGAAATCATGAAGCTTTGTGTTTTTCAAAATATGCCAGTGGATTAAAAATTAGTTTTGCTATTTTGAAACCTGATAATGTTACAAGTTTCCTAAGAATCTGCAGAGGGTCCACTCAGAAAAGTGCCATAAAACCTAGATCGTCAGTGTTAACAACAACTTCATTTAATTCATACTCATGTAAAAAGAATGTCAATCTAATATACAGGATATATAAACTAGAAATAAGTGACAGTTTTGCCAAAGTAGTAGACCTCTTGAGGCTAGCCATAAAATATTACTAATCCTTCACTTCCCCCCAAAAAAACTCTAACTTTATGCTATCTTGCTATGACTCTGCTATAATGACTGCTAATTTATTTAGACATTTTAAATCTCCAACTGAGTAGATACAGCTCTGATGCAGCTGTCTTTTTTTATTGGTTCATGTTACACGCAGAGCTCTTCAGAATGACTAATATACCATTTAAATGCTACTTCTTTTTAAGAAAATAAATTGTTATATAATCAGATTTAATCAGATAAAGCTATTTGACAATAGTTTCTCACATATTTTTCAATTTAACATCATAACCAGTGACATGAATTTATAACAATTATGCAATTACCAAAGTTTACTACCATTCCCCAAACTGCTTGTTTTTTTTTTTTTTACATCCGCTTTAATTGTAGATGTATTTATTATTACACTCCAAGCCAGACCTGCAAAAAGAAACTAGCTTTGCACTGTGCAGTTTACTTGTAACAGATCATATTCCAAACTAATATCTAAGTGCTAGGAGGCCCGAAAGAAGCAGAAGTACTGATACGATTTATGCTTTAAAGTGACTCAATAAGGTCAGATTTGTTGAATGAGCTTGGCAAGAGCATCCCCATTTGTACTTACTTTCCTTAAACACATTTCATTTGTGGGAAGAGTGCAAAGAAATCACTGAATACTTCCTAAATTTTACTGATTCTAAAAACAAACGTTTCATAATTACACTGGGATAAGATTGGTTTTATTGGCAATCACTTAACTTACAAGCACTTTTGTTCTAAATTTATGAAGTTAATTGGAGTTTTTGATCTTCCTATTGCATAAAATACTGAGTTTCAGTTTTAGTTTCATAAGTGCAAACCCCTTTTCTTATGTTGGCCATAATTTATATCTGTAATTCCTAAACTGTGTTCATCTTAAAGTAACAGAACTCATTTCACAGAAGCAAACTTCTCAGGATGTTTCTTTACAAACTCAAGAGAATCTATAAACAATACAAAAATAACCCTTTAAACTTTCATATTACTAAAATTTTCTGCCAATTTTCACCCAGTCCATCCCCATGTGTTTCCAAACTATCCACGATTGAGACAGAAAGGCAGGTAGAGTGTCTCAAGCTTTATGCAGTCTGCAAAAGCTCTGTGGGATAAACTTTGTTTCACCACAGACTAACCTGTGTACCTGTGATAAAGCAACCAACTGGCAACAAAATACCTTGTCAAACACATGCAGCTTTCAAATATCCTGCAGACAAAACCACTTAAAACAAAAAATAAAAGATAGAGATTAGGTAGAGAATCTCCTACTATGTGGTAGCTGAAGAGGAGATATGAGGAAAAACCAAAAACCTAGTACCTTTAAATGTGATTTTGAAAATCAGAATGATTCATTTTAGGTTATTCCTAGTGCACAAGGGGGGAAAAAAAACCCCAAACATATTTTAACTCAAATAGGTTTGTTTGTTCGGTTGGTTGGTTGGTTTTTTTTAAGATGATCTCTCATTTTATATGCAGTATTAATACATGATCTCCAGACAACATTAGAGACAAAATAGAGCCAGCCACACACATTACTTGGATTATTAATACAGTGCCATTTGTATCAGTTTGTTGTAAAGTATGTTATATAAGAAATGGGTAAAAATGTGCTTAGAAAGATTTTTAATAGAATTTCTACACAAAAGATATACCTGAATGCATACAATAAAGTGAGTGACATCTGTCCACTGCCATTCTTTGCTCTTTGTTTACAAAATCAAAATATTAAGAACTTGGATGCTAGCACAGAAGCTTCATTTAACAAGGGTCTAGCCCAGACTGACACACTAAATACTCAAAAATATTTTTTTTACAGCTTTTTAAGTAAACAGCAAATCACAAGCAATCTGAACTTAGCATTTAGTATGAGCCGGAGTACAAAGAGCAAAGGCTGAATTACACTAATTAAAAAAATTAAAGCTGAGATAAATTATATTTCCTACCAATCTTAGTTATCTGCAAGCATCATATACACATTGCCTTTATTTAAACCACTCAAACAACATTACACGTTAATCAGCTTAATCTTTTATCAAAAGAAAGCTTTACTAGGCAACATCAATTCCTTGATGACTATGAAAGAAAAGACACTTCAGTGTCCTTGGCAGCTACCTCAAGGCTTTCACTCTAACAACTGAATCTCGTTATGTAGGAATATTTTTTTTTTCTTTCTCTTTTCCCCTCTCTACATAAATTAATTGTGATGATACTTTTTAGTGATAGTCTGTGTATCCTATGGTCATAGTTTCTCATCATATAAACTGTAAGCTATTACAAGAAGAACCTGGTACAAAAGGAGATAAATTACAGTGTTCAGAAAGCGGTCTGTCAAAAAAAAAAGTTTCAACATGCGGTGGCACTGACATACTTTCTAGAGCTGTACCAAGTATGACTTCTATTCTTCTCCTAATATGAAGCCAGTTAATAAGCCTACACGTATCATATATTTTGATGATGTTCATACACGAACACAATAGCACAATGCTGAACTAATAAAATCTCATCTTTTCTACACATTATGAACAGTAAGATATTTGTGTTTCTTCTCCCTGGTACATATCTTTCTGTCAGATCTAGTCTGTCTTTAAGTCACAGAAATGAGCGTGGAAATTCCCCATTTCCTGAAGGGTTTGTCATTAATATTTTCTGGCTCATTTTGAAAAAGTAAAAGAAATCTTGCTGATATTTAGTAACTTTGTTCTTATTAAAAACTCACATAATTTGTTATGCATATAAAGTTTACCATATCCTCCTACTTGCGAAAAACTTAGTAAACTATTATTTTGAAGCAAAATGCCTAATTGACATACGTGTTTCCCATGCATTAAAACAGTTAAAAAAAAATAAATTAATTAAACACTAGTACTTTCAGTTGCACGGTTGAAAATAAGACCATAAATTCCACTTAAACAAAACACTCATAAAAAAAGATTTATATGCAAATCAGAGTATCTCTCTGAATTATGACCATATTTTTGTGCTCTCATTGAATTGAGGTTGAACAGTTTCTTCACTGCTTCAGTTTTACTACCGCTGTACCAATCTTAAGTAATGCTGTTTTGTCGCAACAATAAGTAACTCTTTATTAACAGACTTCAAGTGTCAAATTTTACTTTTCAGTATACCACTATTGTTTATATTTGTCTCCAGCATTTAATTTTTGCCTTCCTAACTGCTATCTCCCCTAATGGACCTAAAAATTCATTAGAAGTCCTTTATGAACCATGAAGCTATATATACTACACCTTTTTTCACCTTTGTTCTATTATTTCATATTAAACAATGGAGCAGCACTATTCATTGCAAAGATTCTATGCTACTGTCACCATATGTAACTGTATTACTGAAATACCATCAAACAAATTATTCTTATGTACAGTATAGTCTTCCCTTGGAAGACTGAAATGCATAGTTCTTTTTTATTGCTGATCCTTAGCTAATCCTTGGTTTCAATTATATTTTATTCTAATTATAACCTTATTATCAACAGTTGCTAACTGATTATAGAATTCATGTCAGAAATAAGATCTTTAATACAGAAGGGTGGGAGAAAAGGTAACATTTTTCCTCACCTTCCTTTTACTATAATTTAAAATTTTAATTTTTTTACACTTACAACTTAAACTTCAAAGTCTTTTTCATTAATGAATTTCTTGTCTGATGTTAAAACTAATGTATATCATGTCAAAAACCTGAAGGTAAAACAGGACTACAGTCACCTTTAATTAACTGTAAGTGACAATAGCAGAAACTTCATAGAATCCCTAACATTTGCCAAAATGCTGCCCAAAAATTAAAACATCTCGTAGAAAAAAAAAAAAAAAGTGGTATGTCATTGGTAATTCACTGTGCCAAAGTATGGCAATTCCATTTTATTTATCATTAACATAAACAAGTTTGCAAAGGCAGACTTTTACCTGGTAGGAGCACATACTCTACAAAGGAAGATAGTCTCACCTCAATTAAGTAAAAGGACAACTTGAGATGAAATGCATAACTGCTGCTGTTATCAAAATTCTTAAAAATAAATGGACACCCAAATCTGATTTTAGACCTGACAAGATAACCTACTTCAGATGAGAGTGGGCAAGAATGTTTTATTAAGATTCTCTGAATTTTATTTTAGGTTAAATGTTTTTTTTTTTTTCCTCTTCAAGAGTTCAATTAAATATCTACATGAAAAGACTTAAATTTGAAAACATTAGGATATTTTCCTGTAAAAAAAAAAATAAATCAACAAAACAAAAATATATTTGGTAAGTATTTTTGGGTAACTGTCAAAAATCCAGTCAGTTCTATCTCATTTTACCCACTAAAGGTATTAACCAGAATTTTCCTTACTGCAGGGCAGGATAAACCTTTATGCAAAACCAAAATAGATATTATTTACGAACATTGTTTCAGCTTCCCAACTTCTGGTTGGAGTTTTAAGTGCTACAATAGCCAGGCATACATGAAAGGAGAATTACATGGACACCATTGATGCTTTTGTTCCCCAATGCGAAAATGCATCTTTCTTTTTGTAATTCCCACCCACTTTGAAGAATACATCTCCTACATTCTTTATCAGACTAGATGGAGCCCACAGTGAGCTTCAAAGAAAAAAGTAATCTTGTGAAGAGTAAGAAAGAGTGAAAAGTTGGTTCTTTATCAGGGCTTGGCAAAATGTTTTGGAATGTAGAAAACGGAAGTTTTTTTATCTCCAGATATAAAAAGTCCAACTCAGGCAATGTTCCAAAGACATTGTAAGAATGTATGGTTGCATCAATCTTATTACCTGTAAAGCATTGCCAAAATCAGAGTCAGGAGAAGACAGAGCAGCAAACACAAAAAACAAAAGGAGCCCAGCCGAGAATAGGCAGAAGGGAACTATAGAGATGACCATACTCAAGACTTTTTCTTCAGCTCAGAGTTGAAGCATGACCAGATGATGGATGGAAAGAGTGCCATTGCTGTACTGAGCAATTGTTCCCAATGTTTCAAGGTTTTCATTATCATGATATGTAAACTTGTCACAGTATTAATAATGGTAAATGTAAACAAATAATTATTAAAACCCTGCAAAATATTCTACAGTCAAAATTCTGCATTTTAGCTATACAGATGTGAACTAGAAATAGAAACCTACATGAAAATTAAGCAAAACTACTAGAATCATTAAAAGTACTGACAGATAAAGGCACTGTCAGAATTCATACTAAATTTAGCAAAACTTTTAGCTTATTTTATCTCCCCTCTTTAACAGAATAATAAAAACACTTTAGGCATGGATACAAAGTTCACGTATATGCAAACAAAAAAAGTTCTGAATGTAAGCTTTTGAAAAAGAAGCTTTAGATTATCAAGACAACTATATAAAAATGGTATAAAAATGACAAAGAAAGGAATAATACACAGGAAGGCGATAACATTTACATATGGCACAGAACTTTGGGTGATGAAAAAGAAATTGGTCTGTACTAAAGTAGAACATCAATAAAATTTAGGTATGAATGGATACATGGTACTGGGAGGACAGATAGATAGATCACTGAGTAGTTCAGTTCAGAGAAATCTTAAATGTCATAATTTGAAAATTGTGGCAGACATACCATCTTCTGTTTTAATCCTGTCAGAGCTCACAAATTAAGCAAGCTTGATTTGGATAAGTAATATGCTTCATATCACTTTTGCAAGTAGTGGTGCTGCTGATTTTACATGTGGGTGGTGATTTTCTTTTTGAGTCAGTACTGAATCAACATCCTCGTACACTTCTGGAGGATTTTTTAAAAAAATATTATTATTTTTAAAATATCATAAATGCCAGTTGAGCCAAATTCCCAATAGCTAATTATGTCCTAACTATCTCAATTCTTCCTCTTGGGATGCTTGGGAGAGAGGGACAGAAAGGATTTCTTTTTTTTTGGTGTTTAAGCAATTGTGCCTCTGTGCTTAGTGAAACAGACTCTTGGATATCAAAGGACTTTTGTTACTGGTGATGTGGCCCTCCTATTTAATGTACTATAGTAATGATCTGAAAGACAAGGCTGTAAGCCATATGAGGCCATTATTAAAAAAGCACCTTTCTCATTCTGTTAAGGAGGACTGACCTTTCCTGCTAGCTGTAGCCTAGTCCAGGTTGCTCTTTTCTAAAATAGTAACCTGAAAAGGTTATTATTCTTTTTGCATCCTATAAGACTTTTCACATAATTCTTATCAAAACTGTGCAAAGCATTAAGTGTAGCAGAATAGAAAAAGTACTACAAAATGACCTGGACAAGTTGGAAAAATAAATATGTAACTAGTAATAAAAGCATTCACAAATGATGCTGGGCTTCACTTTGTTGAGGGAATGTATACTGCATAAAAAAATGAGAAGAGTAAGTCTATAACTGCACATAAAAAATCAAACTGCAATTTTTTCATGCATGCTTTAATCAGAAATTAATATCACAATCGGAACTTGCTAGTAACAGTAATACAGAATGCAGACATAACCTACATCTCTGTATATACATACATAGAAAAGAACAGAGGAAAAAGTGAATTCGAACTGAAAAGAAAGGGTTGACGAGGAAAGATACTACGGTAGTGAAAAAAGATGCTTACTAAAATTCTAAAGATAGCTTATAACACAATAGATCAAATAGCTTTCTGCTAATTTTAAAATACAGGAAAGATGGGCAAAAGTTAAAAGAAAGGTAGGTGTGGAAAAAGTTATGGTGTCTCTGAAAAAAAAGAGGACAGGTTACTATACCAGTAGGACAATACTAATGTTCAAATGAATAATATGGTAGCAATATCAAGACATATCTAAAAGGAAGGTTGCTGAAAGGAAAACATTAATATGAAAGAAATCACTCTGTACCTTCCTGAAAATATTTCCATGTTTCTACAGAATCTGCTTATTGGTATTTACTATAGAAAACTTAAAAATAGAACAGGCAGGGATAGATATAACTATATTGTAAAATACCTATAATAATCAAATAAGTTGTTATCTGCTGTCTTTATATCCTAAATTTACTTTTAGACATTTCTAAAAAAAGTGTCACTGATCTGTTCTGGAATCCCCAGTGAAACCACACAGAATCAGATGCAATGTGCAGGAAGATATGTCTATGGAGAATAAGGATAATAATGTATTGAACACCTTTGGTATTCACATATTTCAACTCACACAGAAGATCCCCTTAAACAGTTAGGAATACAGAACTATCATTGCAGCTGCTCTTCTAAAGATGTGTTCAATACACCATCTTAAGACATTGGTTTGGAAGAAAATCAATTCAGAAATCCAAAATGTCCCTTTTCTTTTATTAACAGTTTCTGTCTGCAGATGTCAAAAACATGTAGTGTTGCCTTCCAGGTAGTTTAATATGGCTTGCTTGGGGTTATTTTCAAGGATTCCTTCATGGCAAGGAGGAATGGATGTACATATTATATTACCACCTTTCACTGTCACAAGGCCTTTAATTTTTAACCTCTGAAAAACAACAGGAAAATACAGACTCAGCTATTTTGGATATAATTAGCAGAAACAGCAATAAAACACATAATTATGAGTAGTGCTCTGCAAGGAGCAACTACTTTGCCCTGCTCTCTGATAGGAAAAGGGCTGGATCATGACCTCAGTTATACTGTTGAAAACATGAGAATAGACTGTGGTCCACAGAATATGATTCTATTTACCTCTGAAATTAACACTTTCATTTCTAATGAAGAAAAAAGCAGACTAATCTAGCATATGAGAAGGGAAAGCTCATGAGGATCTTAATGTTTCTTAAAAAAAGAATCATCAGCTGGCTCAAAGTTAAAATAGTCCCCACAATAAAAACATATATATAATAAGCCATATCATAAAGTCCTGCAGCATTATAAATTTGATTAATCCGGAATTACAGAATTTGCATGTCCAGATTATTTTAACAGGAACCAGTACTTATGAATGAAATGTCATCACAATCTTTTTCATTGTAATTCATTAACCCAGAAGATTATAGATCTACACTGGTACTTAGTTTAAAAGCATCTTTACAGTGTCATGAAAACATGATGTACAATCTAAAGTTGCATTCGTCATGTCATCCCTAAAATAAATACTAAAATAACCTTGGTGTTCAAAACAAATAAAACATGTAAAATCTTGCAAGTCTTACATGTATCCAAATTTTCTCTTTTGTGTGATTTATCCCACTGCTAATGAATCAATTAGGACTCAAAATCAGATTCCAAAAAAGGGAAGAGAAAAACAAAGGATGGAAGAGAATTGAATGAGACGACTGCACTGGTGGTCAAGGCTGTTGGTATACCTATAAGTGAATAAAAAAGCATTAGAGATTTGATAAAGCTGATTGGTAGCTTTGACAACTATTTTCACTTTACTTTTAGGATACAGTAGAGAAAAAAAAAAACCAAAAACCTGGTATTGACCCATTACATAGAAGAGAAGAGGTAATAATACTTCCTACTTAAAAGAAAGACTGTGTAATGGATAAAGGGTAATTCAATCCTGGGCTGTTAACTAGGCTGTTAAAGGGAACTTCATATATCCTGGTTGTAACACACACAGAATACTGCTGGAGCACATAGAAGATATGACACTGCAATTGTTACATTGCAATTTAACTATTATTTACCAAGGAAAGTTCAAAATAAGCTGGTCAAGAAACAGGTTTTGCATTGAGTAAGATTGGTAGCTTTTTGACTACGGTACTGTGACTGATCAGTTTGATTTGTTCATTGTTGGACTCCAAGTTACTGTCTTCCAAAAAAGAAGGGGTTAGGAGCATTTTCTCTGAAGAGAATGCCAAAGAGAAGGAGGTTCTTGTGTTCCCTTCATGTCATAGGACCCCTACAGTTGCCTTCACGCAGGGGTGAGAGAGTCACAGCAGAGACTTTGTAAGATCAGAGGGGCAATGACAAAGCTTCAGAGAGGATGAAATCCTCCTGATGAATAAAGTAAGACCATGCAGAGCTTGCTGCAGCAATTCAGAAAGTCACTGAGTTGACTGAAGCCAAGCCTGGAAGTAGGCATTCACTCTTTTAGGACACTGGAGAAAGATGAAATTTGTTTACATGAATTTTTAACTTCTATTCTATTTTGCCTATTAATCCTCACTGTCTTTAAATTTAAGTCCTCTAGTTTATATCCTTACAATTTTCTTTTAGATTTTTCACTTTTAAGAGTTGTTGTCTTTGGGGAGCAGAAAAAGACTGAGGCATATTTCCCTGACACTTCTCGCTCACTTGGGATTATGTCATAAATACAAAACCAAAAAAATAAATCCTTGTCAGACAGGGCATTTACATTTATGACCATTGCTTTAAAGTTGTCACTGTCATACTAAGAAGGAGTTAACCATACATAAAGAGAAGTTTGTATGTAGGTCTATCCTATCCAATGGGAGAAGACTGTGAAAGGAAATAATTAATGAGATTCTCCTGAGAATTTTCTTAGGAATAAAAAAGAGGGGAAAAAGTATGAGAAGTTGGAAGAAAAAGAAGAGGGCAGATGTTAGGAGTCCTTTCTAGGAAATATGCTTAGCATTGTGGAAAATCTGAAAACATTTCTGTCATCAATTGCTGTGTAGAACTCTCTAGAATGGAAGGGAGCATGTTCTTTCAGAGGACATTAGTTTTTAATGGCACCTCCATTATCGTGTTTTAGGGTTGTGTTTTTTGTTGGGGGTGAGGAGAAAAATATATCAATAAGACAATGCAGACTGTTGAATGATACCAAAAAGTGAAAGTTATAATCAGTAAATTAATTTTAACAGGATGAACAAATAAGAAGTTTTGAGAGAAAAACAATCTGTACATATTTCCCAAATGGAAATATTACATGCTTCCCATGAAGACAGTATAAAGAAAGATATCAAGAGCTTTTATCAAACAGTAGAAGTTGAACTACACGCTTTTAAAAAGTTACTAATCCAAGTATGCTGGGAGATGTTAAACTTTACATATGGCCAAAGTAATCTAACTAGAACTTGTATAAATGTAAGAACAAAGGGCAGACATCTCCTAAGAAAAGTGCGATTACTGACAGGTACAGGGAAGAAGCTGAAGGCTAAACTGAAGGAAAAGGTCAGAAAAAGAATAAAGTAAAATGTGATACAAAAATTGTTTTAAAAGTGAATGAACTAACATGAAAAAGTTATATATGTTGCATTTGGGAAAAAAAAACCCTACTACTAAATTTTCCATAATTAATAATTATTTTCTATAATGAATACTAGGTTATATAAAACATATTCAAAGAGGTAAGTGGAAAGACAGATAAGAAATTTAAGATGCAGGATAACAGCAGGAAAAAAAAAAGTCTTTCTAGATGTGTACTAAAATATCAGCAAAATGTCCTGTGATATCAATTCTCTAGTGAATCACAGCACAATTATATTACAATTTAAGTAAAATTTGCAGAGGCATACAATTTTTCATAGTTTCATTCAGATGGATGTTGATTTTCCCTGACTCCCATCAATTTCAATAAGAGAAGGATCAGTAGCAAGATGCATTACTTCTACAAATAGTAATCATAAGTACCATAAGAAGAGCTGAGGAGTACTAAGGGTTTCTAAAATTACCAACTGGATATTATCAGTAACGTTATTAATATCTGACCACACATTTGACAACATGCTCTAAGTTATTTTATCATCTTTTAAATGCACTACTTAAAAATAATTTTCATTATCATCCTTTGAAAGTCAAACAGTATTTCTTAATATTTCTTAAAAATGTGTCAGAGTATATAACACCATTAACTACTTACGACTGGCTCTTAGCCACTCCATAGTTGATAGCCTTAGACATATAGCCTGTGTACTTTCAGCAGAGGAGTAGACTATTTTTCAACAAAATAGAAATTCAACAGTCACAATATGAGTTTAGACTTCAACTCTTTTGCTGCTTCTTGTTGCATTTTTCCATTTGGCAAAACACTAGGACATTAGATTGTTCCGAGTTTGTCCGTCCCTGAAGCAAATAGCTTAAGTCAAGAAATGCACAGTGAAAAAAACTAACTTCTAAGTATGAGCACTTGCTATGATTTACAAAATCACATTGTCAATAATGCATAGTCTGACTGGTTTCCTATGTACACACTGACTTCAGTTTATGATGATGTCTAATGAATTTTCCTGAAGAAAAATATTTATCTATCTTCCCAGGTCAGTGCTTGTCAAGATTTTTCAGAAAATATAGTTTTATTTACACAACATTATTAGTCTTGAGATGCACGGCTGTGGTTCTTGTATAACTGAATAAATTAATAATTCCCAGAGTTAGGCAAACATGAATGTAGTTTATAATATAGCCAGAGTAAAGCCTAGAATACATTGCCTCTGGGGACACTTTAAATTATACAAGGACTTAGGGGTTTTGAATGTTTATAATCGCCTGAATAAGTGCAACACATTCCTTGGTAGTTAAATTGTGACATAAACTAGAGCACACACTGTTTCACTCTGCCTTTGTTACTTTGAAGTTAATATTTAAGTACTGAACTCATTTTGCATACTGAAATATAAAACACCACTCACGTTGCCTGAATGGATACTAAATTATGGCCACATAACTATCTTTAAGCAAATTTGAAAATGTAAGAACCAAATAGGGAATATATGATGAACAAGGTTCACAAAGGTATGGAATAATCAAAGAAATATGGAAGAAAAGAAAGAAACAAACCAAGGGAAGATCTAGAAATAAATATAGGGGATTAAATCAGTGCAATAGTGAAACATGTGAAATAAATTTTGAAGAAAAGAGACTCTGGGGATCAATTTAACTCAATGTCTTTATGCCCATTCTTTTTTTTTTTTTTTTTTTTTTATGCAGACTCCATTAACTCTTTCTTCCACCCTTTATTAGTTTATCTACAAAGACATTTTAGATTAATATCACCAATATATATTTGAGTGTTACTAATTTTAGTGCTCCACTCCATAGATATTGAATCTGTTACTATATTTGAATTATATATATTATATATTATATTTGAATCTCTTACTATATTAGAATTATAACTAAACTGTTAATATTAATGGACTGATCTAGAACATAGTTATTGCTTAAAAAAACTTCCAAGCATTCCAGTTTGTTTACGTTTTTATTCAGCTGACAAATAAACAATGAATACATTCATCTTCAGAATTACGTCCTCCTGTTACTGGAAGCTTTTACTCCCTTTACAGTTCTTACTGTACCTGTACACAAAACGCACACACAGACATCATCCCAGCAGTCAGGTAACATTTTGTAGACCTTTCTTTTTATGTTTGTGGGTTGTCAATCCAGTATATTCTCACACATTCCTCCTCTCCTATTAAATATAAACAAATCTGGCCTATTCTAGCAATTTCAACTCTGCTTTCAATGTTTGATCACCACTAAAATATGACTTCAAATTGGACATCTCATGAGTCTTCAAAAACTCTATACTTGACTCTGTTCTCACTCTAACAAGTACTTCAGAAGTGTGCCAGGCTATTAGTTCTGGCTAAGCTGCTCACTTAGTCATTCGCCCTTTACCCCCCACAGCAGGACAGGGGCTGAAAACAAGAGGAATATGAACGAGTGTCGTAGTTCAGCACCGACTGGGACCAGACTACGCAGTCTCTCTCTCACTCCCCACAGCCTCCAAGAGAATAGGGGGAGATGACATAAGAAAAACAGCTCAAAGTTTGAGATAAGGATGGGGAGAAATCTTTAAAGTTACCATCATGGGCAAAACAGACTTGACTTGGGGAAAACTATTTATTTATTTCTAAAACTAGCAGGAGAATGAGATAGGGAACAAGATAATCTCCCCCCACCTCTCTCTCTTCCCAGGCTTAACATTATCTCTACCACCTTCCCCCCCCGAGTGGCACAGCGGGGAAGAAGGAATGGGGGTCGCGGTCAGTTCATCATGCGTTGTTTTACGGCACTGCTTCGTTGTCGGGGGAAGAAATCCTCACATTCCTCCCCTGCTCCATCATGGGGTCCCTCCCACGGGCCACAGTCCTTTGTGAAACTGCTCCGGCGTGGGTCATCTCTTCCATGGGGTGCAGTCTCTCCAGAATGGGTGCCCCAGCGGGCCCTCCACGGGCCACAGCCTCCTTCAAGCACCCACCTGCCCCGGTGTGGGGTCCTCCACAGGCTGCAGGTGCATCTCTGCTCCTCTGTGGACCTCCATGGGCTGCAGGAGAACAATCTGCTTCACCATGGTCATCACCACAGGCTGCAGGGCCAGGAGCAGCATTACTCCTCCTCCTCCTTCTACACTGACCTTGGTGTCAAAATTCTTCACAACAGGCTGGCAGACGCCTCTCAGGATCTTTTTACATCTCATTCACATCTTATCTCCTCTCCACTTCTTGCAGCCAGGCCAGGCCCAAGTTGGGCCCAGTCGGCTGCCCGGCGGGAGGCCAGAGGATGAGGCCTGCAAGGCCCACAAGGCTCGCGCCTCCCTCTCTCTGCCCCCGCTCAGCTGCTTCACATCTTCTCTCCTTTTTTTTTTTCTGTTTTCCCCTTCTTAAATACATTATCATAGAGGTGTTATCACAGAACATTCTGCTACCAATTGGCTCGGCCTTGGTCAGCAGAGGGTCCGCCCTAGGCCCAGCCAAGTCCACTGAACAAAGAGGAGCGACTTCTAGCAGTTTCCTATAGAAGCCACCTCCTTAGGCTCCCCCCCACTAAACAAAACCAGAACAATGAGAAATCTCATAGGTTGAGATAACGACAGAGAGATTCCTTACTAATTATCATGGTGGGCAATACAGACTCAACCTTCAGAAATTAAGCTTAATTTATTGACAAAAAAAAAAAACAAAACAACAAAAATCCCAAGTAATAAGTCATTTGGGTGGTGAGGAAACAAAAAGACATACATTATTAAAACAACAGTTTTCCTCCCCACCTTCCCCAAGCTCAACTTAACTCCTCCACTCCCAACTCCTTTACCCTCCACCGAGTGGTGCAGAAGGTTGGACAGGCACAGTCAGTATACAGCAGTTTCTCTCTGCACCTGCTTTCTCCTCATCCTTTTCATCTCCTCCAGGCAGGACTCTGCAAGGGCTGAAGTCCTTCAAGATAAACCTGCTCCAGTGTGGCTGCTGTGGATATCTGTTGCAACATGGGGTGTCTCCTGCTCCTCCAGCCTTGGACTTCCCTCTGCTGTTTCTCGCTCTTTTTGTTTTCTATTCCTCTCTCTCTCTCCGGTATTTTGTGCCTTTTTTTTTTGGAATGTTTTCCCAGAGGTGCTCAGGGGCTCAGCTGTGCCCTACGGTGGGCCTGCTGGAAATGGCTGTTTCTGGCACAGGGGCCCCTGGCCTCTTCCCTCAGAGGCAACCCCAGCAGCCCCCACTGCCAATACCAGGGTACCTGCACCCTGCACAAGAAGTTTCTGTTGGTTTTTGGGGTGGTTGTTTGTTTGTTTGTTTGTTGTGTCGTTCCCCCCCTACCCCCTTCAAAATGTATGTATCAGGCTTTGGAAACACTTGCTCTTCTCACATCTGCTAACACACTCAACTGAACCTTTCAGTTTGAAACTGAGCCGTTAGCTTTGTTGTTTCCATTCGTAATTTTCCTTTTTTTTCTCTGTGCCCAGATGCATGTTCCTGTTTCCATCTACAACTTGTCTATGCCATGTGTTATACTTAGAAGTGACCCCCAATAATTATTTACAAGCATCATGAATATCTACAGGAAGCTAACAAATACTGCAGAAAGGAGCAAACAAAACAAAGGCAATATGCGAGTACAATTGCCACCTTAGAAATAAAAGCATTCATAAGAAAATGAAAAAAAACCAAACTAGATATTTGATTGTGGCGATATTCCACATACATAATGGTTCCAGTGATTTTGGATTCACTGGAGTCAGAGAGTATGCATAGCTCCTGATGTAACAGTTTGTCCACATTTATAAATTTGCTAACATAAAATGGCCAAAGCAAAGAAAGCATACCCACAAGCAAACAAAATACAGCTGAAAGCTTATTTTTAGAATTTTGTCAGAAGATGTAATTATGTTTCTAACTTTCTATTTTGCTCCATATTTTGAGGTCATGGCAAAGTTAGGTGGCGAATATTTGCCTTCTTAAAAAAAGATTTTTAAGTTACACTAATATTCACTGGTGATTCCTTGAGAAGTACCATATACTCTGCCGAATATTTGGAGGAATGAGCAAAACAACCAATTTTATAATAAAATACTTATTTTGGAAAAAAAATACATTCTTATTGAATTGTTAGAAGATAAGATTATTATTGTGATCTGTTCATACTAAGTCACTATGCATTTCTTAAAATGTTCACTTCACAGATTTCTTTTTTCTTCTGGATATTTAAAGGCTATATAATCCTGAATGTATAATGCTGACTGTATTATGGGCTACAGTTTTGTCCTCATGTGCTTTTATTGCTATATTTATTCTTTTAATTGACGGGTCTGTGAAACGTTTTCTCTACATTGAACAAGGGTTTGAACACACAGCAAAATAAAAACAGACTGGATTTGGCAAGCATATAATTTCTGTGTCTTTTCTTTGAAATATCAGGAGTATGCAGCTTGTTACATACAACTTTTTACTCTTTATGAAAAGTTAAATAGAGCTTTCTCTTACTTACATTGATATCTTCCAAATCTAATCTATTCAGAATGACATTGTTCCTTTTCCAGATGATGGGAGGTCTCAGAGTTCCCTGGATCGCACAACTTAAGACAACGCTCTGTCCCACTGTTGCTGCAGTGGTGCTTAGTTTTTGATCTTCAGGCAGAGTCAGCTGAACTACCTCTGCAAAAGACATATTGTTTGTAAGATTAATTAGCAGGCAGTTTCATAAGGTTAATTAGCATGCAGGTTTTGTACACTGGTAATTTAAGAATTTTAATTGGAATCAAAGTAAAAAGAACTTCCAACAACCACAGGAAATTCAGAGTATTTCAAATAAAGGTCAGCATGACATTTCAATTAAATTGACTGACAAGTATCACCCTGTAAGAAGAGAAGCATTTAATATGAACTTCAGAGGTAAAACTGTAATAAACATGACAGTGTATCCAAAGTCAGACACCGGAAGTTATTTGACAGTTAAGGCCAATGCAGCAGAGTAGTCAGCACCTTCATCTGAACTAAGGTGGCAGTACTGCTGTAGAAGTCATTCATATGAGTTCATTTTCAGAAAAGAAAAACACAAATGGAGCTCAGAGTGAAATGGACAACAAAGTGAATTCTGCATTCAGAATAGAAAAGTATGTTACAAGACTTCTTTTCTGATAAGCAAAATTTCATGGAGCTTTTTTCTTGATATGAGTGAAAACATGGTTTCCAGATCAAACTGACATTAGTAATTACTCCCCTTGCAGTCTCAGAAGAATATGCATGAACCATAGTCCAAACACATTATTTAGTGTCATTTTTAAAAAAAACAACGTTAAAATAATTTCTACTACATTTCTCTGGTGAAATACGATTCCTTTGACATCAATTGGAGAAATTCAGAGCCAGAAAAATAAACAGTTGTATACATTAATAGATTTCTCTACACACAGAAAAAAAAGAGAGGGGAAAAAAACACCTGAACAAACCAGAGCAATTTATTGTATCAATTCTGAAACAGCTCTACCTGTCAAGGAACAGAAGCAACAACCAGGATGGACTATAGAACTTGGCAGAAATACAGAGTACAATATACAACATTTAAAGATAAACCTGATGTAAATGCAGTGTGTCGCCTGAAATATTGTGAATTATCTCAATCCACAAATATTTACCACCTATTTTTTGCATTTACTGTGCAACATGGTTGAAATTGCTAGAGTTGATAAACTGTTTCACAAGGCTTGCCAAGACACTTTTAATTTATTTAGTATTACCTAAAATATCCCAATGTAAAATATCTGTGAACAGTAAATTTAGAGGAGATAGTTTCGAAAGTGTGTGATAATTCTTTGTTTGGAGTTGGAGTGTATGTGTTTTTTTTCAAGACTGACAAATTGCTGACACATGTAGAAGCAAAACCCCAAGAATAAACGCAAACACACATGTTCTGCATGAGTGCATATGTATGAGAAAATTCAATCAGTATGAGAAATTTGAGGAACACAAAATTGTTTTTTTCACATAGTTATTGATTGAATCATGAAGAAATTTCAACATTGCCCTTGAAAAGTATCAAGAAGTTAAGAAAAAAAAAAGTAAAGAAAATCCTAAAGAAAGTATGAACAGTATGAACAGATATGCTGGTAAATACAGAGTATTCAGCCTTTAAAGGAAAAGTATTTTTATATTTCATTTAAGGAAACTTTGTCCTACAATTTTGGCACAAATCTACTTCATGTAAAAACAAGTAAATAAAATTAATATTAGTAGAGAAGTACTCTCATTCCTTTCAACTTAACACTATGGAAAATATATATTCCTCTATTTTTGATAAGTATTTCATAGTGCAAGAAAAATAACGCATGACTTCAGTAACTACCTTTGTACCATAACATAAAATAAAACCAAAGTAACTGAATAAATGTCAACAAGAAAAAAAAAAAGAGAGAGGGGAAAAAAAAATTCTAATTTTTCAGGTTAACCAAAAGTTCACCTTTATTCAAGTTTTCAATCTTTTGAAAATTTAGACATGCGTGATTGGAGTACAGAGCTTGCAAGTTTCTCCACTAATGTATGTACTAAATAGCTCTAATATTAATAGAAGGCCACTTAACTTCTATGTCTCAAGTCATTTGGACACTTACATAAAAAAACTTACATACATTAATTTGATGTCACTATATATTCTTCTGTCTTATGTAATTTCCTATAGGTTAGAGGCTGAACAGCTGAGAGTTGTCTTTTCATTTGTGGTGTGCTCGATTAAACGTAACCTATTAAAATTCTATATTTTTAAGGATTTTGTCATAATACACAAAAGAGCAATATAGGAATTGAAGATCATCCAAACTGCAATTTTTCCACTCAGATGCTAAAGCATGACAAATCTCTAGGTTTTTTATCTTTCATTTTTTAAGTAAACTACAAAAGGCATTGTGTATTTACTCTTTTTTAATTACCAAATTACTTTCATATAAGAGAGACATTAATCCTTCCATTCTAACAAAGCAGCAACCTATAAGCAAGCTAAGATCCTTTATAGGTTCTTTCTAGACTTATAAAAGCAATACTTTGTAATTAACACTTCTCCCCCCCCCCCGCAAAATGCAAACATCAGAGAGGTATCTCAGTATCTTCCGGAAAGAAAGTTTTGTTGTTCTATAATTAAACTACACGGTTCAATTTTGTGTGAATAAAATATTAATTTTATATTTACATTAAAAAACTCAATCTTGATTCTTTTCTTTTCCAGAACAAATGTTCTATGACGCAAGTGATACTGCCCACTAGACACACACAAATGAGATTGATTCTTTTTTTTCTAACTAGGTGCATTATCTGACACAATCTGTTACACAAAGGAAAAGGAAATGTATGAAGTTGAACACTGTGCTTTTTCTGTAGTTTTTAAAATTTACTGCACCATCAGAAGTATTTCAGCTTGTATGTTATAGGAGACGGTTCTTCAGTGACACTATCATGCAGACCTCCTGAGACATACCTGCATTTATTTTCTCCTTATTGGGAGAAAAAAAAAAAAAAAAACAA